>CM043719.1:0-166970 GCA_023969325.1 Oryzias curvinotus
GTCTTTGGACCTCCTGCTGTCTTTGGACCTCCTGCTGTCTTTGGTCCGGACCTCCTGCTTTCTTTGGTCCGGACCTCCTGCTATCTTTGGACCTCCTGCTGTCTTTGGACCTCCTGCTGTCTTTGGTCTGGACCTCCTGCTGTCTTTGGACCTCCTACTGTCTTTGGACCTCCTGCTGTCTTTGGTCCGGACCTCCTGCTGTCTTTGGTCCGGACCTCCTGCTGTCTTTGGACCTCCTGCGGTCTTTGGACCTCCTGCTGTCTTTGGACCTCCTGCTGTCTTTGGTCCGGACCTCCTGCTTTCTTTGGTCCGGACCTCCTGCTATCTTTGGACCTCCTGCTGTCTTTGGACCTCCTGCTGTCTTTGGACCTCCTGCTGTCTTTGGTCCGGACCTCCTGCTTTCTTTGGTCCGGACCTCCTGCTATCTTTGGTCCTCCTGCTTTCTTTGGTCCGGACCTCCTGCTATCTTTGGACCTCCTGCTGTCTTTGGTCCGGACCTCCTGCTGTCTTTGGACCTCCTGCTGTCTTTGTTCCGGACCTCCTGCTGTCTTTGGTCCGGACCTCCTGCTGTCTTTGGACCTCCTGTTGTCTTTGGTTCGGACCTCCTGCTGTCTTTGCACCGGACCTCCTGCTGTCTTTGGACCTCCTGCTGTCTTTGGACCTCCTGCTGTCTTTGGACCTCCTGCTTTCTTTGGTCTGGACCTCCTGCTATCTTTGGACCTCCTGCTGTCTTTGGACCTCCTGCTGTCTTTGGTCTGGACCTCCTGCTGTCTTTGGTCCGGACCTCCTGCTGTCTTTGGACCTCCTGCTGTCTTTGGACCTCCTGCTGTCTTTGGTCCGGACCTCCTGCTTTCTTTGGTCCGGACCTCCTGCTATCTTTGGACCTCCTGCTGTCTTTGGACCTCCTGCTGTCTTTGGTCTGGACCTCCTGCTGTCTTTGGACCTCCTGCTGTCTTTGGACCTCCTGCTGTCTTTGGTCCGGACCTCCTGCTGTCTTTGGTCCGGACCTCCTGCTGTCTTTGGACCTCCTGCTGTCTTTGGACCTCCTGCTGTCTTTGGACCTCCTGCTGTCTTTGGTCCGGACCTCCTGCTTTCTTTGGTCCGGACCTCCTGCTATCTTTGGACCTCCTGCTGTCTTTGGACCTCCTGCTGTCTTTGGACCTCCTGCTGTCTTTGGTCCGGACCTCCTGCTTTCTTTGGTCCGGACCTCCTGCTATCTTTGGTCCTCCTGCTTTCTTGGTCCGGACCTCCTGCTATCTTTGGACCTCCTGCTGTCTTTGGTCCGGACCTCCTGCTGTCTTTGGACCTCCTGCTGTCTTTGTTCCGGACCTCCTGCTGTCTTTGGTCCGGACCTCCTGCTGTCTTTGGACCTCCTGTTGTCTTTGGTTCGTACCTCCTGCTGTCTTTGCACCGGACCTCCTGCTGTCTTTGGACCTCCTGCTGTCTTTGGACCGGACCTCCTGCTATCTTTGGACCTCCTGCTGTCTTTGGACCTCCAGCTGTCTTTGGACCTCCAGCTGTCTTTGGACCTCCAGCTGTCTTTGGACCTCCAGCTGTCTTTGGACCTCCTGCTGTCTTTGCACTGGACCTCCTGCTGTCTTTGGACCTCCTGCTGTCTTTGGACCGGACCTCCTGCGGTCCTTGGACCTCCTGCTGTCTTGTGGGACCTCCTGCTGTCTTTGGACCGGACCTCCTGCGGTCTTTGGACCTCCTGCTGTCTTTGGATCGGACCTTCTCCGTTTAGGTTCTCATTTTCCAAATCCCATCCTGGAATGCAGCTCTGGACTTTTCATTGGAGCAGAGGTTCTGGTTGGTTCTTGGGAAGAGTATCAGGCATGTGTTCCGTCACGCCATGCTGGAGAAAAGGAAACGAGCTGAAGCTCAGATGTTCTGGAGTTTCACTCGACTCTTCCGGTGCAGACATGTTTCCATTCTGAGTCAGTTCAGACAAAAGGGTTTTCATTCAGTTTTCTGTAGGGTTACGTGTAGATGTTGGCTTTTGAAAGCAGTACAGCAGCAGCAGCAGCAGAACAGTAACAGCACTGCAGCAGCAGAACAGTAACAGCAGCAGCAGCAGAACAGTAACAGCAGCAGCAACAGTAACAGTAGCAGCAGCGGTTTATGATCTGCAGCAGTTTTGTCATCCTTGGAGCTTCATGGAGACAATCCATAGAAAGAAGAAGATCCAAACTGCAGCTGAGCCATGGAGTTCTGCTTGAAGTCCACTTGGTTCCACAGCTGATGGTTCCTGCATGAGGATCTGGTTTGGATTTGGGTTCCCCACCATTATGTGATTCTGATGTTCTGAACTTTAGAATAGTGAGTCTGGTGTTGTCTCCCCCCTGCTGCCATTGGTCCATAGGACGGTTGCTGTTCTGTTTTGCTCCAAACTCTTTTTTGTCATCAGCAGCCAAGGGGTTTATGCAGGGGGGTGGGGGGTATTAATGTTGGCATTTTCTTAGCAGCCGCTTTCAGCGCTGGTCATTAATGCGATGAGTGACGACATCATGGTTCAGTAGCCTATCAGTGTTTGAGCTGATCAGCTGTGGTTCAGGTGAGTCGTGAAGGTATCCTTTTAGAATCTGAAACCCCGCCCCCTCAGCAGATGCTCTTCTGGAACACCAATCGGGTTTTTCAGAACGCACTTCATGGCGTGTGTCCAAATTGAGCGAACCAACGGCGGATCCTGCAGGTGGTTATTTGTGGTGTGGACTTCTGAGTCCGGGTGGCGCTCTCCTTGAAGGTCAGAGGTCATGAGTTTAATGAACTTTAGTCCTGAAGGACCCATGCTGTGCAGAATTTCACTATTGGAGCAGAACTTAAACTGAAGTTCTGGGAATAGTTACATCATTGACTTGGTGATTTTTGAAGGGGGCGGAAAGATAAAGAAGTGTTTTCATTAAACTCTTCATCTTCATAATCAGTCATTTGACCAAAAGAGCTGTATATTCATTTTAATCACCATCTGAATCATAGTCGAGATCTGTTCATTTAGAACGATCTGATCCTCTGTCCTGCAGTGGATCCAGATCCTCTGGATCCAAACTTCCAGCAGTGAGACTCAGACAGAAATTCCTGCTACTGAACAGTGAAGTTTTCCAGATTCTTGGATTTCTTCCAGATCATCAAGTTAAATGAAATCTGTGTCCAAACAAACAAGTCAACTAGAATGAATGTCAGATCCATTCACATGGTAGTTTCCTAAAGTTCACCACTGTTGTTTTTCCACATCCAGAGAATCCAAAGGGAACATTCTAGAACATTCTAGACACTGGATGGTCACATGACTTTATTCACAGTCTGTCCACACATTGGACTGGAATGATGGACTGATGTGTTCATGACATCACACGTGTGTTGTTGCTGTGATTGGTCAGTTTTACCTTCTAGTCTAATAATTCTAATGTACCTCAATCCAAATGGTATTTACTATATTGATTATTGATTTATCTAGTTTGGAAACAATTTCTTAACAGTGTAGGTCAATCAGATGGATCTGGATTATAGGAATAGAAATCAATTAATTGATAAGTTGACTACTTGTTACACCCTCTATTGATAATAATGATCAGTTTCTGATAAACAGACTTTCTTTGAACAAACAGATGTATTCACACAAATGTTTGGTTTGGAGCCAGTGTTTCCACTCAGCAGTTTCTGCCTGAAGCTTCCATCATTTCATACGTCTAACGATGTAAATTTTCTCTGGAGAACAAACTCTATATTGTGAGTCTGGCCGAGGTGGAGGCCAGAAAAAAACGGCCTAAGCAGAAATGTTTGTCTTTAGAGAAGCATGCAAATGTAATGCAAAACCCTTCTGTTCTTTGTGATCTTTGCCGATGATGTCCTTCTGTTTGTGAAGGATAGTAGGGTGCTGGATCAGAGCTTCTCCTGCTGATTGATGGCTTCCATTGTTGCAGAGTTCAGCATTTTCTGACCTGATGGAAACAAATGTTTTTCTCATGGTTCCTACTTATTGTTTCAAACTTTTCCCTTTTTTGTAGAGTAAAGTTTTATTGTTAGAAACAACGGAGTCATTTAATCTTCAAGTGAGAAGGTTTGAAACACAGAAGACAGTTGTTAGCGTGCTCATCTTTACCACCTAAACCTTCTAATTGCCTCCAATCGTTACTGACATGCCAGAGGCTGACCGCGGGCCCTGGTGTTTTGAGTGGGTTCTGCTACGCCAAACTGGTGTTTTAGTTGTCTGTATGATGTGACGTTATGTCACTTTTGGACGCCCTCTGAAGGCAGACAGCTAAACTCTTCCATGCCCACCTGCTCAGGTAGGCAGATGGAGGTCGGCATCATGGATGTGCAGCTGACAAATCTGCAGCAAATGATGCTATGATGTCAATATGGACTAAACTCTCTGAGGAATGATTCCAGAACCTTGTTGAAACTCTGGCACCAAGGATTAAGGCGGTTCCGAAGGCTAAGGGAGGTTCAACCCGGTACCTAAATACCAGTGAGTATAGTTTTTATGGAAATCCACTTCAGAACAAGAACCAGAGAGCGGAGGATGTGGATATGTGTGTAATAAAAAGGCCTCACAGAGGACGGGACAGACATGAAAACACCTGAACCCAATTTTCTGAGGGCGGTTCAACAGAGCAGGCAGGCCTTCATGTCAGTGTAACCAGCTGCACGGCGCAGGGTCTCCAGAGTCAACTCTGCAGATGGACGTTCGCCATGTGATGTACGTTCATGAACTCACTAAATGTGGGTTCTTGAACATACATTTAGCCCGTAGTGTTCACATTGAACACGCAGGGAGGGGCTTCTTCTTTCGTTGGAAGAGTCTTGGTTTAAAATGTCAAAGTGGTGCCCATCTGGTGAATCTTGTTCCATTTTCCCTAACCCTTCTGATACATAAAAGACTGTCAGAGGATTCCAGTTGGGCACAAACTGCAATTATTCATTTCTCCTTCATGTTTAATTTTCAAACAGTTGGTACTTCTGTGAATTGAAAAAAAGGACACCCTCCATATGTCTGAGTCCCTGATTGGTCAAAGTTTGACCTGGTTTAACGTTCAGTCGCTGCACGATTTTTACGTAGAGCCTGAAAATAATCGTACAAACTTGCGTGGCGGCGTGTGAAGGCAAACACCGCAGCGGGCGACCATAGGGGGACTGATGATGACTCCAGCATGTGGAACAGGCTGTGGACTCAATAGTCTGGATCTCCTAAAAACCCTGTGAGCTGAGGATGGACCTCAGAATCCAGGTGGACAGAGAGGGGGGGTAGCTTTGGTTGGTTTGTGTGCTCATCTCTGCTGACCTCTCCTGGAGATCAGCCACCAGAATGAAAGACTTCATTCTCTCAGGAAACTCAGGTGTGCTCACCTCCTGTTGCCCCTCCTGAGGAACTTCTACAGGTCAACACCTGAGATCATGCTGACCTGCTGCTTCAGCTTCAACGGGAGCTGAAGCATCATGAGGACCTTAACGTTCCTGTGTCCTCTGCGTCTCTCCTCCTCCGGGGGTTTCCTCTGCCATCGGCTGCATCAGACACGGGTTCTTCTGGAACTCTGACGTCTTCCTCCTTTCTTGGACAAACGGATTGCGTCTTCATTTGCCAAGTGACCATGAGGATCTTTGATCTTTACTCGCCGCTGCAGCAGCCGTGCTGCTGAAAGCAGATCTGCAGATCCTCTTTGTCTTTGCCGATTCAACGACTTGAAGCTGCCGCCTCTGTGTTCACAACAAGTCCAAGTTTTCGAAAAACAGGTTCTGTCCATGGATGAAGGCGGTGAGCTGCAGGAAGATGTTTACAGCCAACAAGCAGACGGTTTGGACCCTCATGAAGCCTACAGTTCTGAGAAAACCCGCCGACCCTCCCCTCCATCCATGGAAAGAGGAAGTTACCTTCTATTAGGGGTGTCCCGCTAGTTCCCCACATCAGTGGTCCCCAACACTAAACCAACTGGTTTAATGTCAGACGAGCCGTCAAAGAGCATCTAGCAGGCAGAAGTTGGTGTCTGATTTATTTTTAGCTCCTGGTTTGACTGTTCGGAACATCTGTTTCACATTCAAATGTTGTTTATTAGAATCCATTACAGGTAAAATGACATTTGTTTTATTTTTTTTTAAATTTGGACCCATCATCTGTTTGAACTGTGTCGTCTTCTAGGACATAGTTTCTGCAGAGCAGCAGCAGTTCATCAGAAATTCACCTCTGAGTTGTGGGCGGGGCTTTTGGCATGGGGTAATACCGCCCCCCTTCCCATTGTGGTCCTGTCCATTGTATTTTCTATGCCACAAAAAGGATCTTTTTCATCTGCTGCAGATTCACAACGATTTAAATGTAGAAATCCTCAGAAATGCTAATCTGAATGTTCTTTTTTTTACGTCCACCATCAGAAAACAGCCACAAGATCATATTAAAACCAGTATTTTCAGCAGAAGGGGTCTTTAAATGTCTTTTTCTGAAGTTTCCATTGATCAGCCGTTTTTAAGCGAATCTTCCTTCTCAGTCAGATGTCTAGCTCTGGTTTAAACGTTCTTTGTACTGATGGAGAACTCCCTTTACTGTCCAACAAACTAAAGAACAGGACGCCATCTTCAGCCTTGTTCGCCTTTTAAGGTGTGCTGGATAACAACAAAATAAAAGGATAAAAATGTCACTAAAGGGATTTTTCTGAATATAAGTATGAATGTGTTTGTAACTTTATCAGCAGCGTCATGGTATTATTAGAGGTGGTGAGTGGTGGGCGGCGCGTCTGGGCTGGGGGACTCTCCAGGGGCGGGGTCACGGGATGGGCCTCCTGGTGGGGCGGAGGGCGATCGTCCTGGTGGGGCCTCCACTCTCCGTGCTCTTGTGCCTCCCTGCTCTTTGGTGTTGGGGGGCCGTTGGGGGTCCTGCTTGCTCTGGTTAGATTGAGCCTAAATGACAGAAGGGGTTTTATAACCCCCCCCCCCCCCCCCCTCGTGAGGCAGAAGATCCAGAACCTCCTGTTGCAACAGTGAAATGTGTCCATCACAAGAGGCCTCCTCTCTGGGGGGAACAACGGTTTCTACAGATCCAGAATCCTCTCAAAAGCAGAGTTTTTCTTTTCTGCACATAGACACGTTGGTTCTTCTTCTCTTCGGCTTCATGTTTTCTGGGTTTCCAGCTGTGAGAAGCTAGAGGATGAAGGTTGGTCATGTGACCCCACCGAGCGACTTCACCTGCATCAAGTCCCTGACAGATGGGACGGAGAGAATCTGGGAGTTTTCCACAACATCCTTCAGAATAAGATACTGGATGTCATGTGACCCATGAACCGGGGCTCTCCAGTCACAAGAGCATCCAGAGGAGAAGAAACTCTGATGTTCACTATCGCCTGAAGACGCCTCTGCGACGGCTCGTTCTGTCTGCTAAGCCGTCCCAGAAGACCTTTCTTCAGACTGTCAGAAGCCTCCTGGAACAACAATCCGGTTCTTCTGTCAATCCGCTGGTGTCCTCTTTGACCCGGGTTCTTCTCAACGCTCAGGAGCAGCTGGAGCTGACTTCCTTCAGCAGAATCTGTCAGAACACGAGGCTGTTCTAGATCCAGTAATGTCACAACCGGAGAGTAAACCAGAAAAACCACTTCGGAGGAGAATCTGTGAAATCCAGACGTGTTTTTTAATTCACAGGAACACAGTTAGCATGTGGAAACACGAAGGTGAAGTGGAGATAATCATCTGGCTTCATGTCTGCTCTTGTTCTGCTCCTCGCTCTGCGAGGCTGCAGAGACACTGCTGCTCCCCCTGAAAGGCCTCCTCCAGGGGAAATCGGTTGTTCAGACCTGCCATCTTCTGGAAGTTCTGCCCGTCAGGTTCCTGCAGGAGCTGGAGGACTTTCAGCAGAAGCTGCAAAATACGTCAGAGCTTCACAGGAGGGTTCATTTTGTTGATTTGACAATCCAAACCCAAGAGTGTAATGCAAATCTACGGGGTGCTGTGAGGGCCAAAACACCTCCCAAACAAAATAGCAGCCTCGGGTTTTTTGGGGAAAACTGTCATTCGGAAGTTTTTGTCCAAAATAAAACATTATCTTAAGCAATCATAGTCTTGACAAGCGTTACCTTCTTCACCAAATATGAGAAAAAAAGGATTTAAAAAAATTCAGATGAAGATCAAGGCGTCTTCCCGATTTATTATCATTATTCTCACAAACCTGAAGGACAGCAGGGTTTATGTCTGAGTTTGACTTTAACGCCTAAAATAACTAAATATCATGACCTTCCTAGCTGTGTGGGTTACCATGGCAACATGATTTAACCGGTGTTACTGGATCACAAAAAGTAATTGGACTTCAGGAACCAGGGGTGTGTCCGAATTCCCACCCTGACCCTATATAGTGTGTTCGCCATTTTCTAGTTCTGTCCGAGTCTACAATTCCAAAATCCAGTGCCCTGGATATCTCCCAGAAATGTGTTATTTATTTAAAGCAATGTTGTCCTCCGTTAAAGCCACCGGTGGGACAGCCTAAGCAGGAAACAGACTTGGATGGAGGCGGGGCTTTTTAAGCTCCTGGGCGGGGCTTGTTTCATCACTACAGAAGCTAACGAGATCTTTTTCTTTTGCTCAGGAGGCGGCGGGAGCAGAAAAGGAAAAAGCAAGAAATGGAAGCAGATGCTTCAGTTTCCACACATCAGTATGTGCGAGGAGCTGCGACAGACCATAGGTAAGACGGCGCCGCCTTCGCCTCGCTTTCAAGAAAGCTG
This sequence comes from Oryzias curvinotus, assembly GCA_023969325.1. Lineage (NCBI taxonomy): Eukaryota > Metazoa > Chordata > Actinopteri > Beloniformes > Adrianichthyidae > Oryzias > Oryzias curvinotus. Next base: position 8,694 of record CM043719.1, read on the forward strand.
CGCTATGCCGGTGACTGAAACATGATCCTCCGCCGTGTTCTTTTATCCTATTGTTTACATTTGGACTAAAGCCGACATCAGGCCTTTGGTAAGGTTTTCATCCTGAGCTGATTCTGCCCGTTTGACACCGTTTACCGCTCCCATTCAAGAGACGTGAACCCAAACAGGCGTTCAGATTTCTTTATGTCGATTCTATAGTTCTGAGAGGAGACTTTAAATGATGCCATGCTCTCCCTTTTCTCATGTTCTCGTTTTTCTTCATTCAGTTCGAATGAAACGACCCGATTGGCTGACAGCTCAGGCAGTGTCTTTGTGCTCCAATGTACTGAATCTCCTCAGTAATGTTGCCATAGCAACATCATCACCAACCGCAGGTTACTGGTTTGACTCCACCCAAATAAACGTAGACAGATACGGACCAATCAGGGCTTCCTGAGGACGTCTTGCTCCTACATGTGACGGACATATGGTGGAAAAATGGCGACTGAATGACTTCATTTAGTGAGGCGTTCTCTCTGGAGGAGGTCACGCTCGCTCTGTCCAGTCCTTATGTGCAGTCAATGATTACGCGTGGCGGTTTCTCCTCCAGGAAGCAATTGGAAGAAATGTCGTCCTCCAAACAAAAAATAGCTTTTTTCTTGTTCTAAACTGCCAGTGGATCCAGAACAGTTAATCGAGGTAAGGTTATTTGAAATAAAATGGGATTTTCTGCCTTTGAAGTCAGAATATAATCCTGAAATCAGCTATCAAACCCTCATGTTTAGGTTTATCACTCTGGTTAGTGGAAATATGTTTAAAAGGGTTTCAGAACCAAAGATAAAGTCTTTACGTCTTTTGGAAAAGTTGAGCGGTTTCTGCATTCCCGGTGAGAAGCCGCTGGTTTCTGTGAAGAGCTGAACGTCTGCTTTAAAGGTGACGGTCCAGAAGCGTCACACTTTGGACTCTGCTTTCATCCTTTACACTTTGCATTTCCAGCTTCCTGTTCGTGCTGAGCTCAGGCCGCACGCAGGTCCTCATGCCAGAATCCTGACTGTGATGCTGTAGAACGGTACAAGAACAGAACCACAACCAGAAAAACTCTACGCCTCCAACCGCTTTACGTGGAAACGTGAAATCCATTGAAAACATTAGTTTGGACCAATGATGCCAACAGGTCTACGGCAGGACCAAAACGTACCTCTGATGTGGAGGAGAGAGAGCAGCAGGATGTCCTCATGAGAATGTTCCGCCTGCAGACAGATGAAGGTCTTTGGTTTCAGCAGCTCACCTCATGCTCTCACAGAAAAGGATCTCCCGCTCAGCACGGACGGCTAAACGGTTTTCCCATAACAAACACGCGTGTTCACAGCATTGCCTTATACACAGCCGCCGCGCTTCCTGTTTACTGAAAGTCCAGATTTCAGCAGTAAAGCACGGACAGTGAGAGGAACGCTGCCTCTTAACTTAAGTTCATCTGAGATGAAGCAGTCTGTGTGTTTCTGCCTGAAGTTTTGAACGTTGAGCCGAAACAGCTGCCAGTTTGTGGTGTTTTCGATCGGAGGTCGGTTACGCTGAAGAAAAGCAGGTTACCTCCTTCAAGCGGCGCTGCAGAGGAAACTGCGGTCTCTGCAGAAAGAGGAAGCCAGCAGCCGTTTCATTTTCACCAAAGCTTGCCCGTCACTCCAACATTTGACTTCTGTCAAACTCACTGCCCTTCATTGAAGGCGGCCAAAACGCTCACGTTTCTATGGTTACCAAATGCAAGAGCACTGAGGCAGACCTGCAAGAAACTAAAACAACCGAAACTGAAAGATCGCTTCAAGAGCACAGAAGCTTCCACGTGAACAAGAGAAAACCCGGATCAATGAAACACTGCAGTGAGTGTCGGGACACACCCACAGACGTCAACACTCGTCCCAGAGAGATGGGAAAACTGAGCCGCCTACCGGGATCACAAGAAACCAAACCGTCACCCAACCGGACCTCCAGGGACACTGTTGAGGAGAATCAAACTCATTCAAATACTGATGGGTTCATCACTCTGAGGATCTAATTAATCTGATGATCCCATTAATCTGATGATCTCATTAATCTAAGGATCTAATTAATCTGATGATCTCATCATTCTGGATCACACCAAATTTGTTTCTGTTGTTCTTATAGATCTAAGTCTAAAAAAGATTCAGGATGATTGAAACTGTGAGGAAGAAGAGGCTGAACCCTCATGGATCTCAGTCCACCAACCAAAGAAACCGGACCTGTTTAACTGATGTGTGTTGGTGCAAATCCCCCCTGCGGCCGTGCAGAAGCACATGAATGTGTTTCTTTAACAAACATCCGTTCTTCAGACACTTCTGTGGAGTCTGTTGTGTGCAGACAAAGAGCGATTGAGTCGGTTCTGAGGAAGCAGTTGGATTCAGCCCCCCAGGCCTTTTCTGGAGCCTAAAACATCACCAGGGTCACTGGTTTTTCTATTTTTGTCTCAGGTTCACATCTATTTTCACAGCTCTGGTGATAACTTTCTGCTCACAGAGCAGCAGCTCCATTTCTGTGGTTCATTTAGTGATTTACTTTTCCAACACTTCAAACTTTTGGTTTCCTGGTTTCTTTTTGTCTACTTTGGTGTTTTATTCAGAATAAAACAAGTGCTGTCATGCCAAAAACGGTTCTCCATTAACTAATCTAGTTTTAACCAAACCAAACATTTGCCATGAAAGCCTCATTTGGAGATATTCTCGTTTACAATTTTTTGTCGCAGTAAAAGATCAAATTCCAACAAAAAAACTGGAATCTGGAATTGAACTCATTCAAAAGCTGAAGATGTCATCATTCTGAGATCAAGATCCAGCTAAAAAACGGGCTAGTTCTATATTTCTACTGGGTTATTTCTATAGCCCAACATGACAACAACAGTCGCATCAATGGGCTTCATACCTGTAACTATATAATAAGCAGGAATCAGGAATCAAAGAACAGAAAGTCATAGAATTCAATGGGTAAATTCTAAACTAAACTAAACAGTTCATCCCTGGCCTTAGACCCTCCTTCTAAGGAAAAACGCCTAAAGAAACCTCAGGGGTGTCCACATGAAGGGGGGATCCTCCCCTCCCCTCCCCCCTCCCCCACAGGCCATGGACCAGAACTCTTAGAGAGAATTAGCTCATCTAACTCTACAACTACATTTTTAAATAGTCCAGCGGACGAGCTTCATGCAGATGAGTGGAGAGACGGCTGGGGGCCCCAGACGAGCCAGAGGCAGGATCAACAGCCAAGTGTAGGAGCAGAGAGGAGGTCCACAGTAGAAGTTGTGAAGGGTGAAGATGAGGGCATGAAGGGTCCTCAGAATGATGAGGGACAGCCGTCTGAAGCATCAGCTGACCCACCCAGGCTGAACTAGCGACATAGACACGGCTAGGGTGCCCTGGTGGAGCTGCCCTGGTGGAGCTGCCCTGGTGGAGCTGCCCTGGTGGAGCTGTACTGGTGGAGCTGCCCTGGTGGAGCTGCCCTGGTGGAGCTGCCCTGGTGGAGCTGCCCTGGTGGAGCTGTCCTGGTGGAGCTGTCCTGGTGGAGCTGCCCTGGTGGAGCTGCCCTGGTGGAGCTGTCCTGGTGGAGCTGCCCTGGTGGAGCTGTCCTGGTGGAGCTGTCCTGGTGGAGCTGTCCTGGTGGAGCTGTTCTGGTGGAGCTGCCCTGGTGGAGCTGCCCTGGTGGAGCTGTCCTGGTGGAGCTGCCCTGGTGGAGCTGTCCTGGTGGAGCTGTCCTGGTGGAGCTGTACTGGTGGAGCTGCCCTGGTGGAGCTGTCCTGGTGGAGCTGCCCTGGTGGAGCTGCCCTGGTGGAGCTGCACCTGGTGGAGCTGCACCTGGTGGAGCTGCCCTGGTGGAGCTGTGACGATTCATCTCCCACTAATAAAACAACAATCTCAGTTCCTGGTCCAATCCCATCTTTTGATGAAACGTTCAGTTTAAATCATAGTTTTCCTGAATAGAGTTGATCAGGTACAGAACGTGGTGTATAAATACGTTGTTTAGCTCGGACAACAGTAACGTTGGGTTTTTGTGTTGGGGGCTGAAGGACAGGTTCCAGTGACAGTGTAGCAGAGTGTGAGCAGCATGTGATGTGAAACATGAGGAAAACATGGCGGCTGATTCCCATGCAGCGTTTCCGTCCAAACACACACAGGGACCATTGTTGGGACGAGGAAGAGGAGGCAGATCATGACCTGAGATAACACCTGTCTGCCTGGAGGTGTGGATGATGGATTATGACACAAAGTCCTTTATATTAAAGCAGAGCAGGAGGTCTGGACTTGAACCTTCACTCAAGGAGCCATCACTCCTCACAACTGTCTTGACGTTTCTGAAGTTCATTCAAATCTTTGCTTTGGACCTTAAGCTCTTTCTAACCATAGTGGAGGAAACGGATCCTGGACAGACCTGCTCCATGTCTTGATGCTTTTTTTTATTCTCTCAAACACTTAAGTCAAGTTTTGTGCCTAGATGTTTTTGTAGTAGTTTCGTATTTTAGTTTTGACCCATGAAAGCGCAACAGATGAGGGCGTGCCACACCTGGACAAGAAGGAGGAGCCAACTCCATCCAGGTGTGAACGTCTGGGAAATATGAAAGTTTGCAGCATCGAAGTTTAGAAGGACTGGACTGAGACCCAGCTCCTCCCACACAGTAAAAGCTCCTCCCTGCGGAGCTCCAGCCCCTCCCACAGCTGCAATAGCTCCTCCCCGTTGAGCCCCAGCTCCTCCCACACAACAAAAGCTCCTCCCTGCGGAGCCTCAGCTCCTCCCACAGCTGCAGTAGCTCCTCCCCATTGAGCAGCCGTCTGTCTGGAAGCAGACAGAGGAGCATCCAGCACATGGGCTGCTGAAATGTCGTTGTGTAGCAGAATCTATCAGGATGCGTCGTTTCTGTAGAATCATGTCTTCTAGAAGGTTCTGGGTGTTCACAAACACCTCCTAAAGAGCCGTCCACATAAATCCTCTGGTCTGCTCGTCTCCTCTTTCCATCCACGGCTGTTTCTGCATGAATTAAAGATGTCAGAAGGTCCATGTGATGTTTTTTACGCATGACTCGGGGCTGTTTTTTGCACACATCCGGCTCAGACACGTGCAGGAAGTTCAGCCCACACGTGGTTCTTCAAATGAGGGCGTCAGAGATCAGAGGGCCAGGAAGGCGGATTCACTCCTCAGACCGAGTGTCTTTATTCAACAGTTCTGGTGTGGTTGTTGTGAGATCTGTGAACACTTTCAAACTCATGGATCCGTGCAGCAGAAATGTTCTTCCAAATGTGTCTACAGCAAACTAAGGGACACGTTAAGGACTTGTAAAAAAACAACTCTCTTTTGCAGCAGCAGCTAGGCTGGTGAGACTGCTGTACCACCTGAAGGAGTTTAGACCAAAGAGGTCACCTGTGGCTGGTTCCTCATCTGACGTGGTCCTAACACCTCCATGCCTGTTTGTGTGATAAACCACAGGAGAAACCAGTAATCCGTCATCCAGCTTGAAGATGGTGTCAGAACATCGTAAACTTGAATTGGCCGTAATTACATGTGTTAAGTTCCTCTGTTAAACACCAAAGCCCATGTGGGGTCTGCGGCTCCTCCTGGTCTTCATGCCATAAATTATTATGAGTCTGAACAAACATATGTTTGTGCAGGGGGGGGGGTGTCTTCTCTGTCCCTCCAGTCTGTTTTTGATGCAGATTTAGGAGAAAGTGTTGAGATTTCATGCAGCAGTCTTGTGACATGCAGCCGTTTCTAACCTAAAAAGTGGAAAGTTTGTGGTTCACAGAACAGAAAGCTCAGTAAACTGTTTTAGTTGAAGATAAAGACTTAGCAGCATCCGGTTCTACCAAGCCCACCTAGAGTAAAGTCACAAGAAAGGCATCAAAAAGAATGAATCCATATTCCAGAAACTGAGACATGAAATCTCTGTAAACGTGTGAAAGAACAAGTGAGAATCAGAGTCTGGGACAGTCAGAAAGAGTCGATGTTCCTGCAGCTTCAGGACTCTAGGGAACCACAGAGAGGTCCTTCATCCACACATGGAGAAACGGTGAACAGAGGAGAACCTTCAATGAACCCACAAACAAAAAGAGTCCAACAAGATGTGGGGGACTCCTCCAGGAGGTCCTGAAAGAAGCAGTAGAAGATGGAAAGACCTGCAGGCCTGCAGTGATGGTGTAGGGCTGAATGTCCTCCATCAGTGGTTCTGAAACTCGGGTCCACCTCTGGAGGATCAGGGCGATGGTTCTGGTTCTGACTGAGATGCAGTTTATGAGCTGTGTCTGCAGCTTTTGCAAACAGTTTCGTTAAACTCTGGAACAATAACTACTCAGTTCTTCTCCTGGAGGGTCACCGTCCGTCAGCCTGGGTTCAAATCCCAAGCTGGACACTCATTGTGTCCTCGACCGAGATGCTCCACATTTGCCTTATTGAAAGAAACCCTAAGAGCTGCTGATTGACCAACCACGCTATTAAAAACCTGAGGAGCAGATTGGAAGCCAACGAAGTCTGAGCAGCTTTTTTGTCCATAACTAACAATCTAACGAGTTCTCAGAGACCCAAAGACTTTGATCACAAAGACAGAGGACGCCGTGAAGAACCTCTGGAGGGGCCGTCTCACAGTCTGAATGATGGATGATCTGAAGAACAACTGGACTCAAACGCTTGATCATCACAAAAGGCTGCTGGGACCTTTGGAAATATCCTCATATATGAGATTCCCACAATGCTTAGCGCCTGAGTGCGTGTGGGTCTAAGGGAAGTAGGAAGTAGGACTTTAGTGGTGAGGAGGAGACAACGCTCTGACCAACCCACACAAAGAATCTGATCTGATGTTCAACAGAAAACTCTCAAGCCCCAAACTCAGGTTTTCTCCTTCTGAACTGTGAGTTGTGGAGATACAGCATGAGGATTCAGAGCAGCTTCAGAGGGTCTTCAGGTGGTCTTCAGATGGTCTTCAGGTGGTCTTCAGATGGTCTTCAGGTGGTCTTCAGATGGTCTTCAGATGGTCTTCGGAGGGTCTTCAGATGTTCTTTAGAGGGTTTGGTTAATTTACAGCTAGTCCAGGACTGTTCTGAACATCCCACCTCCAGTGATCTATCAAGGAAATTGCCTGAAGCTGCAGCAGATGGTTATTCCCAGAGCTGGGATTGTCGTATTACACGCATGAGGAGGCATGTGAGCACAACCAGGCAGCTTAGCACAAAAACAATGCTTGTGGAGTTTAAATGGAGCGTATCGTCTGTTAATTTGTTAATTAGTGTTAATGAGAGTCGCACTGATTTTCATCGCCAACATTCCAGAAACAAGGCTCTCCTGGCTTTTGGGTTGACTTCCTTTGTGGTTCCTGTTTGCCTTTGGTTCTGCTTGGCTTCACTCTGACCTGCTGTGCTGCAGGAGATCAGAGAGCGCAGGGATCATGACAGCAACATAGAGAACGCAGCAGAAGCTGGAGGATCGAACGGCGTCAGCAGCCTCCAGTCATTGGGTGGAGGTCCAAAAGATGCTGCAGAGGAAGAATTCACGAATAAATTCAGTTCATTGAAAGACTTGGAGAGATGATGAAAACATTTGATGAAGAACATCATCCTTGCAGTGTGGCCATTAAGGTCACCGACAAATTCCACATTCAGTATTACAATTTGATTAATATTTTATTGGTTTCTCACAGCAAAAAGGATGTTATATTGTTGAAGTCATATCATTTATGTCACATCGTTAATGGTTAAACTACTACATCTGAAAACCCTGCAGCTGCTTTACTTCTTGGTCTAAGGTTCCAATCCTCATTTGTTTTGGGTATTGTAGTCTTTTTTTAGAGGTTCAGGTTTCCATGATAACAAAAGTCAAGAAAAAAGTTAGTGTAAAAGTTGAAGAGTGGACGTTTATGAGGCCTCTTTCAGAGATCAAGGTTCTCTAATATCCAAACCCACAAGTTCAAAAGAACCACAGAACCCTGAAGAACCATGAGTTTGTGAAATGCTCTGGTCTTTAAACCGTAGTCCAACCGATTATTAAACCTGAGTCTCTGAATCTTACCTGAATGGATCAGACAGAAACGTTCCGGCGTTGGAACCGTCGTCAGTGTGGTCTGAAGGAACCATGGCAGCAGAGCTTCATCTGTGCAGCCTCTCCATCCCCGAGGTTCCAGGAAGTTCACCTCCATCACGCACAGCAGCCGCCGAAACGCGGACCAAACCGGTCCAAAGTCAGCACCTGAGCCAGAGCGCGCATTGATCAACCAGAAAACAGGAAGTTCCCTCCTTCATGGTCAGACGTTCTTCCTGTGCGTCCTGCCCTCCTCCACTCTTGTCTTTCCATGTTCATCCACTAAACACAGGAAACCTTCAGCTGTGTGGCTAACGGCCTTCAGCACTATGAGACTCGGAGCTACAGCGCCTCCTGCTGGGTTTCTCCTGCATGAAGCCGATTACCTTCTTTTTACTGAAATGAGGCAGAAAAAATGTTGTTGTTTTACAGTAAAGGTGGCCGTTTAGAGGAACTGCTCCTGTCAGCAGGAAACGCCTTTGTTAGGGTTTGAACCCCAGCACTTTTTCAGGACATCTGGACTTTCACTGTGAAAGAAGAACATTGTTGCCATGGTTACAGGTTTGATGTCAGATGACTTCTCAGGTCGAGTGCATACAGAGTCCCTGTTCTGGGAATCCATCCATGACTACAGCACATCTGGATCTTAGAAAGCTGCTTCAGCTGCTGCACAGACTTCCTGGTTGTTCTGCGTTACCATTGGTCCGTCGTGTGTTTCTGCAGAGAAGGACTACAGCAGCCTCTGCGAGCGGCAGCCAATCGGACGCCTGCTCTTCCGGCAGTTCTGTGAGACGCGGGCCGAGCTGAAGCGCTGCGTGAAGTTCCTGGACGCCGTGGTAAGAACAGACCGGGTGTCTCTGCCCTCATCCTGATGCTAGGCTACTTGCTAGGCTACTTGTGCTGCCCTCAGTGTTTTGTGTTGTTCTGTTTTCTTTTATGGGTTTTTGTTGTTTACTTGTTGTTGTTCACACAACAACACAACATAGCAGGGTATGTTGTGTTTTGTCTTGTTTTAGTTCTTTGTGTTTCTTTCAAACCAGATGTTCTTTGTGTTTGGTCGTTGTGTGCGTATTTTGGTGCTCTTTTGTACTGCCTACTTGGAGTGTTTTTGTGGCCAAATGTGTGTTTTATTTCTATAAAAACTTTGACAAAGAAAGACACAAAAGTAGAAAAGTTGGTTTTGTTTCTCGTAATGTTTGCCTTTTAGTTTCTTTGATCCTTTCAATATTCAGAAATATTCAGAAATTGGTGCAAACAGAAACAGCAGTGAAGGTTTGTTTGTTGGTGTATTTTAGTAATCAAAGTCAAACCAACAGAAAAGAACATATGGACAGACGCAGATTATTCAATAAATATAAAATAACATTGATCCCCATCAGAGCGGCTGGGTGGTTCCGTTGGCTGCATGTAGGACTGGCGCCTGGTAAAGCAGGGTTCGATTCCTGGGGGAAGCATTGAGCTTCATCCTTGGGCCTAACCATTCAGCCACTAGGGGGCTCAGGTCCCCAGCCCAGATAAAATACAGGGTGGTGTCAGGAGGGGGATCCAGGGTAAAAATCTCTGCCAAAGCACCTGTGCAGATCGGTAAAGCTGATTGGTTTTGGCGACTGATGATGTCGTCACATCTTCTACTAAAAAAGTCACCTTTGAGGGGAATGTTTGTTCTCAGAGTGAGAAGTCCAACTGTCACAAACACAGGACGTTTCCTAGCCATAAACGTCACAGCTGTCCTTTAGGACAGTGGTCCCCAACCACCGGGCCGCGGACCGGTACCGGGCCGCGGGACACTTGGCACCGGGCCGCGGGACACTTGGCACCGGGCCGCGGGACACTTGGCACCGGGCCGCGGAGCGGTTCCAGGCCGCGGGAAATTTTTGCACCAGGACGCACAGAAAGAAAAAATAATTTCCATTTTATTGTTTTTTTTCCCGACAAAAATGTTTTATTTTGAAAAGTGACCGGATTCACTTTGTTACATCTGTCACACCAAACATCAGGTGATAAACCCCGCTAAAATTAAACCCAAACAACCAAAGTGAGCAAAAAACAAACTTCTTTAGAAAGTTGCTTTGACAAGGGGAAAATTATTATTTTTATTGTTATTATCATTACTAAAGAGAAAATACCACCCCCGGTTAAATCTGTCTTGCGTTGCACCTCACCCCCCCCCCCCGCCCCCCCGCCCCCCGCCCCGGTCCGCGGTAAACGTGCCTTGCGTTGTACCGGTCCACGGTGACAAAAAGGTTGGGGACCACTGCTTTAGGAAACTCAGCGGCCTTGTGGAAGAGTGTCTGCCCTGAGACTGGAAGGTTGAGAGTCCAAATCCAGGCTGAGTCATAGCAAAGACTCTAAAAATGGGACCCATTTGGGTTGGACCTTGGGGGTTTAACCACCAAATGGTTCCTGGGGGCGGCAACAGCTCACCACTTCCCCCGGGGAGGGGCCAAATGCACGTGACAGCTAATGGGACTTGGACCAACAAATACTGGGACCCCTGGTGGACAAATGAAGTGATAGCAGCCAAAGAATAAAAGTCAGTTTTACAACCGAAAGTGAACCGATTGTTCTTTGCAGTAACTCCTCCTGTGTGTGTGCATATGTTTGTGTGTGTGCATGTGTGTGTGTGTGTGTTCGTGCATGTGCATGTGTGTGTGTGCAGGCCGACTATGAGGTGACCCCTGATGAAAAGAGGAAGGAGTGTGGCCAGGAGCTCATTGACAGATACCTCAACCCACAGGTATTTGATGATGACATCACAGGCTGAAGCAGGGGGCGGGGCAAAGCGTGACCACAGGAAATTCTCTGTAAACGGGATTTGAGTTTGCCGCCATCATTCTGGTGGAACAGCAGGAAAAGAGAATGAGGCAATTAAAGGATAGAAACGTCTGCAGACGACAGGAAAATGAAATGGATGAATCCAGGTCAGAACAGACGGAGGTTCGATCCCCAAAACAGGAGTAAAGGAGGAAGTAAAAGTCACATTGAAAGGGCCAGATGACAGTGATGCTTTCTCTGTTCGACGTCTCTGAACATAAAGCTGTTTCCATACGTTTGGGTTTCAGTCGGAGGATCACGTGTCAGAGGTGGAGGACGCCATGGCGGCGCGGTGCGCAGAGCGGCTGCAGCACGACGCCTGCAAGGAACTCTTCAAGGACCCCACCAGGTATGGAGATCCCACCTCCCATGGCAGGGGGTCCATCAGTCTACTTACTTTATGTGTTGACGGATCACTGAGCTGCTAAATGAGCACAACTGAGTAGAACCTTCAGTAGAACCAGAGGAGAACATTCATCTAAAAGAGGCCAAGAACACAAGGAGGATTCATCCAGGAGGTCCAGAGAGACCTGCAGGCCTCACTGGACTCGGGTCCAGTCAGAGTTCAGGATCCGACCTTTGAACAAACACCACAGAAGACAAGAACACAGAGGATCCACCAACTCCTGGACTGATGTTCTGATGAGACCCAAGAGGAACCTTCTGGAAGGAGAACGTCCACAAACCTCTGGACTCTAGCGCTGTTTGAGGTAGACATGGAGGCGGGAGTGTGATGGTGTGGGATTAACTGACCTTCATCCGTGGTTCTGAAGCAGAACAAAGACCCAAACTCAGCATGATGGTTCTGGTACTCGGGGACTCCCACCTGAGCGTGTGCAGACGGGACATGGTCAGGCTTTAGGTTGGGGTATTAATACTTTTTGTCATTGTCCAGACTTTAGTAAATAAGCTCAAAGAGGACGTGAAGGTGCGACGTTACCGTTGGTCAGAATAAATCCAGAATCTGCCTGGTCTGAAGTGGATCCTGACCAAACTCTCAGGACTTTGCTCTTTGCTGTGTTCCAGATTGATCCATGACTTCCTGAGTGTGGCGCCGTTCGCGGACTACCTCGACAGCATGTTCTTTAACAGGTTCCTGCAGTGGAAGTGGTTGGAGAGGTAGGGTTTGAAAGTCCAGCAGGCATCTTCTCTTCACATGGACGTCCTGCGTGGCTTTCACCAGGCAGATGAGAACGGACCAATTGAAATCGTTCTCGTCTTCACACAAACTCACAGTTCTGATCCGAACTCTGATGTGGTTCTGCATCTCACTCTGGTTCTGTTCTCCAACAGGCAGCCGGTGACGAAGAGAACGTTCCGGCAGTACAGAGTTTTAGGAAAAGGAGGCTTTGGAGAGGTGAGGATGCTTGCTTTCCTAAACCTGCCGCTCTCAGGAGTTCTGCTGCTGCTTTCATAGGACAGAGTCCGGTTCCGTCTGTTTGGGTTTTAGGCCAGAACAGAACCACATTCAATTGGAAAATGACATCAGTATAGTCATAAACCCTAGTGACTGACGAGGTTTCACTACTTCACGTGGAGTTGATGACGGAAGGAAACAGCTGAAAAGAGAAAAAAGAGGGAATTTCATTTCTCTCCTGGTTTTATGAGGACAGGCTGTAGGAGAGGGGGGTGTGGTTTTACACAGGTGTGGGCGTGGTTTCTCCTTTGGAGCCTCCACTATGAAGGGTAGGTGGGTTTTGGCTTTCCTTCTTCCATCTTTCTCGTTGTCTTAATGCGGCTGCTCTCCTCCAGGTGTGCGCCTGTCAGGTACGAGCCACCGGCAAAATGTACGCCTGCAAGAAGCTGGAGAAGAAGAGGATCAAGAAGAGGAAAGGCGAGGCCATGGCGCTCAACGAGAAGCAAATCCTGGAGAAAGTCAACAGCCGATTTGTCGTAAGCACCTCTGACCTGAGGGGCACACTGCCCCCATAGGCAGACCCTGGAAGTGCAACCACACAGACAACCAAAAGAAAGTTTTTTATCTGCTGCCTGCTGCATTTAGGGACATCTGAATAGCTGAGAGTTTCTAACCTGTGGCAGAGAAAGTTTAGAAAAAAGACAAACATTTAATGTAAAACATCTCTTTTGGACTTTAAAGGAACCCAGATTCCATCAGAACACCTGATCAAAGTGAAGCGGAAATCTCTGCAACAGCTTTTCATAATTATGTCAAATTTGATCAGAAACTTTTACCAAAAATCGGTCTTATGCCAAACTGCTGCAGCTCTGAATCTGTGGGAAACGTTCTCGAAATGTGTCCCCAGCAGCCGTCTGTAGGCTCTTTTAACCCTTTAACACCTGCTGAGAGGTTTTTTTTAATAGGAAACATAAATATGATGCTCAAATCTGCCAGATCTCTGTTCTTCTTCTGGTTCTTGTGGAGTGCTGAATGGAGCGACCGCGTCACTGTCATACGCGTCACAGTCAGACCTGTTACCGTTAGAGGCATTACCATCAGACGCATCACTGTCAAAGGCGTTACCGTCAGAAGCGGAACCGTCAGAAGTGTCAGTGTCAGAGGTGGCACCGTCAGAAGCGGCACTGTTAGAAGTGTCACCGTCAGAAACATCATCGTCAGAAGCAGAACCATCAGAAGCAGAACCATCAGAAGCAGAACCATGAGAAGCGTCACTTTCAGAAGCGTCACTGTCAGAAGCATCACCGTCAGAAGCAGAACCGTCAGAAGCAGAACCATCAGAAGCAGAACCATGAGAAGCGTCACTTTCAGAAGCGTCACCGTCAGAAGCGTCACCGTCAGAAACATCACCGTCAGAAGCAGAACCGTCAGAAGTGTCCCTGTCAGAAGTGTCACTGTCAGAAGTGTCTCCGTTAGACGCGACACCGTCAGACGCCTCACCATCAGAAGCGGCACCGTCAGAGGCATCACCGTCAGAAGTATCACTGTCAGAAGCGTCACCGTCAGAGGCGTCACCGTCAGACGGCTTACCGTCAGACGCATCACAGTCAGACACATCACCGTCAGAAGTGTCCCTGTCAGAAGTGTCCCTGTCAGAAGTGTCACTGTCAGAAGTATCACTGTTTGAAGTGTCAACGTCAGAAGTGTCACCGTCAGAAGCGGCACCGTCAGAAGTGTCACTGTCAGAAGTGTCACTGTCAGAAGTGTCACCGTCAGAGGCGTCACTGTCAGAAGTGTCCCTGTCAGAAGTGTCACTGTCAGAAGTGTCACCGTCAGACGCATCACCGTCAGAAGTGTCCCTGTCAGAAGTGTCACTGTCAGAAGTGTCACCGTCAGACGCATCACCGTCAGAAGTGTCCCTGTCAGAAGTGTCACCGTCAGAAGCGGCACCGTCAGAAGTGTCACTGTCAGAAGTGTCCCTGTCAGAAGTGTCACTGTCAGAAGTGTCTTTCTCAGAAGTGTCCCTGTCAGAAGTGTCACCGTCAGAAGCGGCACCGTCAGAAGTGTCACTGTCAGAAGTGTCCCTGTCAGAAGTGTCACTGTCAGAAGTGTCTTTCTCAGAAGTGTCCCTGTCAGAAGTGTCCCTGTCAGAAGTGTCCCTGTCAGAAGTGTCACTGTCAGAAGTGTCCCTGTCAGAAGTGTCATTGTCAGAAGCCTCACTGTCAGAAGCGTCACTGTCAGACGCATCACTGTCAGACGCATCACCGTCAGAGGCGGCACCGTCAGAAGTGTCACTGTCAGAAGTGTCCCTGTCAGAAGTGTCACTGTCAGAAGTGTCCCTGTCAGAAGTGTCACTGTCAGAAGTATCACTGTCAGAAGTGTCACCGTCAGAAGTGTCACCGTCAGAAGCGGCACCGTCAGAAGCATCACTGTCAGAAGTGTCACCGTCAGAAGCGGCACCGTCAGAAGTGTCACTGTCAGAAGTGTCACTGTCAGAAGTGTCACCGTCAGAGGCGTCACTGTCAGACACCTTACCATCAGACGCCTTACCGTCAGACGCATCACCGTCAGAAGTGTCCCTGTCAGAAGTGTCACTGTCAGAAGTATCACTGTCAGAAGTGTCACCGTCAGAAGTGTCACCGTCAGAAGCGGCACCGTCAGAAGTGTCACTGTCAGAAGTGTCACTGTCAGAAGTGTCACCGTCAGAGGCGTCACTGTCAGACACCTTACCATCAGACGCCTTACCGTCAGACGCATCACCGTCAGAAGTGTCCCTGTCAGAAGTGTCACTGTCAGAAGTGTCACCGTCAGACGCATCACCGTCAGAAGTGTCCCTGTCAGAAGTGTCACCGTCAGAAGCGGCACCGTCAGAAGTGTCACTGTCAGAAGTGTCCCTGTCAGAAGTGTCACTGTCAGAAGTGTCTTTCTCAGAAGTGTCCCTGTCAGAAGTGTCCCTGTCAGAAGTGTCCCTGTCAGAAGTGTCACTGTCAGAAGTGTCCCTGTCAGAAGTGTCATTGTCAGAAGCCTCACTGTCAGAAGCGTCACTGTCAGACGCATCACTGTCAGACGCATCACCGTCAGAGGCGGCACCGTCAGAAGTGTCACTGTCAGAAGTGTCCTTGTCAGAAGTGTCCCTGTCAGAAGTGTCTTTCTCAGAAGTGTCTTTCTCAGAAGTGTCCCTGTCAGAAGTGTCCCTGTCAGAAGTGTCACTGTCAGAAGTGTCCCTGTCAGAAGTGTCACTGTCAGAAGTATCACTGTCAGAAGTGTCACCGTCAGAAGTGTCACCGTCAGAAGCGGCACCGTCAGAAGTGTCACTGTCAGAAGTGTCACCGTCAGAGGCGTCACTGTCAGAAGCATCACTGTCAGAAGTGTCACCGTCAGAAGCGGCACCGTCAGAAGTGTCACTGTCAGAAGTGTCACTGTCAGAAGTGTCACCGTCAGAGGCGTCACTGTCAGACGCCTTACCATCAGACGCCTTACCGTCAGACGCATCACCGTCAGAAGTGTCCCTGTCAGAAGTGTCACTGTCAGAAGTGTCACTGTCAGAAGTGTCACCGTCAGAGGCGTCACTGTCAGACGCCTTACCATCAGATGCCTTACCGTCAGACGCATCACCGTCAGAAGTGTCCCTGTCAGAAGTGTCCTTGTCAGAAGTGTCTTTCTCAGAAGTGTCTTTCTCAGAAGTGTCCCTGTCAGAAGTGTCCCTGTCAGAAGTGTCACTGTCAGAAGTGTCCCTGTCAGAAGTGTCACTGTCAGAAGTGTCCCTGTCAGAAGTGTCACTGTCAGAAGTGTCTTTCTCAGAAGTGTCCCTGTCAGAAGTGTCCCTGTCAGAAGTGTCCCTGTCAGAAGTGTCACCGTCAGAAGCGGCACCGTCAGAAGTGTCACTGTCAGAAGTGTCCCTGTCAGAAGTGTCACTGTCAGAAGTGTCTTTCTCAGAAGTGTCCCTGTCAGAAGTGTCCCTGTCAGAAGTGTCCCTGTCAGAAGTGTCACTGTCAGAAGTGTCCCTGTCAGAAGTGTCATTGTCAGAAGCCTCACTGTCAGAAGCGTCACTGTCAGACGCATCACTGTCAGACGCATCACCGTCAGAGGCGGCACCGTCAGAAGTGTCACTGTCAGAAGTGTCCCTGTCAGAAGTGTCCCTGTCAGAAGTGTCTTTCTCAGAAGTGTCTTTCTCAGAAGTGTCCCTGTCAGAAGTGTCCCTGTCAGAAGTGTCACTGTCAGAAGTGTCCCTGTCAGAAGTGTCACTGTCAGAAGTATCACTGTCAGAAGTGTCACCGTCAGAAGTGTCACCGTCAGAAGCGGCACCGTCAGAAGTGTCACTGTCAGAAGTGTCACTGTCAGAAGTGTCACCGTCAGAGGCGTCACTGTCAGAAGCATCACTGTCAGAAGTGTCACCGTCAGAAGCGGCACCGTCAGAAGTGTCACTGTCAGAAGTGTCACTGTCAGAAGTGTCACCGTCAGAGGCGTCACTGTCAGACACCTTACCATCAGACGCCTTACCGTCAGACGCATCACCGTCAGAAGTGTCCCTGTCAGAAGTGTCACTGTCAGAAGTATCACTGTCAGAAGTGTCACCGTCAGAAGTGTCACCGTCAGAAGCGGCACCGTCAGAAGTGTCACTGTCAGAAGTGTCACCGTCAGAGGCGTCACTGTCAGACACCTTACCATCAGACGCCTTACCGTCAGACGCATCACCTTCAGAAGTGTCCCTGTCAGAAGTGTCACTGTCAGAAGTGTCACTGTCAGAAGTGTCACCGTCAGACGCATCACCGTCAGAAGTGTCCCTGTCAGAAGTGTCACCGTCAGAAGCGGCACCGTCAGAAGTGTCACTGTCAGAAGTGTCCCTGTCAGAAGTGTCACTGTCAGAAGTGTCTTTCTCAGAAGTGTCCCTGTCAGAAGTGTCCCTGTCAGAAGTGTCCCTGTCAGAAGTGTCACTGTCAGAAGTGTCCCTGTCAGAAGTGTCATTGTCAGAAGCCTCACTGTCAGAAGCGTCACTGTCAGACGCATCACTGTCAGACGCATCACCGTCAGAGGCGGCACCGTCAGAAGTGTCACTGTCAGAAGTGTCCTTGTCAGAAGTGTCCCTGTCAGAAGTGTCTTTCTCAGAAGTGTCTTTCTCAGAAGTGTCCCTGTCAGAAGTGTCCCTGTCAGAAGTGTCACTGTCAGAAGTGTCCCTGTCAGAAGTGTCACTGTCAGAAGTATCACTGTCAGAAGTGTCACCGTCAGAAGTGTCACCGTCAGAAGCGGCACCGTCAGAAGTGTCACTGTCAGAAGTGTCACTGTCAGAAGTGTCACCGTCAGAGGCGTCACTGTCAGAAGCATCACTGTCAGAAGTGTCACCGTCAGAAGCGGCACCGTCAGAAGTGTCACTGTCAGAAGTGTCACTGTCAGAAGTGTCACCGTCAGAGGCGTCACTGTCAGACGCCTTACCATCAGACGCCTTACCGTCAGACGCATCACCGTCAGAAGTGTCCCTGTCAGAAGTGTCACTGTCAGAAGTGTCACTGTCAGAAGTGTCACCGTCAGAGGCGTCACTGTCAGACGCCTTACCATCAGACGCCTTACCGTCAGACGCATCACCGTCAGAAGCGGCACCGTCAGAAGTGTCACCGTCAGAAGTGTCACTGTCAGAAGTGTCACTGTCAGAAGTGTCACTGTCAGAAGTGTCACTGTCAGAAGTGTCTTTGTCAGAAGTGTCTTTGTCAGAAGTGTCCCTGTCAGAAGTGTCCCTGTCAGAAGTGTCACTGTCAGAAGTGTCCCTGTCAGAAGTGTCATTGTCAGAAGCCTCACTGTCAGACGCATCACCGTCAGAGGCGGCACCGTCAGAAGTGTCACTGTCAGAAGTGTCCCTGTCAGAAGTGTCACTGTCAGAAGTGTCACTGTCAGAAGTGTCACTGTCAGAAGTGTCCCTGTCAGAAGTGTCCCTGTCAGAAGTGTCACTGTCAGAAGTGTCACTGTCAGAAGTGTCACTGTCAGAAGTGTCTTTGTCAGAAGTGTCCCTGTCAGAAGTGTCACTGTCAGAAGTGTCACTGTCAGAAGTGTCACTGTCAGAAGTGTCCCTGTCAGAAGTGTCACTGTCAGAAGTGTCTCCGTTAGACGCGACACCGTCAGACGCGTCATCGTCAGAAGTGTCACTGTCAGATGCCTCACTGTTAGAGGCGTCACCGTCAGACGCATCACTGTCAGAAGCGGCATCGTCAGAAGCGGCACTGTCAGAAGTGTCACTGTCAAAAGTTTCACCGTCAGATGTGTCACCGTAAGGTGCCTCACTGTCAGAAGCATCACTGTCAGAGGCGTCAACGTCAGAAGCAAAACCGTCAGAAGCGGCAATGTCAGAATCAGCACCATTAGAAGCCTCACCGTCAGAAGCATCACTGTCAGAAGTGTCACCGTCAGAGGCGTGACCATCAGATGCCTCACCGTCAGACGCATCACTGTCAGAAGCCTCACCGTTAGGCATGTCACTGTCAGAGACGCATTGCCAGTGTTGGGGCTGTTAACAAATCGGGCATCTGGACGTTTGGAGGACCGATGGTCGTTTCCGTGTCTCTTGTGCTCAGGTGAGTTTAGCGTACGCCTACGAGACAAAGGACGCACTGTGCCTGGTGCTGACCCTGATGAACGGCGGAGACCTGAAGTTTCACATCTACCACATGGGGGAGGCGGGGTTTGACGAGGGGAGGGCCGTGTTTTACACGGCGGAGATCTGCTGCGGCCTGGAGGACCTTCACCGAGAACGCATCGTTTACAGGTGCACCACCTTAACCTGCGCCTTCTCTCTGGGTCCAGGCTCTGCTCTCACTCTGCTCCTCTTCCTCACTCAGAGACCTGAAGCCAGAGAACATCCTGCTGGACGACCACGGTGAGTTCAGACACCCCTTCAGTCAGGACCCTCGCCTGGCCCAGATTTGTTCAGTCTATCATCTAAGAGTCTGTTGGAGATCAGAAGGACTGGCGATTTAGGATGAATTTGAACCAACCCACATCATTAGCTCTCCACCACCGTGCTTCACAGTTCTGCATTGCTACTGATCAGCTTCCTTTATTATCCTTCAAATATCAATTTGATCTATTTGCTCTGGAGGAGCCTTTTTGTTCAGAACCAGCACCACAGAGCCGTCCTGGTTCAGAACATTTTTCACATCTAAAATCCGAAGATCCGGACGTTTCTCTCATGAGCATTCTTTAAATCACAGAAGAAATCTAAAAAAATGTTTCAGTTAAAGGTTTGAAGCTTCAGAGCCCTTCAGAGCTGAGCAGAAACCAAGTTCTGCAGAGGAGGTGAGGTTCCTGCTCTGTAGCAGCAGAGGGCGCTCTAGTCCAGCGTTAGACCCAGTCCCTGGCAGAGGTCAACGTCCTCCTGGATCTGTGAGGAGAAACCAACAACTCAGATGAAGGAGAACACAACCATCTGTTTCCAAAGCTCATCGGGGTTGTTGGTTCCTCTGCCTGAAAGGAACGTTCTCCGTCATTCAGAAGGAACGTCTGTCTGCAGGACACATCAGGATATCAGACCTGGGGCTGGCGGTCCACGTTCCTGAAGGAGACAGCATCAAGGGCCGCGTGGGAACAGTGGGATACATGGGTAATGGAGTCCCTTAGTAACCTACAATTATTACTACACACACAGACGCACACACAGACGCACACAGAGACACACACACACAGACACACACACACACAGACACACACACACAGAGAGACACACACACACAGAGACACACACACAGACACACACACACAGACACACACACGCAGACACACACACACAGACACACACACAGACACACACACGCAGACACACACACACAGACACACACACACACAGACACACACACACAGAGAGACACACACACACAGACACACACACACAGAGACACACACACACACAGACACACACACAGAGACACACACACACAGACACACACACGCAGACACACACACACAGACACACACACACAGAGACACACACATAGACACACACACACAGAGACACACTCCCCGTAGTGATGGATCCACACGTGGAACGCAGCGTCTCATGTCTTCAGTGATCTGCACTTCTTTTGTTCAAAGTACGTTTTAATCTGAAAAGAAATCATTTCCTCTTCCTGTGCCCCCCCCAGCCCCAGAGGTGGTCCAGAACGAGCGGTACACCTTCAGCCCCGACTGGTGGGCGCTGGGCTGCCTGCTGTACGAGATGATCGAAGGCCAGTCGCCGTTCCAGCAGAGGAGGAAGAAGATCAAGAGGGAGGAGGTGGAGCGGCTGGTGAAGGAGGTGGAGGAGGAGTACTCCAGCAAGTTCTCCGAAGACGCCAGGTCCCTCTGTAAGATGGTGGGTGGACACGCCTCCACAGTCAGAGGAGGACGTCTGTCTTCCGTAAAGTTTGGGATGTTTTCTCTAACGTGACCTCAGAGCAGCTGACAGGAAGTTCTCCTGTAACTCCGCCTCCGCCATCATCTTCTGCTGAAGCACCTTTTTTTCAGTACAAACCTGAAAACTGAGCCCCCCATGTTTCCTGTCTGACCTTTTAGCTGCTCGCCAAAGATCCCACGGAGAGGCTGGGCTGTCAGGGAGGCGGGGCCTCTGAGGTCAAAGCCCATCCCATCTTCCACACCATCAACTTCAAGCGCCTGGAGGCCGGCATGCTGGAGGCGCCCTTCACCCCCGACGTAGGTTCCTCCTCTGATCCCTCCCTCTCAGAAGGTTCCTGCTCCTGTTCTCACGATGGAGACCTGTCCTCAGCGTCTGAGTGACGTCCCAATGGCTGACGCCTTAAACCAGCTACAGGAAGCTAAAGGGGACAGAAAGATGTTAGATGAGTTCCACTCCGATCATCTGTTTTTAAATCGTTCCCAGTCGTCTTTTCATGACGACGAAGCTGTTTTGAATCTAAAAATCTGTCCTTTTCTAGACGTAGTTTCTGCAGAGCGCCAGGAGTTCATTAGATTCACCTCTGAGTCGTGGGCGGGACTGTGGGTGCAGAGCAACCCCCCCTTATGTCATCCGTGTTACTGGTTGCATGGCGCGGGGAACAGGGAGCTTGTGGCCCCGCCCAGTCTATTTCTACATCACAAATACGATCTTTTTCAGACAGCAGTTTTTAGTCTGCTCATGAGGCACAACAGTCTGAATACAAAAAAACTTCCCCCTAAATGCAACGTTGAGCCGAACTTTCTAAATAACAATCAGCAATTTTCATGAAAGGAACAAATACATAAATGAAAATGAAATGAATGAATAAATGTCATCAGAAAAATGCCACAAGAACACATTAAATCACCACAAACATCAGTGGGTCTTCAGCCTTTCATGCTCTAAGACCTGAAAGCGCTCAGCCAAAGACGATCAAAGACCAACGGTTTAAAGGATTTGGCTTCATTCGTTACTCATTTCATGGATTTAAAACAGTTTTTCCAAACAGGAAGTGGAATTCATTGGTCTGAATCTGTCAGACGTGCTCAGAAAGCTGTGCGTGTTTGTTGGCTGGAGTGTTTTCTTCATGTGTTTTGTGTGTAAAGACCACTGATTGTGCGTTTGTGCTGCAGCCTCAGGCCATCTACTGTAAAGACGTCCTGGACATCGAGCAGTTCTCCACCGTCAAAGGGGTGGAGCTAGAGCCGAAGGACGAGTCCTTCTACAGCAAAGTGTCCACGGGCAGCGTCTCCATCCCCTGGCAGGACGAGGTCAGACTCCAGAACCTGGTGGTCAAAATGCAAATCAATCCAAATTCACTTTGTTTTGGTTTCCCAGAATCCTCCAGGGTTTTTGTGATGTAACACTTGACATTTGTGAAGTTTGTGCAGAATCAACGTGAACCAACAGATTCTGCTTTACTGCCTCAGAATCTGTTGGTTCACGTTGATTGCATCCACGGTTGAAGAGCTGCGGTGGTTGAGACCTCGCTCACTGCTGCTGCTGCTGATGATGATGATGATGATGATGATGATGATAATGATGATGATGATGATGATGATGGCACCAGCTCCGGTATTAACGGGTTAACAATCTACAGCTGTACGTAAATCAGAGCGCCTTCTGCGTTTCTCCAAAAGTGAGTCATGTCAACCATGAAAGCAGGATTTCTGAGGAAACCTGTGTTTCTAACAGGTTCTATCTGGGAACAGAGAGTTTCAAACATTGTCTTTTCCTTTGGGCTTTTCCCTTCAGAGGTCGCCTCAGCCAATCAGCTGCCTCCATCTGACTGTCTTCTGCATCCTCTAACACAGCTACCTTCCTTCACTGCATTCAGAAACCTATTTGGTCTTCCTCATCGCTCATCACTCTATCTTTTTACCTCCTAACAAACTCCTTTAGATCAGTGGTCCCCAACCTTTTTGTCACTCTGGACCGGTACAACGCAAGGCACGTTTACCGCGGACTGGGGGGGTTTGAGGTGCAACGCAAGACAGATTTAACGTGGACCGGGGATGGTATTTTCTCTTTAGTAATAATAATAATAACAATAATAATTATAATTTTCCCCTTGTCAAAGCAACTTTCTAAAGAAGTTTGTTTTTTGCTCATTTTGGTTGTTTGGGTTTAATTTTAGCGGGGTTTATCACTTGATGTTTGGTGTCGCGACTTTGACGTGCGTTAAGTGTGACAGATGTAACAAAGTGAATTCGGTCACTTTTCAAAATAAAACGTTTTTGTCGGAAACAAAAACAATAAAATGGAAATTATTTTTTCTTTCTGTGCGTCCCGGTGCAAAAACTTCCCGCGGCCCGGTGCCAAGTGTCCCGCGACCTGGTGGCTGGGGACCACTGCTTTAGATAACTCCCCCCCCTCCTCCTCCTCCTCCTCCATTTTCCTCCCGTCTCCACCATAGAACACCTTTTCCTGTTCCAACATTCAAAGTGTCTCCTCTCAGCACAGGCAGACCCCCGCTTGGCCCCTCATGACTTAAATTGATTAACTTAACAAAAAGCTGTTTTGCTGAAGTGCAGACGGAGTTCTCTGTTTCCCCTCCAGATGATCGAGACGGAGTGTTTCTTTGAGCTGAATGTTTTTCATCAGGACGGCGTCGTTCCCCCCGACCTGGACTGGAGGGGTCAGCCGTCTCCGCCCCCTAAACAGGGGCTGCTGCAGCGGCTCTTTGGAAGACAGGTGAGTTAGAAGGTGGCAGTTTCTGCAGCATCATGATGACCTTCAGAGGTGTGGTTGGGGGAGGAGCCTTCAGAGGTATGGTTGGGGGAGGAGCCTTCAGAGGTATGGTTGGGGGAGGAGCCTTCAGAGGTTTGGTTGGGGGAGGAGCCTTCAGAGGTATGGTTGGGGGAGGAGCCTTTAGAGGTGTGGTTGGGGGAGGAGCCTTCAGAGGTGTGGTTGGGGGAGGAGCCTTTAGAGGTGTGGTTGGGGGAGGAGCCTTCAGAGGTTTGGTTAGGGGAGGAGCCTTCAGAGGTGTGGTTGGGGGAAGAGCCTTCAGAGGTGTGGTTGGGGGAGGAGCCTTCAGAGGTATGGTTGGGGGAGGAGCCTTCAGAGGTGTGGTTTGGGGAGGAGCCTTTAGAGGTGTGGTTGGGGGAGGAGCCTTCAGAGGTGTGGTTGGGGGAGGAGCCTTCAGAGGTTTGGTTGGGGGAGGAGCCTTCAGAGGTTTGGTTGGGGGAGGAGCCTTTAGAGGTGTGGTTGGGGGAGGAGCCTTCAGAGGTATGGTTATGGGAGAAGCCTTTAGAGGTTTGGTTGGGGGAGGAGCCTTCAGAGGTATGGTTGGGGGAGGAGCCTTCAGAGGTATGGTTGGGGGAGGAGCCTTCAGAGGTTTGGTTGGGGGAGGAGCCTTCAGAGGTATGGTTGGGGGAGGAGCCTTCAGAGGTTTGGTTGGGGGAGGAGCCTTCAGAGGTGTGGTTGGGGGAGGAGCCTTCAGAGGTTTGGTTGGGGGAGGAGCCTTTAGAGGTGTGGTTGGGGGAGGAGCCTTCAGAGGTATGGTTATGGGAGAAGCCTTTAGAGGTTTGGTTGGGGGAGGAGCCTTCAGAGGTATGGTTGGGGGAGGAGCCTTCAGAGGTTTGGTTGGGGGAGGAGCCTTCAGAGGTATGGTTGGGGGAGGAGCCTTCAGAGGTTTGGTTGGGGGAGGAGCCTTCAGAGGTGTGGTTGGGGGAGGAGCCTTTAGAGGTGTGGTTGGGGGAGGAGCCTTCAGAGGTTTGGTTGGGGGAGGAGCCTTTAGAGGTGTGGTTGGGGGAGGAGCCTTCAGAGGTTTGGTTAGGGGAGGAGCCTTCAGAGGTGTGGTTGGGGGAGGAGCCTTCAGAGGTGTGGTTGGGGGAGGAGCCTTCAGAGGTATGGTTGGGGGAGGAGCCTTCAGAGGTGTGGTTTGGGGAGGAGCCTTTAGAGGTGTGGTTGGGGGAGGAGCCTTTAGAGGTGTGGTTGGGGGAGGAGCCTTCAGAGGTGTGGTTGGGGGAGGAGCCTTTAGAGGTGTGGTTGGGGGAGGAGCCTTTAGAGGTTTGGTTGGGGGAGGAGCCTTTAGAGGTGTGGTTGGGGGAGGAGCCTGCAGAGGTGTGGTTGGGGGAGGAGCCTTTAGAGGTTTGGTTGGGGGAGGAGCCTTTAGAGGTTTGGTTGGGGGAGGAGCCTTTAGAGGTTTGGTTGGGGGAGGAGCCTTCAGAGGTGTGGTTGGGGGAGGAGCCTTTAGAGGTGTGGTTTGGGGAGGAGCCTTTAGAGGTGTGGTTGGGGGAGGAGCCTGCAGAGGTGTGGTTGGGGGAGGAGCCTTTAGAGGTTTGGTTGGGGGAGGAGCCTTTAGAGGTTTGGTTGGGGGAGGAGCCTTTAGAGGTTTGGTTGGGGGAGGAGCCTTCAGAGGTGTGGTTGGGGGAGGAGCCTTTAGAGGTGTGGTTGGGGGAGGAGCCTTTAGTGGTGTGGTTTGGGGAGGAGCCTTTAGAGGTGTGGTTGGGGGAGGAGCCTTCAGAGGTGTGGTTGGGGGAGGAGCCTTTAGAGGTGTGGTTGGGGGAGGAGCCTTTAGAGGTGTGGTTGGGGGAGGAGCCTTTAGAGGTGTGGTTTGGGGAGGAGCCTTCAGAGGTATGGTTGGGGGAGGAGCCTTCAGAGGTTTGGTTGGGGGAGGAGCCTTCAGAGGTATGGTTGGGGGAGGAGCCTTTAGAGGTTTGGTTGGGGGCAGCTTTCAGAGTTTTGGTCTTCACCAAGAAAACTGGGACATGATGTGCTCTCTTTCTCCCCCTGCAGGAATGCTGTGGTAACTGCAGCGACAGCGAGGAGGAGCCCACCCGGCTGTGACACACTGGCGCTCGCCACCTTTTGTTTACAACTTTTGCACATTTGTATTTTTGGATGGTTCCATCGCTGGATGTCAGAATGTAAACCTCCAGCGGAACAGCAGTTTTTAAAGTTATTTAAGAATGAAAACAAGGAAATCCTTTTTTATGGTTTCATTCCGTGTTTCGGGAAGGCCTCGCTCTTTTCTCCCACTCTGGACCAAGCGCCTGCTGTAAAAGTGCCTTGCTCGAGGACACAGTGGCAGGACTCCCTCCACAGCCCTCCACTTGCTGCATTTTTCACTCTCTTTTTGCTGCAACTGCTTTTCGGTTTTTAGCCAGTTTTTGTTTTTGTGAATTTTTGATCCGTTGTTTTTCTGGAGACGATCCATCTGTTCAGCCTCGGAGTTCTGGAGTTTTCCTGATCAGTTCTGGGCTGAACCATTGTGCCTTTTCTATGTGTCTTAGTGGAGCCACCCAGTAGTGGTCTACAGGGACCATGCAGGCTTCAACAGAACCAGAACTAAGAAGGTGAAATCTGATTCAGGTGCAGAGACTCCAGATTCTTGTTCTGGTCTCACTTCTCATCCAAAGACGCTTCATCAAAGCTCAGGTCACCCGGAACCAGATTAGCCGAGTCTGAAGCTCCTCATGGGGACGACGGACGCCAGTCCCGAAGTAAATCTGTGATGTGGACCCAGCATGGTCCGACGTCGTTCCTGAGTCCCTGACTCCTCCTCACCCATTTATGCTTAAGGGCAGGGATCAGAACCTATGCAAAGATGAGGAAACATGAGTCTCAAACATACCTGAGCTCCAGGCAGGTGAGCCCAGCGTCTCCAGTCAGGATGGAGACGACCTCTTCCACGTAAGATGTTGAGAATGATTCCAATGAGACAATTTTATGGAAAGGTCTGGATTGTAACCACTTTGGAATTGTAGAAAATGTCATTCTTTTCTTCTAAATGAGTTTAATGTTTGTCTGCTAACCTCCTTAAAAATTGGTTGTTTGTTGGAGTCAGAAATAAACGGAACTGATTCAGAACGACGTCTGTCAAGATGGCGGTTTATTTTTCATGAAGTCAGTCTGATGTGAGGATGAACATGTGAGGTCTTTCCTCCAAGCAGATTTTAAAATCTGCAAATTAAAAACCGGATGAGCGTAAAAAATAAAACTGGGATGTACAGGAGAGAAAAAGAGAAACCTCTTTGAGTTTTCTTTTAATGTGGCTCCGCCCACTAGTGGGTGGAGGTTAGGTCTGTATATGTTTGGCTCCTCCCATTAGTGGGTGGATTCTTCTGGAGGGCTTGATTGGACAAACATACAAATGTCACCTGACCTTATCGCCATGGTAATAGTTTACCATGGCGACACAACACTGAAGAATTGTCATTCATACAAAACTGGCGGGATGCACTAACATTAAACTTTCATGTTAAGTCGCAAAATATTGTCTTGGGGGCCGGAAATGGCCCACGGGCCGTAGGTTTGAAACCCCTGCTTTAAGGAGATCCATGTCACCATTTGTCAAAAATATCTCCTAATGAGTTTTATCAGCTGTTTTGCTAAAGAGAGGGGGGCGGGGGTGACCGATCCATGCCATGACAAATCCACGCCCCGACAGATCCAAGCCACGACTGGTCCACGCCATGACCAATCCACGCCATGACCAATCCACGCCATGACCAATCCATGCCATGACCATTCCATGCCACGACTGATCCACGCCATGACAGATCCACGCCACGACTGGTCCACGCCATGACCAATCCACGCCACGACTGGTCCAC
Source organism: Oryzias curvinotus (assembly GCA_023969325.1). Taxonomy (NCBI): domain Eukaryota; kingdom Metazoa; phylum Chordata; class Actinopteri; order Beloniformes; family Adrianichthyidae; genus Oryzias; species Oryzias curvinotus. The sequence continues at coordinate 35,875 of CM043719.1, forward strand.
ACCATGACCAATCCACGCCATGACCAATCCACGCCATGACCAATCCACGCCATGACCGATCCACGCCACGACCGATCCACGCCACGATCGATCCACGCCACGACCAATCCACGCCACGGTCGATCCACGCCATGACCAATCCACGCCACGACCAGTCCACGCCACGACCAGTCCACGACCGATCCACGCCACGACCAGTCCACGCCATGACAGATCCAAGCCACGACTGGTCCATGCCATGACCAATCCACGCCATGACCAATCCACGCCATGATCATTCCATGCCACTACTGATCCACGCCATGACAGATCCAAGCCACGACTGGTCCACGCCATGACCAATCCACGCCATGACCATTCCATGCCACTACTGATCCACGCCATGACAGATCCAAGCCACGACTGGTCCACGCCATGACCAATCCACGCCATGACCAATCCACGCCATGACCATTCCATGCCACGACCCATCCACGCCACGACCCATCCACGCCACGATCGATCCACGCCACGACCCATCCACGCCACGGTCGATACACGCCATGGTCGATCCACGCCATGACCAATCCACGCCACGACCAGTCCACGACCGATCCACGCCACGACCAGTCCACGCCACGACTGATCCACGCCACGACCAGTCCACGCCACGACTGATCCACGCCACGACTGATCCACGCCACGACCAGTCCACGCCACAACTGATCCACGCCACGACCAGTCCACGCCATGACTGATCCACGCCATGACCAATCCACGCCACGACCAGTCCACGACCGATCCACGCCATGACCAATCCACGCCACGACCAGTCCACGACCAATCCACGCCCCGACAGATCCACACGATGACCGATCCACGATCCACGCCATGACCAATCCACGCCATGACCAATCCATGCCATGACCATTCCATGCCATGACCATTCCATGCCACGACTGATACACGCCACGACCGATCCACGCCATGACCATTCCATACCCCGACAGATCCACTCCATGACCGATCCACGATCCATGCCATGACCAATCCACACCATGACCATTCCATGCCACGACTGATCCACGCCATGACCATTCCACGCCATGACAGATCCAAGCCACGACTGGTCCATGCCATGACCAATCCACGCCATGACCAATCCACGCCATGACCATTCCATGCCACTACTGATCCACGCCATGACAGATCCAAGCCACGACTGGTCCATGCCACAACCCATCCACGCCACGACCCATCCACGCCACGATCGATCCACGCCACGACCCATCCACGCCACGGTCGATACACGCCATGGTCGATCCACGCCATGACCAATCCACGCCACGACCAGTCCACGACCGATCCACGCCACGACCAGTCTAGCCACGACTGATCCACGCCACGACCAGTCCACGCCACGACTGATCCACGCCATGACCGATCCACGCCATGACGATCCAAGCCATGACCAATCCACGCCACGGTCCTAACACCTAATCCAAGACCCTACGCACGTTCTCCTCCATTTCAGGACCATTTTTGGTTGGGGGGGGGGCACAGGCCTGATAAAGAGCTGTGATTACGGCAGGACAGGTCATCAAAAGGGACAAAAAGGAGAACCCATAGTCAAATCATTTGTAGTGGAATGTGGTTCCTGTTGAGAGGAACACTGATCCTTTAGTCTCTCAGTTCTTCTGTCAGGAAAGTGAGAGCCCCTGAAAGCACACATGCACACGCGCACACGCACACACGCACATGCTCAGCCTAACGCACATTTTTGTTTCTTTCTTTGGGATGCGGCTTCTCCTTCTAAGAAACCAACAAAAACCTTCATACAGTTCTGCAGAGTGACTCTATGCTGGATCACATGAGTGCACGTGTGAATCATGGGAGTGCACGAGTGCATGTGAGAGCTTCTTTGTCTGTGAGCAGTTTCCTGTTGGTGACTCCTCGCCAGTCTGTTGGACGGTTTTCATTCTGAATTTGGAAAATCTTTAGACATGAGGATTAGTTAATGGCTGCTGATTCTATATATGTCGATATGGATGGATGGATGGATGGATGGATGGATGCATGGATGGATGGATGATGGATATAGATTTATATAACTGTATTTAGTCAGCACCAATTGTGTGGTCTGTGGTCTGTAGTCTTCGTCGCAGATTCAACTATGATGGACAGAATGGTGGAAAAGAATCCAGGAAGTCACCTTGTTGAATTTTTACTGACATAATTGGTAAACTCTGTAAAATACACAGCTGGTCACTCATTAACCGTACACATTATGTTTACGATATCCCCTGTACCACAGCCAGCTCAGAAGCCGGACTGTTGTTCCTGGATCTGGATCGACTACCGGCTGAATTCTCCTCTCCACTTCTCTGGAACAGACCTTTCTTTGGGAGGCTGAGGTTGGTGATTCTCCAATTGTTGTGTCCCTCCCTGAAACTGAGGAACCACGCCCCCAGTCTGCCAGTGGTACTGTCCCCGACTGTGATGCTTCAGAGACGTGTCAGTCAAGTCAGTCCCATGGCGTCCAGAGACGAGGTACTTCCTTCAACCCAGTTCTTTGTAACTCTTGGACCGCCTCATTGCCTTTTTACATCAGAACTAAAGAAGATTGGAAGTCCAGATGTCATGACTCAAATTCAAGTCATCAGAACCGAGAGAACTGACTTGTGGTGTTCCTCAGGGTCCTGTTCTACGTCCCCTTGTAGCTTGAGGACAGTTTAGTCGTGTCTCTTGTAGATGATTCCCAGCTTGAATGATGCTTTAACAAACTGATGTGAAGGATTAAATCTGTCTTTGGGACTTTCTGTCTGACATTTGAAGAGATAAAAACATCTTTACTTTCAAATCAGCACACACGGAAAACAAAACAACTTTATTTATTTCACTATTAGTTAAATTCAAAAAACATTTTCTGACTAGCTTTCTGTTCTTTCATCTGAACAATCTTGACCAGATACGTGTTTGTGATTGGTTGTTCTTTTATTGGTGCAGAACCTGCAGCAGAAGGTCCACATCTCTGCAGAACGTCTGACCTCTGAGATTTAGATCCAAAGTCTGAGAGTTTGTTTTCAAAACAGACACTTGATTTGGCCCTCATGTTTTTTTCTTCTACCCCAAATACAGTGTTGACTCACATGAAAACATCCATCCATCCATTATTCATCCCTCCATCCTCCCTCCATCCATCTTCTGAACCAGGTGCATTCCTTTTGGGGTTATAGGGTTGCTGGAGCCTATCCTAGCAATTGGGTGAAGGCGGGGTTCCCCTGGAACAGGTCACCAGTCTGTAGCAGGGACACACATTCACCCCCTAGGTCAGTTTTGAGACATCATTGAACTTATGATTCATGTGTCTGGAGTTTGGGGGAAAATGCACCCATGAACCAGGAGAACACGCAAACTCCACACAGACAGAACCCAGCTGGGTTCGAACCAGGGCCTCCTCACTGTGAGGCGGGAGTGTTAACCGCTCTACACCACTGTGCACCCCCCAACAGGAAAACAATGTTGGGGAAAACTGTCAAATTCAGGGCTGCACGATGGTGCAGCGGTTAGCACTCTTGCCTCACAGCAAGAAGGCCCCTGGTTCAAGTCCCGGCTGGGGGACGTGAAAACACATCAATGGGGGACCTTTCTGTGTGGAGTTAGCATGTTCTCCCCGTGTATGCGTGGGTTCTCTCTGGGATCTCCGACTTACTCCCACCATCCAAAAACATGCTTCATAGGTTAATTGGTAACTCTAAATTGTCCAGAGGTTTGAGTGTGAGAGTGAATGGACGTGTGATTGAGGACATTCTACTTGACAGACTGGCGACCTGTCCAGGGCGTCCCCTGCCTTCGTGGCCAGGATAGGCTCCAGCAGCCCCGTGACCCCGAAAGTGACAAACGGTACAGAAAATAAATGAATGATGAATGAATGTCTGTCAAATTCAAGTGCACTGCTATGCTGATGACATCACCAAAGATGTCCTGAAGAAGCAGAGCCGTCTCACACATTTGAAGGTACAGATGAATTCCACACCGGATGACTTCATTCCAGCAGAAAACCCCTTCGGATCCCAAATGGAAGCTGCTCCGTGTTGGAGCTGAGCGTGAAACTGAAGTTGCTCATTTGAATGGGGTTCTTTGGAAGTCAAATGAGCTGCAGGTAGACGGGTCACCTGAGCCGGAACCACAGAGGCTCCACCTCTGCTGACCGACAGTCAGCAGTTTCTTCTGTGCAGCCACAACTGCACGTCTGCAGATGCCCAAAAAGGAAGAGGTGTGATTTGTGCGTCCACTGGCTGGAATTCTGCCCGACAACCACATCATTCTAGTCTCTTTATCCCTTGTTCTATCCTATGACCCCCCCTTCCATTGAGGTGTTCTCCTACCATGACAAAGGTGGATAAAGGTGGAGAGGATTTCATGTAATCCATGGACACCAGTGAAGATCACAAATCAGTGAAGAACAAAGGTTCAGTCTAGTCTAGTGGGTCTAGATGACCCCACTCCCAACGTTAACATGCCTAGGATAGAACAAGGGTTAAGACGATGAAGGTCGTCTGCAGCTATCATACTCACCTCCCTCCTCTGCAAGACAATTTCCCTTCTGTTGGATCAATTAAGTTCTGTTCTGTTCTATTCTAGTCTATTCTATTCTAGTCTGTTCTATCACTGTGGATGTTATGTAAATCAACAGGAACAAAACATTCAAGTGAGGACTTCCTTAATATTGTTATTGTTTGTTTTGTTCTTTTTTTGTCTTTTCTATTTTTAATTTCTCAGCTTTTGATGTTAAATGTTTAACATCAAACCTAGAACGTTTCAGGATTAATGTGCAGTTTTTCTTTGAACTATGTCCCACGCGGTGTGTGTGTGTGACGTCACAGTAGGGCATCTCCAGGTGAGCGAGCTGCAGTTCAGAGGTTGCGCCGGCGGGGGTCGCTGCTCCTGGCTGAACATCTCAGTAACTCCTGTTTTCAACCCGCCTCAAAGAAAACACGCCTCTCTGTGCGTGAGCGCGTGCCCCGTGCAAAAGCCCACCAGACAAGCGCAGCGCGTCACGACGCGCTCCTTCTGCTGAATGAGGAGGAGTGAAGGAGGAGGAGGAGTCAGCTCGTCAAGGTGAAGCCGCTTCTTAAGCTGCGCGCGCAGAAGGAAGCGGCGCGCGCGGACAGCTCTGCGGGTTCCGATGGTGAGAAGCTGGACTTGGTTCAGGTGAACAGCAGAGGAGCCACAGGTGAGATGCCATTTGGTGCGCGCGTGAATGTTGCAGGAGGCAGCCCCCCCGCAGCCGCTGAGCAGAGCGGGCCGCTGTGAGCGCGTGCAGGTTCGCCGGGCTGAGATGGTAGACAGGTGTTCAGAGGAGGTTGAAGGCGCGTGCGTGAGGGAGCGTTTCCTCGTTCTCTTCTGTTGTGGGCGTGGTTCAGAACCATCCCTACAGACGAACATTTACAGAACTTTCTTTCTGTGGTCAGCGGAATGTGACCCGGCCGGTTCTGGTGAAGTTCTAGATCTGGACTCGTGGAGCTTCATGATGGACGTGCGGGAGGATTCTGTCTGGTAGATGAAGATGATGATGAAGGCGGTGGAGGCCCCGCCTTTTCCAGCCGCATTCCAGAAACCGCCTCTGGAACTCTTCCAGGTTAAAGCTGGTGGGGGCGGGGCCAAACCACCTTTTCGAGCAGACTTTAGCTTTGAAGTAGGTGATCCTGGATGGGTTCAACTCCTGTCCATCAGGTTCTTAGAATGATGCTGAAGGGCACAGAGCGCCTCCTAGAGGTCCAGCACAGAGATGTCTGTCATCGCAGGAGATTGAGAAGCAGAGACAGCTGTCGGAAAAATGTCATCGTGTTATGGTGAGTGGAAGGATCCAAAGCAGAGTCGGAGGCGGAGGCCAGGTTAACGGTTTATTCCTCGTCACCAAACCGACAGTTACAGGGAGCTACTGAATAGTAATCATCTGGTAGAGAGAAGAGAAAGGCTCCGGCCTTTAAAGACAGAGATGAGATGAGGAGCAGGTGTGCAAGAGAGGCACCAAGGAAAGGTTAGCCACGCCCCCATGCTCCACACTGACCACTACACATCAACCATTTATAGACGTTCTGGAACGTTCTTGACTTCTCGTCATTTCGTCAGACGGTCCGGTCTCGATGTATTAACGGGTTTTAGGTTCGTTCACCAGTTTTTTCCTTTTCAATAATAAATCTATTCCTTTGTGCAGTCAGGCTGTTCTACAGTGGAGAACTTAAAAGAAGCCCCCTAGTGGTCACCTGGTGAGTTGACCTGGTTCCAGGTAATTCTTTTCCAAACAGGCTTCAGTCTGGAAGTTTAATGTTAGTTTCTGGAAGATTTCTTTTTAAAACAAATCCTCCAATCCTTTTTCCAAGTCTCCGTACCAGACGCCCAGCGTCTCCCCGAAGGTCTGGATTCACCAAACCTCCAGAAGTCTTTGGAACGTTTTACACAGAACCTTATTTTCTGAGACTCTCCCAACAGCCAAATGAGGCTTCAATGTTTTGAAAACTTTATTGTTTCTTCCAGCTTAACAAAGTCAGAGTAACAGGAAGAAAAAGAACAGCAGATGATTCCAGGAAAAGCAGAAAGGCCACTCAGATCCATCTGACCTTCAGGGATCCTGATGGAAGTTTCTTCAATTCAATTCAGTTTTATTTACATAACCTAATATTTACAACAACAGTCGCCTCAACAGGCATCATGATTGTGTATAAACATAAAACATGAAGTCAGAGTTTAATAGGAGATGACTTCACTAAACTAAACTAAACTAAACAGACTAAACTAAACTACAAAGACTAAATTTAACGCAGGCCAAGGCGCTCTTCTCTGTCACATGATAAGTTACCGCTAAAATAAAACCCAGGAACTAGCAAAATGAGTAAAAAAGAAAACATCTTTGGAAAGTTTCTCTGCTGAGGGGAAAAGGTCCAGCCAGGAGACAGAAGAGGAGCCTTTGACTTAAAAAAAGAAAGCTACATTTAATAGACAGTACTTCTTTTTTGCACCATGAGTGTGGGAAGGGGGGAGGATGATGAGACCTGTGCCGTGTTCTATCCATGCGTGTCAAAGTTAAAGCTCAGGGTTTGTGTTGTCACGTATCTGTTCCTCCTTCTGCGTGGCGTTGCTACAGTAATCCTCCATCTTAAAGACCGGTCCGTTAAATTGAAAAATGTGCAATAAAGTTTATTGGAAAAAAAAAGACCGGTCCGTGAAAACTTTGTGTGACATCATACCGGGCCGTGGTGCTAAAAAGGTTGGGGACCACTGATCTAGACCCACTAGACAGTGGGGTCATCTAGACCCACTAGACAGTGGGGTCATCTAGACCCACTAGACAGTGGGGTCATCTAGACCCACTAGACAGAGCTCTGAACCTTTGTTCTTCAATGATTTGTGATCTTCACTGGTGTCCATGGATTACATGAAATCCTCTCCACCTTTATCCACCTTTGTCATGGTAGGAGAACACCTCAATGGAAGGGGGGGGGTCATAGGATAGCACAAGGGTTAACCAGCTTAGTGGCCTTGTAGTAGAGTGTCTGCCCTGTGACTGGAAGGTCATGAGTTCAAATCCAGGCCGAGTCATACCAAAGACTCTAAAAATGGGACCCAGTGCCTCCCTGCTGGGGGGACACCTAGGGGGGTTAAACCATCAAATGGTTCCAGAGCACGGCTGTGTCTGCAGCTCACCGCCCCCCCCAGGCGAGGGGTCAAATGCAGAGAACAAACACCTAGATGTTAACAGATAATCTGACTTTAACTTTGATCTGCATTCAAAAAGTCTGAGTTTTAGTTTTCTTAAAAATAAATAAACATTTTGATAGAAAGGGAATTTTAGTATAAAACACACTGACTTTATGCATGCAAAACCCAGTTACCATGGTTACAAAACAAAATGAGAATTAGCCTTTAACAACTTTCCCTTCAGTTTTCTCTGGAGGGGAAACGTCTGCAGACTCAGATCTGACATTCCAGCCGGCGCCTTTACTCCGCCCATCATCTTAACTCCGCCCATCATCTTAACTCCAAAGAGTAGCTTACAGCCCCTCACACCCCCATCCTCTGAAGTGTAGCTCCACCCACTGAATGAACCACTAATGAGCAGAACTACAAACAAACATGGAGTAACTGATGTGTTTCCTGGTCGGCCGCTCCTCCTGCGGCTCACGGACGACGTCTCTCTGGTCCACAGCTGAGCTTACATCTGGACCCACTTTCTGAGTCCTAATGCTGCTGTTTCTTTGCAGATCCACAGGACGTCCAGGAGCTCCGCTGGGATCTGAGCGGCAGGGTCCAGACGGTCAGGACGGCCCCCCAGCTCTGAAGGGGGCTGAGACCTCTCCTCCTCTGGTCCTTCATCCTGTCAACGCTTCTTCTTCCCTTTTGTGACTCCAACTTTCAGGACGTTTTTCCTCCTTCAGAGGCAGGAACAGATTTCCCATCAGCGAGTTGGTTTGGGACTGAAGCTCGCAGAACTCGGATTTACCTGCAGGATCTGGGTCGGGTTCAGGAACTTGTTGGATTCATTTGGATCTTTTTGCTGACGCGTCATGTTCCTCCTCTGGAAAGATTTTGGTCTGAGATGCTGAACTTCTGCTCCAGTTTGGATTCTCTAAAACCCAAAGACAGTAAAACATTACGGTTCTGCTGGATTTGGGCCGGTTAGGTCCAGGTTCTGACCTGGAATGTGGTGTCCCTGAAGGACCTCCTGGTTTAGAAACAGGAGATGTGCTGCGGTTTCTGTGAACTCCACACGGTTGGAGGTTCTGCCGTTTGAAGGAAGCTCGTCCGGTCATCACCATGGTGATGTCCCACGGCACCTACACCTTCCTGGCCTGTTTCGCCGGCTTCTGGTTGGTGTGGGCCGCCATCGTCATGCTCTGCTGCTTCTGCAGCTTCCTGCAGCGCCGGCTGAAGCGCCGCCGCGAGGAGCGGTTGCGAGAGCAGTGCCCGAGGCCGGCCGGGGCCGATCCGCTCAGCTGTGGCTCCGCCGGGTTCCCGCCCGCCCCTCGTCCGCCCTCCAGAGCCTCATGGGTCTCCATGCTGGGTAATTCAGCAGCAGTCACTCAGACACATGACAGGAAAAACATGACGACGACAACAAACTCATCAACATTCAGGAAATGTCAGCTGGTTCTTTTATTTTGAAAGTTTTCCTGATTAGCTATGAAGAACATAGAAAACAGTTTGAGTTCCGTTTTGATCTGGGTAGAAAGTGATGTTCTAGAAGGTTCTAGGATAGAACCTGTGACTTTACTGCCACTTCAGTCAGTGGATCAGAAAGCTTTCCAAACATCCACTGGACTGATCACATGATCAGTTTATCAGGAACAGCTGATGTTCTGCCTCCAGGAACCTGATGGTTCTGAGCAAGGTCTGGTTTCTTCCCGGTCCTGGTCTGAAGAACCGCCAACATTCCAGCCTCCGCTGTTTGTCACGTCAGTATGTTTGGGGTTTTTCTCGGTTCTACGTGGATCTCTGTTTAGGGGCGTGTCTCACCATGAGGGATGACCGCTCAATCCATTCTGTTTGTCGTTGGTTTCCACTGAAACGTCCTGTTCCATGAACGTCTGTCATAAAGAACTCAGATAAGATCTGATTGGATCTGAATATTTAGAGCGATGGTGTCAGTGAGCGCTAACAGGAAACGTTAATAGAAGCTTTAAGCTATTTTTCCTTCAGCTGATTAGAAACTTTAAAAATAATTTCTTCTTTTGAGTTTTTCCCAAAAAAAAAGCAGATCTAATAGCAGCAAATGCTACTATTGATCCTCTGATCACATTGATAACTTTTCTGTCTTTGAGGTCAGCCTTTAATTACTACTGTAGATACATAAAAGGCCCGTACACACCGGGACGAATTTCGCGCGCGATATACGCCGACGTTTAACGCCTCCTGACTAAACAAAGGGCATCAATGTGAGTGTGCACACCGACGTGAAGAAACACCACGCGTCACAGCGTCACTTTTTAAAAAACGCCTCGGGTTCATTTTTTTTGGTTTGATGCGTTGCGTCAAAAACTATACGACCAATGAGAATGGCGCTTTTGCACACGTGTCTGGAGCTTCTGAAGTTACAGTAAAACACAACTTTGGGGCGCTCAAACACAACACTGCCTTTCTGAGCACACATACCAGCAAAGAAGATAGACGCCAAGTAGCGTCTACACTGCTGCAAAGAAATAATGACGGACATTCTAAAATATCCCCGAAAACGCTCATGATACATTTTCAGCTCTTGTACCAGTCGATAAAACTCACCATGTTCTTCTCTTCTCGTAACTATGGGATGTACCCAAAATCGGCGTCTTTTCCGGCGTCTTTATCATTCAACAGAACAATAATTTCTTCATCATTGGAACTGGAGCTGGAGCTACTGCTGCTGGAAATATTCCTGTTTTCTTTGTTTGATTCTGACAAGCGCGTAAATACTGGCTCTCTTCTTCTGAGTGAAAACCACCTTGTGTACAGGAATATTTCTGTTTGACATTAAGCGCCATCTAATGTCAGGGAATGAAATTGCATGTTGGCTCGGCTCATCGTCAGTGAAAATCGCCTGGGTGTGAACACAAAAGACGTGGCGAATAACGCAGGTGGATATTCGTCCCGGTGTGTACGGGCCTTAAGACTTGAAGAAAACCACGGAAACACAGCAGAGGATGACATCACACCACCAGCATCCAGGTGGTTAAAAAGAAAGACATGGAACGTTTGACATCTTCATCCAGAGTCTTCATCAGTTTCTGCAGGTCGTTTGGATCCACAGATGAGTCTTTAATCTTCACCTCTGGAGAAAAGAAAAAGCTGAAAAACCTTCAAACATGTTTATCTCTGAGGTTTGAAGTTATTCTCTAGGATTTTAACGACAGACTTTTCTGGTATTTCTGAGCTCCACTGGCTGGAGGTTCCACAGGCAGTGGAGGCGTTTTGTCACATTTCCCACCTCCCTGCCTGCTGGGCATTGCTGCCTGCGGTAACAGCCAGCGCCCCGGCGTGGGCAGCAGATTGGACCGGTCCAGAACCAACATGTGCCTGAATGCAGTTTGGGTGACCAGATCTGAAGGATGAGAGGTTTTAGTGTGGGATGAGGTGTTCTCACAGGTTTGATTCACGGATAGCGCACAACACATCATAGACTTTGATAATTAGTCTAATAATTAATAATAAATAATATTTGGACATTAAATCAAAGATTGCTTGAAACGGAGTCGAAGGAAGTGAAATGATATATTACCCCCCCGTTCTACCATAACCATTTTATTACATGGTTTATCATTATCCGGTACATAACTTTTTATCAGACACCTATGCTTTACCAACACAGTTTCAGGTCATTAAGAAAACTGAAGTATCAACAAATCACATGACAAATATCAATGATTTAATTATTATGTAAAATAGACATAACTCAAAGACATAGGCATAACTTAACATAGCACATGGAGATCAAGTATCAAAAACATACGCAGATCAGTTTTTCATTAGAACAATCTTGAAAATAATTACTGTAGACATAACACTATTTCATTTGAATAATATTCTGGCAGAAGCAAAGGCCAACTTCAGTGCAACGTGACATTGAAAGACACGGTAAATCAGTGGAAAGATGTGAAAAGATGAAGAAAGAACATTGACTTCAGGTGGATTCAGCAGGCAGAATCTGTCCTCCATCCAAAGCTTGGAGACTAACAGAGACAATCCTGGAAACCAAAGAGCCGTTAGATGTGCTAGAGGTCGGTTTGGTCCAGATCTGTCATGTGAAGGAAACGGTTCTGCTATGACCCACATGCCTGCATGGATGCATGTGTGTGAATGTGTGTATGAATGTGTGTGTGAATGTGTATGTGTGTGTTTGTGTGAATATATGTGTTTACGAATGTGTGTGTTTTTTGAATGTGTGTGTATGTGTGTGTGAGTGAAGATGAAGATAAGCGGGCTTTCATTAAGTTAGCGAGGTATGTCTTCTCATGAGAGGTTGGTTGATGTTGCTGGACTCTACCAAACATCCATTCGTCTTCCTGGGTCGCGGGGGCAGCAGTCTAAGCAAAGATGCCCAGACTTCCTTCGCCTCTGCCGCTTCCTCCAGCTCAGACTGCTGTTGCTGCAGAACAGAAAGCCTCAGATTTTCCTTCAGCTGTTGCTGCATTCAGGTCCTGCAGGTATCTGTGAGGAGCAGTGGGGGTCTGATGGACCGGGGGCCAGGGTACTCAGACATTTGCATCCACAAATACCCCTGTCTCCACGGCAACAATCCAGCAAACAGCAAAAAACACAACTCCAGAGGGTTGGATGCAATGTTCTGAAATAATCTATAAACGTCTCATTCTTCAGGTACGCTAACATTCCCGGGAAAAGGTTCCAGCTGTTGTCACGCCCCCTGCAGATCTCCCAGTGACGCTTGTTTCCTCTGAGGTTCAGTTCTTGCTGTTTGTACGGGTTTTTCTGCCTGTGGTTTCTATGAACTTCCTTTAAGAGAAATCCTGAGTTGATTGTCATTGTAGTGTTTTTCTGATGATGGAGGACAAAGATAAAGAGAACTGAGCTCAAAGCTGCATTTCTGAGGATTTCTTTGTTCAAATCCTTGTGAATCAGAAGCAGAATTAAAAACGCAGTTGGAAAAACTTGTAGGTGATACGTAGGAACTACAATGGGCGGGACCACAGTCTCTCTGCCCCGCCCCCTTCTGATGCAGACCGAGGCCGAGTGAGCCTGAACTGTATGGCTCTCACAGTGAGAGAGCGAGCAGCCGCTCTCTGGTCGTCCCTGCAGCCCAGCAGGCAGCGGATCACTTTAGTGTTCAGGTTGTCACCTCGACCGGAGCATGTGCACCTCTGTAAAGCTCCGCTCCGGTCATCCTCTGATGTGTAACAACTACAATGACGTTTTTAGACTAAATCTAAAAACCTGTGTCGTTTTTTAGGACTTAGTGTCTGCAGAGCAGCAGGAATTCATTCAAATTCACCTCTGAGGTGTAGGCAGGACTGGTGGAAGGGAGTAAGCCTGCACTCATTTCCCATCATCTATCTGTTTACACGCTTTCTCCTGCTAGCTTACACCCCCTCCCACCTCCAACTAACATTAGTGGAGCAACAAAAACAGCAGCAGTATCAGAACTATCCATCCATCCAGTTCTGATCCAGATTCCAGCTCAGACCAGGAAAACAAAGACGCTCATGGATCTGTTGGTCTGACAGTGGAGGATCAGAAAGAGGCAGAGCTTGGAGACTGTGGCCCCGCCCAGTGTACTTCTACATCAAAAACACGATCTTTTTCAGACAGCATATAGGTTTGAAGCTAAAGGCAGGTATCATCGGCATATAAACGTCTTTACTTCAGTGCTGCTAAGTCCTTAAGATCCACTACCTCCTCGTTTTCCACTGACGTCTTCCTCGCCTGCTGAGGCAGGGTGTGGTGGAGGTCTGGTATCAGTGATCAGCAGCTTGAGGGGGGGTGGGGGTGGGTGAAACAAACAAGGAAGGTAGATAGGAAAGAACAAAAATGTTAACCAGCTGCAGTTCTGTCTCTCCTCCAACCTCTTTGTCTTCCCCATGTCTGAGGGCTGTAAGCACCTGATCCAAGTAACCGTCTGGTAGCCAAGATAGGCTGATTGGACAGGGGACGCTGGGGGCCAGATGTACCCCTGTCTGAGTGGGACTTTGAGCAGTTAGAGGTTCCACCAGTTCTTTAGAAGTGAAGCAGACGAACGACAAAAATGTACTGCAAAGACCCAGAAACTGGATGAACTGAGTTGACAGGAAAGTCTGTTTAGCACAAATGATGCTTTTCAGCCCAACGGTGAGCAGGATTTTGGATCTCAAGTCCAGACGTGCGACTGAATCTGTGACTGAGCGTTTTTCCTCGTCTGTTTGTGACCTTCACTCTTCTCCCTCCATCAGACATGGATGTCGTCGGCAAGCCGCCATGTTACGAGGAGGCGGTCCTGATGGAAGACCCTCCCCCTCCGTACAGCGAGGTGCTGGCTGACCCACGGGGGGGGACCTACCTGAAGCCGGCTCCGCCTCGTATCACAGCGCCGCCCTTGGGGGATAACTGGGACTCGGCTGAGGCGCTCACGCCATCGGCCTGCAAACACTCTGCTGGGGGGGGGGTTCCAGACCGGGGGTACTTCTCCCTCAATCGCCTGCCCTCCTCGCAGCGCTGGGACTCCTTGGGTCACCTCCTGTCCAACATGGACCTGAACCACAACAACCTCACCCCGCCCAGAGCCCAGTCTGTTCAGGCAGCCACCGCCATGGCAACCATACCTCGCAGAGAGCCCAGGACTTATCAGGGTCAGGGGCCCCCGGGGGGGTCAGCAGAGGCTCAGGGTGTGCACACACTGAGGGGCTTGGAGGCTGGCTGCGGCATGCCGACAGCCTTCCCTTTACTAGGCCGGAGCACGGCGGTCTGAGCCCGGAGGTCCACAGACCACAGAGACGCAGCTCTTCCTCCTGGGGGGCCGGGATAGCAGCAGGAGGTCAACCCCCCCAGCAGCTTGGTAAGGTCTACCTGTGGGGGGTTACTCTAACACCTCCGCTGGTGAGTCTGAAGCATCTGAGCAGAGGAGGGAGAGCGTTACCGAGGTGAAGACGAACGGCGAGCTGAGCCACGTCTCCGCCTTTGTCTCTATTTTCATGCCCCCCCCCGCAGCAGCCCATTGTGGCAGCCCACCGTTGCCATGGCGGCAGAGAACTATCTGCCTTCCTCGCCACCTTCATCTGTTTTTTTTTAGCTGGAAGCATCCACTGCTGGGGAGGCACACTTTTACCTAGGTGGGGGGGCTGTCACGGTAACGTCCTCTCAGACTGGCGTGCAGAAGAGATGAAGGACGGCGAGCATTATCCCGTCACTAAGAGCAACTTTTATGGTCAAACTCAGCTTCTGCATTCATTAGGATCTTTTAATGTCCGTGTTTGAACCAGCATCCCGCTGGGGGGGGGTCTAAACCAGAAAGAGACAGGAGGACAGGCGTGAGGATGAGGATGGGAGGAAGCAGACCAAACTGCTGTAAAGTTTAGATCTGATCAGGCGGGTGGATTTTTACTGAAAGTCCTCTAATGAAAGTCATGGTTTTGAGTTTTTGACATGTATGTGTGGCATTTGTCTGATGGAGGAGAGCAAATGTAATAAAATCATTTCTTTTTTGCATTTCGGAGTATTTGTCCTTTAAACCGCTGTCAGTCTCTGGCTCTGTGAGTTCCCCTCCACAGCAAACCCAGCCGGGCGTCTTGGTGTTTAGTTCTTTTGCTGACCTTCAGAAACTGTCTTACATCTAATTGTTGTTAGAGTTTCTTGTTTTTGCCCTTCTTACCCATGTAGCTCTCTTACTAAATGATTAAAAACATTAAAATAGGCTTTCTTTGTTGCAGACAGTAAAGAAATCTTTTTGTAGTCCAAACCAACAGGCTGTAAAGCAGAAACACAGGATTCCTGATTGTGATGAACCGATGTCTACGATCAGAACCGTGTGGTCGCTTGTTCCTCAGAGTGCAAACCTTTACCAACGTGCACAGGCTGTGCAGAGGAGCGGCTCACATCTTGGACTGTTTTTCCCAGAATACACTGCTCTTTCGTGGGTGGCTGTCTTTTTTACCAGTGACGCCAGTTTACACTTGGAATTGTTGTTCATCAGATAAACATTGGTTTAATAGCTGTGAAAAGATATTCATATGAATACATTTACATGTTTTTTATGCCTAATAAAGAGTTTCTATATAACTGAAGACAGTTAGATCCTTCAAACGTAGGACTCAAACCCTGATAACTCCCAGGAAAACCGTCACCAGCCTACTGACATCCACTGCACCACCTGTACGGAATGGGAAATCTGTCTTTGCCATATCTTTGTGTCATAACAAGGACAACTCCCACATGTGGCTAAACATCAGGATTTGTTCATCTGTGGATTTTCAAGCAGGTCATTTGAGGACTACAAAAAGATTGTTTGTTTCTGTGGGCCAAAAACAATAACTTCGGTCTTGTCTGAGTTTAGCTGGAGAAAGTTGTTCTGCATCCACGCACTGATCTGTTGGAGGCAGTGGTTGAGTGAATCCACTGGCCCATATTCACCTGTTGTCAGTGACACATAGATCTGAGTATCATCTGCATAGTTGTGATAAGAAATGTTATTACTGCGTATTAACTGCCCTTGTGGCAGCATGTAGAGGTTGAACAGAAGGGGTCCCAGGATCGATCCCTGGGGCACACCACAAGTCAAGGCCATGTAGTCTGAGACGCAACTCCCAATTTCAACAAAGTATTTCCTGTCTTCTAGATAAGACTTGAACCAACTTAAGTCAGATCCAGAGATGCCAACCCAGTCTTGGAGTCTGTGCAAAAGGATCCCATGATCAACAGTATCAAAGGCAGACTAGACAGAGCTCTGAACCTTTTTTTTTTCAATTTTTTGTGATCTTCACTGGTACAATGGATTACATGAAATTTTTCCACCTTTATCCACCTTTGTCATGGTAGGGAGAACACGTCAAAGTAAGGGTGGGGTCATCCAAGATAGCACAAGGGTTAAGACAGAGACTTTTCCATCATCAGTGTTCAGGCGGATGTCGTTGGTTACCTTGAGAAGAGCAGTTTCTGTGCTATGATGGGGTCTAAAACCTGACTGGCAAACATCAAATGAATTGTTTAATAAGAGAAAGTCAGTGAGCTGTTGGTAGACAACTTTTTCAAGGACTTTTCCTAAAAATGGCAGATTAGAGATAGGTCTGTAATTATTCAGTACAGTGGGATCAAGACCGCTCTTCTTCAGGAGGGGTTTAATGACTGCAGTTTTTAAGGCCTCTGGAAATATTCCAGATTGAAGAGACATGTTAACTATTTGAGTAATTGATGGTAACACACTGTTCAAGACAGACTTTAGAAATCTAGTGGGTAACACATCAAGGCAGCATGTAGACGAGCTCAGACGGGTGATGGTCTCTTGGACAGTTTGCTCAGTGACAGGTACAAAGTGAGTCAGCTTAGAGTGAGTAGGTAGCCGTTGGATAGTTATATTTGTCGTAGAGTTGATGGCCTTTTTAATGCCCTGAACCTTGTCATTAAAAATACAGCAAACTCATTACATTTCGGTATACAAGCCAGTTCTATTGGTAGCTGGGTTGGAGGGTTAGTTAATCTGTTAACTGTTGTGAACAGGATACGAGAGTTGCTGCTGCAGCTTCCAATGATTTCAGAGAAGTACCTTTCCCTTGTTCTGCATAAGATCTGGTTGTAAGCGTACAACTCTGCCTTATATATTCCATAATGAACCTGGAGTTTTGACTTGCGCCACTTTCGCTCAGCTCTCCGGCACTGTTGTTTCTGTGCCCTGACTAGATCATCATTCCTCCAGGGAGCTTTCTGTCTATGTTTTCTCAATTTAACCTTTATAGGGGCAATGGCATCCAGAACATTCAAGATGCTCGAAGTAACAGAATTCAGCATTCAGACGGATGGATGGATGGTTGGATGGATGGTTGGATGAATGGTTGGATGGATGGATGGATGGATGGAGTTTCTGCTGTGTTGTCTCCTGACATCAGCGCTGTTCTTCTGAAGCTCTGGTTTCTCCTCAGCAGCTCTTCGTTCTGCAGGTGTTGATGTGAGGAAGATGTTTTCAAACCTTCATACTACAGCCTGAGGGAAACTGAGAAACAGATTACACCACTGAGCGTTTTGTGTCAAACTGTGAGGCATGAAGAAGACTCTGCCTACGATGTTATGTAAGGAGGATGGAAGGAGGAGGACTCTGGTGCAGCTCATGGTTCAGTTTCTAACGTTGCCCCGCCCCCATGATTTCTGGCCAATGGAAGCTTCTATTTGCAATCCAGATCAGACCCAGACCAAAGCGGACTTGGACCAGGTTCTGGTCTGGTTCTGATGGATGTGGAGATGATCCTCAGAGAAGAACGTGACAAACGCAGACGAAGATGATGGACGTTTCCTCGGCTTCAGGAATCCATCCGTCTGCAGCATTCTCCTCTGGAGATGAAGACTCAGGTCTTCTTCCTGTCTTTGTTCATTCTGGGATGGCTTCTGTTGAAATTTGTGTTGCCTGGCAACCTGCTTAGTTGTGAAGATGTGCAGGATAAATGAAAGCATCAGCACAAGGTCCTCCGTGTCTCCATGGCAACAAGAACTAACTGTCCTCTGAGCTGAAGTGCAAACCCCGCCTACTTTCCCATCATTGTTTGGCGTCTGACTTTTTAAGTTTATGTGATGGAAAAACACAGAATCCCCAGATAAATGTTCTCCTCTCCCTGAAGATCAGGATGAGTCTTGACTTCAGTGTTTTTACAGTTCCCCAAAGACACACCGTGTGTTCTGATGCTGGAGGATCGTTCTGTTTCTGTGGAGGCTTCACATTCCTGAAGGGCCAGGAGGGCCGACGGTGGATGCAGACCCTCCCTGGAAACCACAGAGCTGCTCCGATGATCCTCCATACCCAAACTGGACGTGAGATGTTCCTCTGATGTCAGGAAGATCCAAACGGGAATGCAGAGCATGGATCCTTCTGACTTCGACCAGTTTTGACAGAGACCAGGAGATCCAGGAGGAGGGAGCAGAACCTGGATTCGCCGTTTGAGTTCAGAAAGTCAGAACTGATGGAGGTCAGAACATTTTCTGCTTCTGTTTGTTCTCCTCTCTGAAAAACAGCCTGAAATCTAATTTTCTGAAGAATCTGTAGTGATGTAACCATCAGAAATGAGGAACGACATGGGCAGTGCTGACCTCTAGTGGTGAGTTTATAGAAAGACTGAATGATTTCTTCACAAACTCCAGACTTAAAGAACCTAAAATGTGGGTTTAAAAAACAAACGTAATTTAAGCAGAAATCAGCTCTGTCAGCTCCGCCTAGTTTTATTACGGCATGTTATTGGTCAGTTTATAAATTGAATAACTTGAAATATCATGAAAAAAATGAGGATTATCAAGAAGATGTTGACATTGTTCCTCTGACCAATAGAATGACTGAGGAACAGCTGTCTGTTTCTCTGCACAAGTCTGTAGGATTTTGGCTTCTTAGAGCCACTTCCTGTTTGGAACATCAGGGGGCGGGGCCTCTCAGTCCAGCTTTCAGATACATTCAATGGGTGGAACACTAAAGAAGAAACCAGGTCTTCAGGTCTTTCCTGATCAGATATTTAGCACATAAAGAGGACCCGTGTTTTCTGGCTGCCGGTCTTTGGACGGTCAGTCTGGTTTTTGGGGGAAATGACAACGTCACACTCAGCTGTTCTTATTGCTTTTATTGTCTACAATGAAACAGAAAAATCCCACAGTGTTGCTGCAAATGTTCCAATTCCTGACAAAGACTTCAAAAGCCCCCCCAGCCCCCCACAGCCTCAGCATTTCAGAGCCAAAAGATAAAAAACAAGAAAAAGTTTCTGACAGAAGCAGATGAGATCAGATCTTCAGCAGGAAGGAGTCGCTTTCCTCTGTAAATCAGTCTGAAGGTCCTGCTGTCAGCAGATCTGAATTCAGTAGAAAATGTTTCCATGCCAAAGCAGTTCTAACCAAAAAACCACAGTTGGAACAGAAATGTCAGCCCAGACCATAATAATCTGCAGGGAAAGTGTCCCCGCCTCTGGCAGCAGACATCAGCTCTGCTGCTTCAGGGAGCAGGAAGCGTCTGAAACTGCTCAGAAGCAAACAGCAGCAGAACTTCTCCCACAAATTCCCGCTGAAGTCCAGACAGTGGACCACTGGAACGGTTGTAAAGAACCGGATTGATGGTCAGAGCCTGCAGGACGTCCACTTCCTGCACGGATGTGGGACGTCACGAAGGTCTTCAGGGTTTGAGCCGTGGTGACTAAAGAAGACGTCTAAGTCAGGAGGCTTCAAATTGTCGGATCAGGATCAGGATCAGGATCAGGATCGGATCACTGCAGACCTAAATCAGGAAAAACCTGGATCCAAACAGCAAAAAACACTCTGAAGGTGGAGCATTGAACAGCTGTCATGACCTTTGACCCCAGTGATCTGCAGAAAGTGATGAAGATCTGAGCTGGATGGGCTTGAACTGGACGTCACCTTCCTTCATCAGCAAAGACCTTCAGCAACAGAGCTTTTCCTGCTGGGGGGGGACGGTGGGGGACATTTGAGCGTTTCTCTCACGCTTCATAGGATCTTCAGACTGAACCTGAAAAACCTTTGTGTGATAGAAAAGAAGCAAACGCCGTATTTTATTCTGATGTTTCCACTTATTTTCATCGTAAACTTCTGTCAAACATTTTCCGGTTTCCATGACAACCTCTGGTTCAGGAGGAGCCGCTCTCCATCCTGATCACGGAGCCGTGCTGTGGATCAGTGTGTTGTGCATTCCCAGAGAGGGTTCGATCTCGGCCCTTGCAGTGTGTGTATGTGTGCGTAGGGGGGTTGTTCTGAGAATGTGGGGTCCGGGCCCCCATAAAGGGACGTCTGCTCTCTGTGTAACCCGAGCAGTGAGTCTGGTACTGGTACATTTTGGACTCGGGCTGATGTTTGTGGCCGGAGGAGGAGCAGCTCGGGGCGGGAGGGGGTCTGGTTCAGGAACCTCAGAGGTTCATCTCTGCTTTTTGCAGATGATGCTGTTCTCCTCATCATCAAACGTTTGCTGCATTTTCATGGAAAGTTTCCCTTTAAAGCTGGTTGTTTTTGGTTTTTCATCCAAGGTGTTGAAATAGGAGATTTTTCTAAATGATGGCTCATTTCCATGAAGTGAAAGGATCGATAATCTGTCTGGTAATCCGAACCGGTGATCCACACTTTCCTGTCAGGCTTACAGGAAGTCGCTTTCTCTCCTCTTTCCTCCTCGTTTGTAGAAACATCAAGAGGATCAAAGTTGTGCTGACGAGATTTCTGAACCTCACTCTGAAACTCCTGAAACCTGAAACCTCTGCCTCTGTTCATCCATGATGGGTCAGAAACGCCTTTTTACTCACAGGGAAAGAAAACTGAAGGAAAACGTGTGACTGCCATGCTGCAGCTCGTCCACTAGGAGGTATCATAAGAAAGGTGACTGAAAAAAGGATCAGATTAGCAAACCATTTAATCTGAGGATCATATAAAGGAGGAGAGCGGTTAAAAAAGGGACTCGTGTAAGGGAATGTCAGTCTGCAAACACCAGGATAAATAAATAGTTCCACGTTTTAACCATGACAGTGAGGTTTAATATACGAGGAAGTGACTCCACAGGTGAGTTTGCTCAGGTAGGGATTAGAAAGAATGAGGAACACGGCGGCTCTACTGATCCTCTGGGTTAGTTGAATAGAAGCTCTACAGACTAGTGTGTGGCGCTGTTGTCTCTAATATGCAGCAGAGTGGAAGAAATCACAGACAAACCGTTGCTATGACAGCAAACAAAGAAATAAATAAAAACAAACCAATCAGCCTACAGCCACGGCTGTTTCCTCTAAAATGATTACAGAACTTAACTTGATGCAGGACTTATTGTTGGTATCATTAATAATAATATGACTACTTTTTTGTTTATTTGTTATTTTGTTTTTTTTTTAGAAAAAGGAAATCTTCATGAGCAGCTTCCTTCTGGTCTGATGATCCGACGTCAAAGGCTGGTTAGTCGTCATCCTCGTCAACCACGGGGTCCGTGTCCCAGCAGGTGATGTCAATCTCTGAACCCAAAAGAGCAGATTATGCAGATTAATATTGGAGGGGGGAGGGGGGTCCAGCATCTGAGCTGAGCCCCCTTTCATTTTGTTTGTTCTGACGTCTAAATTCATTACTAATTTAACCCCTAAACACACAGAAGACAAGGGTTCTGTTACAGTGTTCTGAGATCATCAGTTGGTAACAAACATCCCAACCAAGTCCAGACCACCTGCAGTCTACAGACCACCTTCAAAAATATGAGCTATTCAATCACTTTTTACATAAAAGGTCAACATATTTGATCAGAAATAAAAACTCCACATTTTAAGCGGCATCTCTCAGAAACACAGTCTTCAGTTTTTGCTGCTAAACTTCAAAGATGATGAAGGAAGAAGGTTTGTTCCTAATAATCCAACCATCTTCAACTGACCCATTAACTTGCCCTGAACTGCATGAAAACAGGAATGTTTGGCGTCAGAAACCCCAAAGATGGATTCTCATCCATCAGTGGTTCTTCAGTTCAGCAGAGATCAGGTCAGAAAGGTCAGACGGAGCTACAGACTCTGACCCCCGATGACCTCCTGACCTCACCAAAGAACAAACTTCATCTCTGACTGCATGAACGGCCATGCTGATGGAGAACCAAGAGAGAACGGAATGGTAGCTGCTAAAATCACCAGCCTCTTCCTGCTAAACCGACATCTGGAGAATGTCTCCATGAGAACCATGAAGGTTCTGGGCAGAGATCTGAACCTTGGACCACTCCACCGCTTCTTACCTGGAGGCCTGTTATAGAAGACCGGCGCTGGTTTATCCGAAGACTCCTCTGATTGGCCAAACTCCTCCTCTTGTGATTGGCTGAAATATCCCTCGCTCGCCTGAAGCAGACGGAGAAACGTCCATCAAAAACCTGCAGAAGGTGAGGGCGAGGCAGCTGGACCTGTCAGACCTGAGTCCCCTCCTTCAACAACGGCTCGCCGTTGGTCATCAGCAGCTGTGCGTCGTCCAGCTCTGGCCCCACCCCGGACGCGTGCTGCAGGGCGTGCTGGTAGCTGAGGGTCATCTGGTCTGAGCCTGTGATGTCCACCAGGCTGGAGGGGTCGTCCTCGGCGCCAGTTCCCGGGTAGAAGCTGCCGTCCACCACCTCGTCGAAGCTGAGGAGGGGCTGAGGCCGGCTGCTGGCTGCCGCGGTGCTGGGGGGGGCGTCGTCATGGAGAACATCCGTGTCTCCCATCAGATCCACCAGATTAGAGGTCTGGGTCAGGTTAGATTTAGGGGCGGAGCCTCCATCCCAAAGGTTGACCAGGTTGTCCGATCCTGAGTCCCACGTGGAGAAGCTGGGGGGGTCTCGGGACTGGGGGGCGACGCTCTGCACAGGCTTAGTGGCCGTCGACTCCTGGACCGGCGGTTTGTGCTCCGGCTCCGGGTCTGAAGGAAAGACGGTAATGAAGCAGAAACCTGTTAAGCCTCGGCTTTGAGGGTCTGGCGCCTCCTGGTGGCCGCCTGCTCCTGTGAAGACCTGCTCCTCCTCACCCCAGAGGTCCTCCTCCCTGCTGAAGTCCTCTTTGATGGGCGTGGTGACGATTTTAGGAATGGGGGAGGTGGCAGCCACGGCTGGATCTCTGCTCGCTGCATCATCATCGTCATCATCATTCCCTTAAAGGAAACACACGATGACAAAGACGTGACTTTTTTCTAAAATGCCCTTTTTTCCTGACATTCATGTCGTCCATTTCTGTCTGGTGGCAGAACTTCTTCTTCTGTGGTTAGGATTGCAGAGAAAAAGTCAGAAACTCAGAGCAAATCTACATTTCCACAGTGCAGCTTTTGAAAATTGGTTTTTCTGACGTTTCTGTGCAGACACAAAAAGTCAAACAGGAAAAACCAAAGTTCACTCAGACACCAGATCACAAGGTTAGAGAAAATCCAAACATTCTTTGGTTTTTAAAGAAGTCCATTCCAAAGGTTTTGGACCGACTCCAGAAGAAGTCGATCCTGAACCTCCACCGGAGGACCTCTTCTGATGGAGTGACCTGAAGCTTCCGCGAGCTGCTGCAGCTCCACCACAGACAACACGGTCCAAAGACCGGATCCAGGTCTGTGGTTCTCTGCGGGATGCTGAGTTCTGCTGACCAAACCTCCTCACGAGGGAGAACACCGACAAGGCCCGTGACGTCACCACACTGTCGTCTAGGACGTGCACGAGGAAGACCATAATGAGGATCCGTCATGTCCGACCTTCATTCTCAGGGAACGTCCAATTATTCTGGAGTTCCTGATCGTTCAGGTTTGAGAAAAGCCTCGTTTTAGGATCTTTGATTAAACAAACTCATTTTTGAAATGTTAACGTATCACTTCTGATAAATGAAACGATGTTGGATTCCTGTTTTTTTCTGTTCAGTCACAACATTTCTCTAAGAAATTTACAGTTCAGCTGAAGATTCGGTTCATCTGCATTTTCAGCACAAACTGTTTCCTCTGTTGGTTTTTCCTAAATAATTTACAGAAACTTAAAGTATTTTTTCTCTTTCTTTGGTTTGGAAGTATTTCAACTTCAGTTGTTTTAAAGGCAGCTTCGTTTGGATGACGTCACATGAAGTCACATCTAACAAAGACTTTTAATGTGAGCGTCTGTCATTTCTACAGCCAGACGTTCTTTAGTGTAAAGTTTGTTGTTCTGTTTTGTCTGCTCTCTGTTCCTCACTGAGCAGGATTACCGTTGCAACAACACATCATCAGTAGGGTAAAACTAACCTGTCTCTGTTCCTTCCTGTCTCTTCCTCTGTTTCCATCACTGTTATCTGACCTGGAAGTTCCGCCTTAGCTTCTCTGTTTTGTTTGTGGTTTTTTTCTCTGTTTACTTAAACTCAGGATCATCGTTATGGTCTTTAAATCCACAGCGACACGCCGCAGACGTCCATAGACGTCCATAGATGTCCACAGACGTCAGCAGAGGTACTTTCCCCAGACTGCAGATGCCAGGGAACACCTGCAGACGCCTGCGGACATCTGCAGACACCTGGTGATGTACACCCACGGTTGTACATTACAGGACGTACACCTGAGGACGTACACCTGAGGACGTACACCTGAGGACGTACACCTGAGGAAGTACACCTGAGGAAGTACATCCTCAGTCTTACATCCGTAGGGGTACGTCTCCTGATGCACGTTGACAGGTGTATGTCCTCAGGTGTACATCCTCAGGTGTACGTTCTCAGGTGTACGTTCTCAGGTGTACGTCCTGTAATGTACAACCGTGGGTGTACATCACCAGGCGTCTGCAGATGTCCGCAGGCGTCTGCAGATGTCTGCAGGTGTTCCCTGGCATCTGCAGCTGTACAACCGCGGGCGTAGGTCCTGTGATATATTTGGGCAGGCATCAAAGACAGTGACTACGGACTAGCAGCCGGTGAAACGGCGCTGTACAAACACTCACAGGTTGTTGTTAGGGTTAAAGGTGGCGGCGGCGAGATTGTAAGTGACAGAGAAGGGGTGGGCGGGGCCATGATGCCATCCAACATGAGAGCAAGTCAGAAGACAAAGGAGAAGATAGAAATGTTAATTTCTCTGACAGAAATGACTTTGCTGCAGGTTGAAGCCACAAAAGTGTAAGAAAAGAAGAGAAATTCTGATCGGCTGACATCTAAAGCAGGACCGAGACAAACTGGACTGAGACAGACAGACCCACAGACAGACCCACGCTGACCTGGAGGTCAGTCCTCGCCGTCTGCGCCGTCTGCTTAGGATTCAGCAGTAACTGTCATTTACTGAAGCAGCAGAAACATTAGAAAAAGCTTTTCTGATCTGCTCTGGTTGAATATTTAACCCAGAGGCTGAAGATTGGAGAATGTTTCAGCAATGCAGATCTGCTGTGACCGTTAAGCCTGCTGATTCTCTACAGATAAGACGCTTTTGACATTCACCCCCACTCCCTCCACCCTGGAAGACACTACGCCCCCACAAGCCCTTCTGATGTTATTATTAGTGGATGTGAACCATAGACTGTATCTGAGAACTGGACTGAGTGGCCCCGCCCCCTGGCATTCTATTAGTCAGAATAACCATTCTGGCTCTGATTCCTTTTTTAACATCTTGATCATTCTCTGTCATTTCATTATATTTTTTCATATTTTAGGTTATTCAAGTTATAAACGGACCAATCAGGTGCCTCAGTAGAAGTAGGTGGAGCCTGCTGGTTGCACGTCCAACAGTCAAAACATTTCATGTAACCTGCTTTCAATAGTGGCCTTCCAACTGGCTCACTCCACCTGATGGGGGAGGGCGGTTGCCATAGGCTTCCCTATGGTGAACAAATGTAGCCTGGACGGACTTCATTTGGTTGAAGCTGGAAGTGAACCATTTTCTATGGAGGGGGGTGGGGGGTTCAGTCCAGCTTTCATATACAGACAATGGGAATGCACACTGCCACCTGCTGGACAGTTAGAGGCTCATCAGGACTCGAACCCCAGTTTCATATGTAGTTTTATTGGTCGCTGTGAGAACACGCTTCCCTCTGAGAACACGCTTCCCTGTGAGCGTCATGGTCATGAACGTTCGTGGCATTAAATTCCAGATAAGAACGCCGCGTCTCCACAGCTGAAGTTGTCCTCATCAGTCCTGGGGGGCGGTGTCTGGGATCCATGCTCCTCCTCTGTACCTACCAGCCGTGGCAGCTGGCTGCATCTGAGCTCGTGGTGGCGGCGTGCAGAGGGGGGAGGAGCCCCGCAGTGGGGGGGTGGCGGTGGGGCTGTGCTGCCGCCTTAAGAAGGGGCTGTCCAAGCGGCCTGACAGACAGCAGCCGCACAACGACCACGACACAAAGACATCAAAGACATGGAGACGAAGCAACAGAGACAGGGGAGGGGAGGGGGCAACCCCCCAGGAGCAGAGAGGAGGACCACCACCAAACAGGAGGACATGAAAGAAAGCAGGATGACCCAGAGGAGGTGATGGTTTAGTGATGAAGATGAAGAACAGGAAGGAGGAAGACAGAGAAGAAAGAGGCGGTTAGCGTGTTTTCAGGAAGAAAGGACTTCCAGGTCAGATCATCACATCCAGAACTTCCTGGTCTCTGGGGCGGAACCAGAGATTGTCTGGAGTAAATGCCCCCCCCCACACCTGGTCTGGTTTCTGGTTACATGATAAACCTTTTTATTACTGACAAAAATATGATTGTTATGCTGTTGGTTTTTTTATTGGTTTGTTTTCTAATTTATTGCTTCAACTTGAATATATATGGTGATGAAGAGCCATCAGCCCAGGACTGAACCAAACGCTGCAGGGGACTGAACTCTGGACTGAACCAAACGCTGCAGGGGACTAAATTGTTGGCCTATATTTCTGTTCATTTGGATGCGTTAATCTTAAGCCCTTGTGCTATCCTATGACCCCCCCCCCCTTCCATTGAGGTGTTCTCCTACCATGACAAAGGTGGATAAAGGTGGAGAGGATTTCATGTAATCCATGGACACCAGTGAAGATCACAAATCATTGAAGAACAAAGGTTCAGAGCTCTGTCTAGATCTGGGGGGGCTAACCCTGGTCCTCCAGAGCCTCAACCCTGCCTGTTTTCCAGCTCTCCCTCACCAGCCTGCTGTTGATTAGCTGACTTAAGGGATTTCACATCCTGATTGACTGAACACACCTGGTTTAGGTTATCAGCATCAAGCAGTCCAGGGAGAGCTGGAAAACAGGCAGGGTGGAGGCTCTGGAGGACCAGGGTTAGCCACCTGGTCTAGTGGGTCTAGTGGAACCAGATTGACTGAGATTCAGGCAGCAGGACGTCTTTCTCTGGAAGAGCGCCCTCTGCTGGAAAACTACGACAATCACAGGTTTGGGAAATCATAAGGGGCGGCGCCGCTGTCCTCACCGGTCCTGTGGATGGAGACGGGGGAGGTGTCCACGCTGATGGTCATGGCTCTCTCCTTCTGCTTGAAAAACTCCCGCGGGTTTCCGGACCGCTGGGCGATGATGGCCTTCGCTTCCTGAGGACAGAAGTTCAGAACAGGATCGGTTCCTGAAGAAGGTTCCAGTCTGGACATTGGGAGGTTGAGGGCTTTTCTCAGGATGTTTGTTCCTCTATGAACAGACGCTGATCTTAAAGGACTGTGATTGGTCTAAGCTGCCAGTCTCCGCCCACATTCTGAGGAGCATCTTCCACTCTTCATGTTCACCAGAAGCTCATCCCTGCAAGTATCTGATGTAGAAATCCTTCTTTTCTACTGTGGTTCTGGAATAGAAATGAGCCACAGGAACCTTTCTTTGTTCTCTGCTCTGACTGCAGAACCTACAGAAAGGTTCTCCTTTGGTTCTGTGGGGGTTCTTCATGCTGCTTTTCAGACTGACCTCTACCTCAGACTCCTTGCGGTCCAGGTTCAGGTCTTCGATGCTCGGCTCTGCTGGCTGTGGACAGAAAGAGGAGATGCAGAGCAGGAAGTGCAGCAGACCTCAGCAGAACTTCTTAAACGTCCAGAACCTTGGCTCAGAACATTTATGGAACGTGTCAGTGGCCTCCAGACTCTGCTGCTGCCATGAGATGCTAACGGGGCAAATACTAGATTACTCATTACTTCATGATCCCTGATCAACCTTTTCAAAAACTTTGAACCATTTAACGGGATTTGAAGTGAAAGTGGGAGCCTGCATGTGCAAAGTCTATGTTTTATTTCTGTCCATCATGTTGCCTTCTAGTAACTAGAATTGTAGTAAATCTGTACTTTTAAAAATGAATATTTAACCAAATTTATAATATATTATCTAATCTAAGCAGTTATAACTAGAAATGAGTCAATGATAGGATGAAAAAAAGAAAGTATGAGCAGATTTTTCTTCTCTAAAGTACACATGAATGTATGATATGATATGATATCATATCATATCATATCATATCATATCATATCATATCATATCATATTATATTATATTATATTATATTATATTATATTATATTATATTATATTATATTATATTATATTATATTATATTATATTATATTATATTAGACTCTAATGGGGTTGGAGGGGTCTTGCCTGGGGAGTAATTCAGAGTAGACCGCCACTGGGACCCCGGCCTACAGGAGAACTCACCATGGTGGTCTGGCTCCTCAGTCGCTCCCTGGCCTCCTCCTCCTCCTGCATCTTCTTCCTGCAGGGACGTCATTACCGGTTGAAGGAGAACCCGGACGTTCTCCAGGAGGTTAGTTCCACTTCCAGGCTGTTTTTCTCACCTGTGCTCCTCGATCTGCTGCTCCCTCTCACGGTACCTCTTTTCCCGATTTTCCTGCTCCTTTCTCTCCAGCTCCATACGCTCCTCCTCGAAACGCTGCCGCTCCTCTGCAGCCTTCTTCTTCTCCTCCTCCTTCCTCATCTCTTCTTCGCGCTAAATAAACGCGGGAGACGAAAGTCCAGAGTGTCGTTAAATGATGGTTTGGTTTTTGAGGAAACAAGGAGGAGAAAGGAGGATGTCCTCCTCCTCCTCTTCCTCCTCCTCCTCCCCCCATACCTTGGCCTGCTCCCAGAACTCCTCCCTGTTGATCTTCTTCATCTCCACCTCTGCGTTGGTCTTCTCGTACACGGTTCCCTGCAGCAGAGAACAGAGTGTCAGGGCGCCACCTGCTGGTGGAAGGAGGACTCCAATCCAGGGACCGCTGGGAGCCGCCGCACGCCGCCGCACGCCGCCGCACGCCGCCGTCCCACAGAGAAACTTCCTGAGAACTTGAGGAAAAGCTCCTCAGAGAGGAGCAGCTCATTGAGAAGATCCTCCTCTGGACAGGTCCAGGCAGGAGGTGAAGAGAGGAGAGATGTTGGAGCAACAGAACCTCCTCGTACCACGTCCGCGTGATCTTCCTCTCGGGTTTTTAGGCGACCCAGGACTGGACTTGCTACCCCCGCCGTCCCGTTGGTCATCCGCTGCCCGATGGCCGAGGGTTCGATGTCGTCCAGACTGCTGGCGTTGACGATGACCTCCACGCCCTGCAGAGCAGAACCACAGATGAGCTTCTGTGATCCGCTCGCTCAGCGATGGACCAGAGGATGAGGATGGACAGATGGGAGGAGGACGAGTAGGAGGAGACTTGTGACATCACAAATACGGTTTCAGATCGAGATTTAAAAGAGCCGTTTGGTCCGTAAATACAGAGTCATGAAATAATATTTGTGTTTGATAAAAGAACAATATATATAGCTGATAACACACACCAGCACACACACAACACACTAACATAACACACAACCCCACACACACTGTTCCTGATCCGTTTGGGTCTGCGTTTCCGTGAGGTTCTGGTGTCTCTTTGGTTGTTCTGACCTGGAAGAAGTCGGCGATGGTCGCCACGTGGCTGGCACAGGCGCATTTCCGTGCATCCGGCACGTCATCTCCAACCTGCAGAAGAGAACCGTTTGAGAACACGGGAAGAGACGGAAACGAGGGGGGGGCTGAAGACGTAAAGATTTCTGAAATAATGTTAGCATCATCAAACCACTGAAACGCTATAAGGCTGCTCATGTGAAAGGGTCTCATCCTCCCCCGTCCCTCTGCAGTAATGGACTATTCCATCAACAGGAAAATGAAGCCAATTAACCAAGAAAACGACAGAGACACAGGAAACACGCGACCACACTTCCAGGAGTGACAGAAGACAAAAAGAAAACGGACAAATGAAGATAGAGAAAGTCTGGAAGGAGAAAAGGGACAGAAAGGAGAGAAAAGGCAAAGGGGGAGCAGAAAATGATCATTTTGAGAATATTTCTTTATTTCCAAACAAAAATGCTTCGTTCAACTTTTTTTGCTTCTGTAGTAAAAGTTGACAAATTAAAGAAAAGACAAAAAATTTGTTCCTACTAGAAGAACTGATCTGATCAAACTCAACGTTTTTGAAGTAAATATAATGTATATAAACCACATTTCTTTAACATTTGAATGGGATTTTACTTTGTCAATGCTTATAAAACGTCTGATTCTTGGCATCAGTGTTGTTAAAGAGAACCAGTGAAGACGTTATTGATGGACGTTTGACTCTTCGGGAAAGGAAAACAGCAATGCAGCCGCTGCAGAGGACCCCCCCGGTAATGTGCACCCAGGCCCCAAAATGGATAAGTCCGGCCCTGGGCAGCAGCAGCACTTGGACTCGGTTCCGATGACCCAATCAGGTCGGTTTCATGAGATCTCCGGGATGTTTGGGATTTCTCCTTTTTGACATTTTAAGGTTTAAGTTTCAATAAATGCGTTTGTTTTTGCCCCCCCCAAATGATCAGCACCCCGACAGATAAACTCTTCTGGTCTGTGAGGATGCTGAGCCCATTAGGGTCTATTGTTTGAACAGAACCCCCCTCCTTCAGTAATCACGGCCTATTGGAACCAGAGCCGCAAACACAAGAGCTGCAGTGATCCGTTCATTCATCTGTCAGTCAATGGAGGATGCAGCTGCACCCTTTCTCCTGGGGGGTTTGACCCGGTTTGGTTCTTTCGGTTCTGCACTGATGTATGATGGGCTGCTGGCTCTAGTCCCAGCCTGCTTTAAGAACCAAATTCCTTCCTGTTTATGTTCATGTAGAGTTCTGATCCGTCAGAACGACTGACCACAAACATTCATAGAGTCCAGCTTCCTCCCCCCACAAACAAAATACAACAGCAATTCTGAGAATGAAGAACTTTGGTTTTTAGTGAGAAAAAGGTAAACATACATTGCAGGAGGATTGCAGGTTCTGATTAAGCTAAAGTGATGTTTCAAAAAGATGTAAATGCTGCGAAATGTTCCTGCAGTTGCACTACTGAGCAGCAGGGGGCGGTACAAGCTGCAGATCTGACTGCAGAGAAACACCTGAGGTTGTTTTTTACATTTCACGCCTGCAGAATCACAGCCAGAAAAACTGAAGCCTGTGACAAAAAACAGAAAAGCAGCTTTTAAAACAGGACTTTTGCAGTGGGAGGAAAACTGTGAAGAACAGCAGCAGCAGCAGAGAAGCAGCAGAGAAGCAGCAGCAGCAGAAAAGCAGCAGCTGAAAAGCAGCAGCAGCAGAAAAGCAGCAGCTGAAAAGCAGCAGCAGCAGAGAAGCAGCAGCAGCAGAGAAGCAGCAGCAGAGAAGCAGCAGCAGAGAAGCAGCAGCAGCAGAGAAGCAGCAGCAGAGAAGCAGCAGCAGAGAAGCAGCAGCAGCAGAGAAGCAGCAGCAGAGAAGCAGCAGCAGAGAAGCAGCAGCAGAGAAGCAGCAGCAGAGAAGCAGCAGCAGCAGAGAAGCAGCAGCAGAGAAGCAGCAGCAGAGAAGCAGCAGCAGCAGAGAAGCAGCAGAGAAGCAGCAGCAGCAGCAGCAGCAGCTTAAGGTCAGGTTGGTGGGATCCACAGATGTTCTCCTCACCAATCTAAACCATCATCACAGAACCACATCTCTGGCTGAACCGCTGAACACGGTTAGCATCTAAGGTCCAGACAATGACCCCCGTGTGGCCCCCCCCTCAGTGACTCACCCAGTTGATGAGGATGTACCGCGGCAGAGCGGCGCTGGGCTCCTTCAGGCTGCAGAAGCCGTACATCACCCTGCTGCTGTCAAAGGTCAGCGCGATCTCTGCCAGGCCCCCCCCTACGAGACAGAGAACTCAGTACTGCAGGTTCTGCTGAGGTTCTGCTGAGGTTCTGCTCATCAGAAGCTTCACTTTTCCACAGATGAAACTCTGAGAAGGTTGAAACGTTTTGTTTTCCAGCTAAAACGTTTCCCTCCATCACCAGAAGACGTCCAAAGCCTGCAGACCCGAGCCTGCAGAACCGAGCCTGAAGACCCGAGCCTGCAGAACCGAGCCTGCAGAACCGAGCCTGAAGACCCGAGCCTGCAGAACCGAGCCTGCAGACCCAAGCCTGCAGACCCGAGCCTGCAGAACCGAGCCTGAAGACCCGAGTCTGGCTCATGCTACTCAACCACAACATCCACAAACTGACAACAGATCAACACACACCAACCTCCGGATCCTGCCAGCGTCAGGTCGTTGTTGTCGTCTTCATACGTGTACAAAGCCCTGCAGAGAGCAGAAGACGGGTCAGCGGAGCCTGTTACCCCACATGTATGCCGATGACATCATTCATTACTAACTGACCAAACCGCTAAAGGGACAACAAACGTTTGTTTCATCGGTTTAACCTCCGTCAGGAGAGGCAGCACTGAGTGTGTGTGTATGTGTGTGTGTGTGTGTGTGTGTCTTCATCCATCTGTAACCGTCATCTTGGAGTTTTCAGGAGTCATTCTGATCATTCTCATGAGACGTATGAACCTGCTGTTGATAAAAGATGACATTTCGACACACATCCGTCGGCTAATGTTCTGTCTTCTTTGGCGAACACGAACACGCCGTACGTCTGTAGCTCCTTCCTGCTTTCCTTTAAGGCCCAGAGTAATTGACAGTAATTGACACACTCTGATGGTACCAACACCAACCACCAGGAGCAACGTGGGTTCAGTGTCTTGCCCAAGGACGCTTGGTAAGGGCAAGACACTGAACCACTCCACCCCTGCATCATGGCTGCCGCCACAAGGTTCCGACTTTTGTGAGGTTCCGACTTTTGCAGGGTCAGAACCCTGAAAAAGTCGGAACCTCACAGACCCAGAGTCCAGCGCCGCTCCTCACTGCTTTAGAATGACGAATCAAATGGAGGATGAAACGTCTGAATAAATGTCTGTTATGTTTCTATGACTGAAAAAATAATAAATAATAAATATTGTATTAATTATAACAATAAAATAATAACATATTTCTATAAATCAAACCATTTATGAGCAAAAGAACCTCCCAGAAGACACGTCTCCCATGCATCTGTCCATGAGTCCACAATGTCGCCGTGACCGCAGAGGCTTTGAACACCTCGTAGAACCACAGAACCAAAACCCGAGGACGACTGCATCAGACCTTCTCTGCACCAGAACCATGAAGAAAAGTCCTGAAAGCCAGAAGACCGGCGGTCCATGAGCTTCAGCAGGCCATATCAGAACCGGTTAACCTGACTGATGGGTTTGACTCTGTTCTTCGGTTTTTCCTTGCTTTGGTTCTCCGTCGTCTCCGGTGGGACGTTGTTTTGGTTTTTCTTTCGTCTTCTCCGTTGGAGCTCCCCTCCCTGTTGGATCTTTCCGTGAAAACGGAGTTCCTGGGAATCCTGTCCTTTGATCCGGACAATGTTCCTGTCGAAGTCGATGTGTTCTAACAGACTCCGCCCTCTCCTCCATCCATCCGGTTTGTGTTTCAGTTCCCATGATGCTCTGGTCTTCCTCATTGACAGAGCTGCTCTGAAATCCCAGAAATGCCTGCCCCCCACCCCCACGGGGTTTAGCCCTGGAGCTACATGACCTCATGCTGGTTCGGCTCAAAGCTTTACTTTGGCCGCAGTCTGACTTCCTGCTGACCTCGGCCCCCGCCCCGTCCGTCCGTCCGTCCAGGTTCTGCTGAGTCACTGCTCGGTTGTCCTGTCTGCTCACCATCAGACTCCTGCCCAAACTCTGTGGCCACCCCCCCAAGACCCCACCATGCACTGGGAGCAGGAGCTGCACCTCCCCGTACTCTAGGATGTTGGAGGGGTCCACAGACCCACCGGGGGTCAACATGTAGAAAAAAGAAGGTCAGCAAATACGACAGAACCGGTCAAAGTTAGGAAAAGTCGGTGGGTGGGGCTGTGTTTGTTGGCAACGGTCCCGGCGCTCCACACATCCAGAAAAATGGCTGGAAAACAAAAGGAGAAAGAAGGAATGAAGGAGATCCTGATGAAGGATCTGTAACAGCAGAAAGGTGTTTTTATTTATATGATGTTCTGAGGAGGATGAGGAGGATGAGGAGGAGGGCTGAATGTCAGAGAAGAGAAGACACGACCGAAGAGGACTCAGCTCATCAGCCTCAATCACATCTTCATCAGCCGGATGCGTCTGTCATCCAATCAGGACAGAGCTGTTCTTCCTGCATGGATCCATGTGGTTGAGTGTGAAGGACAGAAGTCCTGTGGACTGAAAACGTCTGTTTCATCCCACCGTGAAGGGGGGTCTAAGGGCAGAGATGCCAGTATAGCTTAGTCAGTTTGTTAGTTCAATTAGTATTTTCCTATTGAATTCTATGGATTCATGATCAATTCAATTCAGTTTTATTTGTAGAGCCCAAAATCACAACAACAGTCGTCTCGATGGGCTTTGAAGTAAAACATGAACTCAAAAGGATCATGAATACAAAGAGTCAATAGGAAAATACTAAAATAAACTAACAAACTGACTAAGCTATACTGGCATCCCTGCCCTTAGACCCCCCTTCTCTGTAAGGAAAAACTCCTAAAAAACCGGATTCCGGAAAAAAATGAAGAAACCTCAGGGGTGCCCACATGAAGGAGGGATCCTCCCCCAGGACGGACAGGCGATTTACCAGAACTCTTAGAGAAGAATTAACTTATCTAACTCTACATCTACATATTTAAAGTCCAGCAGACGAGCTTCATCCAGCCGGGGTTGGGGGGACAGTCAGGGGCGCGAGTCGAGCCGGAGGGGGGGTCCACAGCCAGGTGTAGGAGCAGGAGCAGAGAGGAGGTACACAGTCAGGAACAGGATCCTTTTGATTTTATGTTTTACTTCTTCAATTACCGATACGAAGCCCATCGAGACGACTGTTGTTGTGAATTTGGGCTATACAAATAAAAATGAATTGAACTGATCTCAGGGGGCGGAGCCACATCTTTATGGAGGAAAGGCTGATGAGAGGAGAACCTCCTCAAACTGACGTCACCTGAATGACGTCAGGTTCATATTCCTGATGGATCCTAGGTCTGCTGCCGTACTGTGAGGATTCTGTGCTTTTCTCATGTTCTGGTTCTGGTCAGTCTCACCGGGTTCAGGTACAGCTGGAGTCATCCAGTTCCTCTCCCTCAGTCTATGGAAGTGTCTGGTTTTCGTTTTGTCACGCTCTGCTTTGCCAGCGTTTGGTTTCTCCGGGGTTTTGGTCACGTTTCAGTTTATCCATGCCGGTCTCATGCATGTTGGGTCCTTCACCTCCAGGTCCTGACATCAGGACCAGATTGAAAGATTTTCTGTTTCTTAACTCAGACAAACTGGAAGTCAGAAAAAGTTGCTGTGGAGTCGAACACAGACAAAACTTCTGATTCTGAATGGAATTCACTGATACCAGAACCGAACCCTCATCTGTCCCATTGTCTCCTGCTTATCCAATTAGTTCTGCATTCAGACACTCAGCAAGCGATGCATCTGTTGCCATGACAACCTGAATGCTGAAATTAGCGCAATCTGTGAAACTGTGGAGGTGGGATGGGTTTGGTTTGAAGGTGAAGCCCGTTGGGCCAGAGGGTGGAACCAAAAAAGGATTGCGGTCCTTTCAGGACAAACTCTCTCGCACAGCTGAGGTTATGAAACAAGCCGCTCCGAGCTGTTGGCAGGGAGGGGGGCAAACAGCAGAGGGCAGCTGAGTCAGCAGATCCACCAGAGCTCACAGGAAATGATCTAGAACGCCTCTGTGATTCCGGATCTAGATGTTGCTCAGAGGTTTTCTCTGCAGGACGAGCCGCTCTGGCCTCTGAGTTCTACCTTCACCGTCTGAGGATCAGCCGTCCTCACACTGAGGACGCTCTGCTCTCAGGGTTGGGGTTTGGGGCGTCCCTGTTGCTGGTGGGAGTTATGGGAGACGGAGCATCGTTCTGCTAGCTGCCGGTACTCCTCATGAAGTCCGTCTGTGGAGCGGTCCCCTCTCTCTGCAGTGACAGGTGAAGGACGTCTGTCAGAAACCAGAGCTGTGAGGCTTCGGCCTCGCTCCTGCAGACGTCCTCTGTGGTCACATGGCTCAAACGCCGCTCTGACGACCTCATCCGTCTGAACCAGGCGCCACTGCATCCCTGCAGCATCAACGGAGGACGCCGCCGCCACCCCTGAGCCCTGACCATCAGAACCCAAAGGCCCGGTTTGTGCTGTCAGGATCCGACCAGCAGCTCTGAGATGCTGGACCAGACTGATCCCCCCCACCACTATGATGAGGGGGGGGCACAGTGCTCCGAGGAGAGGAGGGGGCGTGGCCTCTCAGGAGGTTCCTCTTGCTCATTTCCATCAAAGGAACAAATTTCACGTTTTATTTTAGAATCATTAAAACCCAGAATTCCGACTCGTCTTCGTCACCTCTGCCTCTTCATCAGGACGAGCAGAAAATACTGCAAGCTGTTCCAGAAACGGTTGCTCTGAATTCTGGAATTTGCTGTGACGCCTGGATCAATGGCAGCAGACTGACCGACCCCCCAACAGAGACGTCTGTGTTCCCTCCAAACAAAACCTGAGCTTCACAGACCAAGCCCCGCCCCTTTAGAGTAGTGTGGAGGCTCGGTGGGGGCGCCACATCCTCCCCCTCCTCTAAACTCACTCACTGCTGCCAATCGCAGTTCACTCCGCCCTCTAATGCTTCACACTGAAGAGGGCTCGCCACGGTGACCCCACGAGGCAGGAAAACAAACACACACACACACGCACACATTCATGCACACACATTCACGCACACATTCATGAACACACAATCATACACACACATTCATACACACACATTCATACACACACATTCATGCACACACATTCATACACACACATTCATGCACACACATTCACACACACAATCATGAACACACAATCATACACACACAATCATACACACACATTCATACACACACATTCATACACACACATTCATACACACACATTCATGCACACACATTCACACACACAATCATGAACACACAATCATACACACACATTCATACACACACATTCATACACACACATTCATGCACACACATTTATACACACAATTATGAACACACAGATGACTGTGTGCACGTGCACGTTCAGCCTCACGCTGGCTGTGAAGTAGGTCAGTTGGCGTGCAGCTGAAAGCGCTCAGAAGCACAAGGAGCAAATTACAGCCCATAATCAGAGCGGCGGCGGCGGCGGCGGCTAACGCAGCGCCGCAGCAGAACACAGTTCCACGTTCCTTCCAGTTTATGCCACACACGGCAGGAAAATCTGATTTTCTTCTGCCACTCGAATGCAGCACATGCTAACATTCTTCAAAGCTCTGCTGTTTCCAGGCTAGAGAGGGATTTTAGGGCCCCCCCTCCCCCACGGTTGCAGGTTGACTTGGTGTTGCCTAACAACATCCCAGATTTGAAGGCTTCCTTCCTGTTTTGATTCAAAGGATCTTAACTCCCAGAATCTTCTGTGATTGACATCTGAACATGACCGCATAAAGAAATGCAGTCAGGAGGACACGCCTCCTCCACATCACCTGTACAGTCAGGTTGTTTTGTTCTGACGTCTCTCATACGGATCACGGAACGTACCCATCCTCCAAACTGTGCCCCACCCCCCAAAAGTGACTCAGTGAAAAAAGGCGGAGCCCCCCGGGAGGACCCCCCTGCTGCAGAAACCCGACGTTCCTGCCTGGTTCCTGATGTGAAGGCGCTGCTGTCGCCTCATGCCGCTCTCTTCTTCAGGTGCTTCTGGTTTTCCTCTGACTCTCCACATTCCTGCGCCCCCCTCCCCCACCCCCGGAGGCCTGGATGAGGTCACGCGGTCCTGACCCGCAGAGGACCGGCCACGCTCTGCCATGTTGGCTGACGTTGTGTTTGTGCGCATTCCTGCCTGATTGTGTGAGTTGTGTTTCTGTCAGGGAAACGTCTGGCATCCTGTGGGAAAGGCTGGAGCCCAGAGGCACAAATGTGGACCAGAGGGCGGACTCCCTCTGAAATGGGACGTCTACACCTCAGAATAGGTCAGAAATGAGGCGTTTCTGACAGCGTCCTGCTGTGAGGCTGCAGCTCTCATGAAGGACCTTCAGTTCTGTCCCCAGTTAATAATCAGCCAGTCACATATTTCTCTGATTAATTATTACAGATTTCTATTACATTTCAACCTGACCGCAATGATTATAAACATCCAGCAACTTGTTGCTTTGTGTTGCTTTATAATTTTACCCCCCCCCCCTTCTATAACCACCCTCCTACCCCCCTCTCTAACATCCCTCTTTCTTCCTCCTTCCTTTTCTTTTCAACAAAACGGTTCCAAATATAACTAATATAAATAAAGTTTAGTCTAAATGACAGAGGGGTTTATTCAAATATACCTCTGGTGGGTCAGAAGTTCCAGAATCTGCTGTTCAAACAGTTAAACACAAGAGGCCTTCAGCTCTCATCTGTCAAGTTAAAATAAAAAGAGAACATGGACGAACATGAAGAGGGACAACATTTAAAAGTACTGTTCAACCCCCCCACAGAGATGGGAGGGGTCACTGATTCTGTCAATGAGGGTCGACCTTCAACGTGTTTACAGCCGCCGT
The DNA here is from genome assembly GCA_023969325.1 of Oryzias curvinotus. NCBI lineage: Eukaryota > Metazoa > Chordata > Actinopteri > Beloniformes > Adrianichthyidae > Oryzias > Oryzias curvinotus. The sequence continues at coordinate 74,788 of CM043719.1, forward strand.
CACCAAGGACAAACAGCAGCTGAGAACCAGAGGAGGTTCTTGCAGAAGGTTCCCTCCACGTCACAGAATCCCAACTTCACCTGGAGACGTCCTTTCAGCCGCTCAGCACTTTAGACGATTTTACTGAGCTTCTCTGAGTCTGTAGAGCAGAGGAAAGCAAACAGTGAAGGAAGATGGGATTTCTGTGATGTGAGTTTGTATGTTTAACAACTGCAAACAAGTTGTTTGCTGTTGCTCCGCCTTTGGCTGTAGCTCTGACGGAAATCCTTCAGTTCTACTGATGCTTCCCTCTGTCAGTGTTGGGGTGTCCGAGAACACCGTTGGTTGGTTTACAAACTACCTGTCTGACACGACAGTGTGTAAAGGTTCAGAACCAAAAATCCAATGTTTTTATCCTCAGGGGTTCCACAAGGCTCAGTTCTTTATACCATCTATACAAACGACCTTGATAAAGGTTTCATCCATAACATCCATAACCTTTATGCTGATGATACCGTCTTGTACACCTCAGCTATTTCAATTGAGCTTGCTATATCAAAGCTCCAATCAGCGTGTAACCCTTGTGCTATCCTAGACACTTACTCCAAAAGCCGCCCCCAATTACTATAAAACAAGGACATTTAATCGAACTGGTAACCAAATTGAAATACTTTGGTATTTTAATTGATGACTCTTTAACTTTTAAACCACATATTCAAAAACTGCCTCACAGGCTGGAACTAAAATCACACTTTTATTTTAGAATCAAATCTTGTTTATCATTTGAAGCCCGTAAGAAACGTGTCACTGCCACTTTTCTGTCTGTCCTCGGCTTTGGTGATGGGATTTCTATGAAGGCTTCTGCTGATGCTTTGGACATTATGGATACGGTTTTTCATGGTGCACTGCACTTGTGTAACAAACTGAGGTCGCTAACCCATCACTGTGTTCTGTGTGCTCAGGGGGGGTTGGCCCTGCTTGTCCCAGCACAGACTGAAACATTGGTACCTTTTAATTTACACATGTATTCTGGGGTCGGTACCGCCTTATCTCCAGCAGCTCCTAGAACTGAAGAGCAGCAGCTGCAGCCTGCGCTCTCTGTGAAAACAGGCTGTCAGATTCGCTGCAGCACAGTTTGGGAATAAACTCCAGAAAGAGTTTCAGTTGAAAGAGTAGGTTTCTCTGGACTCTTTGAAATTATTTTTAAATGAACGTGAGACAGAGCTATCAAACTGCTTTTTTTAGACTTTTTTATGTTGATGGAGTGTGAGTGTAAATGAGAAATGTGTGTTATTGTTGTGCTGCTGCCTCTTGGCCAGGACGCTCTAGCAAAAGAGATTTTTAATCTCCATGAGTTTTTTATCCTGGTTATATAAAGGTGAAATAAAAAAACAATAAAATGTCCGCATCACTGAAACACATCCTGCCTGCAGCTCAGTTTCTAAGGTAAAACTCTGCTGGAGCTTTTTCTGACTCCTGAGAGGAGATGCTGGAATCCAGAGTCTGTTTGGCTCAGTGCTGTGATGTCAGAAGCTCCGCCCCTCACTGAAGTTCTCAGCAGGGCAGAAAAAGGACCTTTAAGTGTCAACCCCTCACCGAGATAAGAACATCTCCTGCTGCTGCCGAAGCAAACGATTCTGGAAAATGTCTGCCGGTCGATTCTGGAGAACAGAGCCGCACTTCAATAATGCTGAGCTGCGGGGGGGCTTCAGGACACTGCAGAGCGGATGTGGCGAGCAAAGGAGCGGGCGCCACAGAAAACAAGGTGCTCTGCAGAGCAAAAGGTCAAGAGAGTCTGGGCTCTGCAGGAAGCTGACGGCAACATTGATCTGAAACCGGAGCGACGCTTTCCAGGACAAATGCTAAAAAGAAACCAGACCGCAAATAGAAATGCAGCAGAAGCAGCATTAAGCTCCGCCCCCTGCTGCTCCAAAGCAAAGACAACAAAAAAACTACAAGCCTGACTCAAACAGAGACGTTTCTACAAACCAGCTCCTTCTAACTGCAGGATTTAAAGTTAAAGTCCCATAATCTGTCACCACCTAGGAGTGGGACATTTGTTTTCTGTATTTGACCCCTCCCCTGGGGGGGGGGGGGGGGCAGTGAGCTGCAGACACAGCTGGACTTGGGAACCATTTGGTGGTCCAACCCCCCAATCCAACCCCTTAATGCTGAGAGTCCAGCAGGGACGCACTGGGTCCCATTTTTAGTCTTTTTTGATTTGAAATGGTTTATTTCAAGCAATCAAATAAGAATAATACACAAACACAAACATTACAATCATCGGTTATACATTCATACAGTAACTAATCAAACTTAGGATAATTAGACATATTAATAATTAAAGCCGCAAGCGGCGTTGTATGGCCCGCAGACGCAACCCGCCTTCCACGCCCAACTCTACGCACCACCGCCGCCCTCACCGCCCTCACCGCCCACCTTTGATAAGGGATAATAAAAGCTTTATAAGCTAATAATGCTAACTATGCTAATCATGCTAGCTATGCTAATTTGGCTAAAAGTGCTAGCATAGCGATCAGCATTATTAACTGATTCAGAAAAACACATTAGCTAAAATGCTAATTATGCTAACTATGCTAGCTATGCTAATATGGTTAAAAGTGCTAGCATAGCGATCAGCATCATCAACTCGCTCGGAAAAACACATTACCTAAAATGCTAATTATGCTAACTATGCTAGCTATGCTAATGTGGCTAAAAGTGCTAATATAGTGATCAGCATCATCAACTGGCTCGGAAAAACACATTACCTAAAATGCTAATTATGCTAACAATGCTAGCTATGCTAATGTGGCTAAAAGTGCTAGCATTGCGATGAGCATCATCAACTGGCTCGGAAAAACACATTACCTAAAATGCTAATTATGCTAACTATGCTAGCTATGCTAATGTGGCTAAAATTGCTAGCATAGCGATCAGCATCATCAACTGGCTCGGAAAAACACATTACCTAAAATGCTAATTATGCTAACTATGCTAGCTATGCTAATGTGGCTAAAATTGCTAGCATAGCGATCAGCATCATCAACTGACTCAGAAAAACACATTGTTTAAGATGCTAATTATGCTAACTATGCTAGCTATGCTAACAGGGCTAAAACTGCTAGCATAGCGATCAGCATCACTAACTTACTCAGAAAAACACATTGCTCCATTGGTGAAAGCTATATGTCATGAGTTGACAAAAAACCCACTTTTTTCAAAATGGCCGCTTTTCTGTTGATTTTATCTCCATAGCAACCATTTTATGTTTTGTTTGCCTCGGGAGGACGAATGGATTGACGTCAGTTTCGGACGAATCGGGAAAAGTAAACTTTTTGTTGTCCTTAGCAACAGTGGTTTTATGCTAACCACGCCCACATTCCTTATATGTCCTTGTCCAGTGTTTTTCAATGTATTCAGATCCAGGCATAAATGAAAGCATTCAATTTTCACTGTATTGTATTGAAAGGCATGGGAGTTATAATAGTGCGCCACTTTGCTAGCTCGCCACGCGCACGCCATTCAAAATCTACAACTTCTAATTCCAACATTCTTTTCACAGTAGCTTGCCATTGATGCCCAAAAAGTTTCGAGATGATCGTTGAAAATTTCAACGACAAGTTTACGTTTGAATCTGGTTGTAAAGGTGTTTTTTATAGAAAATTCAAGATGGCGGCCTTTTCCCGAGGTCAAAGGTCGACGAAACTCCAGAGGTGATTGTAGACTTACGCTAGGGACATGCAAGTCAAATTTCGTGAAAATCGCTCGAAAAAAAGTTCATTTTTCCATATTGTGTAAAAACGCGAAAATCTCAAAATGGCCGATTTTGGCACAAAATGGCTGCCAAACCATAGGTCGTGTCGCCATCACGTAATGATTTCAAAAGTTTGATTGGATATATCCAACAAAGTTATCTGGGTTTCGTTAGCCGATTCTTAAAAAAAAAATCAGAAAAAAAAAATTTCTGCCGAGTCAGCACTTTTTTTTGCGATCGTTTTTTGCTTACCACGGCCACATTCCTTTATCGATCTTGTCGTATGTGGCATTGTTTTGTTCAGTGTGGGCCAGGGAATCGCATATTTTATTTTCACAACATTCCGATAAAATATGTGCGAGCTAGCTAAAATGGCGGCGTATGCGAATTCGCCACGCGCACGCCGTTCAAAATCTACAACTTCTAATTCCAACATTTTGTCCACAGTAGCTTGCCACCGATGCCCGAGAAGTTTCAAGAAGATCGATAAAAATCCCTAGGACGAGTTTTCGTTTGTATCCATTACTAAAGGTGCTTTTTTTGTAAAATTCAAGATGGCCGCCCCTTCCCAAGGTCAAAGGTCATTGAAACTTCTCTGGTCTTTGTAGAATCATGGTCTTAGCATGTGTGTGCAATTTCGTGAAAATCACTCGAACAAAAGTGTCGTTTTCCCATATTGTCAAAAAAAACGAAAATCGCCATTTCTCTGAGTACGCCACAAAATGGCCGCCAAGCCGTAGGTCGTGTGGCCATCCCATAATGATTTTATAACTTCTTTGGGATATCTCCAACATGTGTGTTTTGGTTTCGTGACTGTATTTAGAAATATTTTTTTTTGGCCCCATAAGCGATTTTCGGCCCATTCATTTTTTTTACGGGAACGCTCGCCGTGATGTCATCGTCGTGGGGGGGGTGACGTTCTCTTTGCCAAAAATTCATTTCACATTTATCCCAGGTGTGTGCCAATTTTGGTGAGTTTTCGGGTATGTGGCGGGGGTCAAATTTGAGCTCAAAGTATCCGTTAGAAACCAGAAGAATAATAATAATAATAATAATAATAATAAAAAAACATTCGAAAAACAATAAGAAGTTTTTTCCCCAGGGTGCTTCCTATGTATTTCAATGCAGCCAGTCTTTTACTATAGGCTGGGCATGTCTTTTTGGCTTTAAACCCGTCCTTTGAGGGCTTTTTGGGGCTTTTTCGTGTTTTTGTCGTCATTTTTGCGACTACAATTTTGTCGTTTGTGCGTTGGTGTTGTGCGTGTGTGTGTTTTTTTTTGTTGCGTTACACAAATGTTGACTTGTTTTGTGCGTTGGGCGACTTTTGACCCCATTTTTTGGCGTTTTGACGCGTTTTTTTGACGTTTTGGGGCTTTTTGAGTGTTCGACCCTCGTAGCAGTTACAATATGGTCCTTGCAGTTGTGACTGCTGCGGGCCATAAATATTGCTTGAAAGGGAGTGGAAGGAAGTGAACTTATATAATCCCACCCCGTTATACTATAACCATTTTATTACATGATTTATCAATATCTGGTTCCTAGTTTTTATCAGACAGAATTTAGAATCTTGAAGTATCAATAAATCACATGACAAAGATGAATTACTTAATTATTATGTAAAAATAACTTTTAGAAATCAACATGGCAGTGAAGTATCTAAAATATATGCAGATTATGTTACTTATAAAAGTCATTCATATGATTAGAACATAATACTATATCAGTAAAACAGACACTGTTTCAGAGATTTTCATAGAAAAATTTGATCAAGTATCAAAAGTTAAAAATACATGCAAAATTATGTTACATTAGGAAACATTTTTGAATCAATTTATCAATTTTTGGAGCAAGTGAAGTAATATCATTAAAAGTCAATCAATGTAACCATTTTCAATCATTGAATAATCATTTGTTTTATTATTTTTTATGTATTTTTTCATTTATTTATTTTTATAATAAATAAAGTGGGGGCTTGAGCAGGGGTTGGCCGCTCGGCTGACCCAGTTTAAAACTGATCACAGGAAGAGGACCGATCACATCAAGACTCCGCCCATTATCTTCCCGAGTTGCTTTTTCTTAATAATCTATTTTTACACGTTAAGCCCCGCCCCCATAGCCATCATGTTAAAGTTTTGTCTGTCATGTTTTTAGAATTAACTGAATTTATTTCCCGTCGGCTGTTTGGACTGTTGGTCGGTAGACGTTCAAAGGATCGCCATCAAAGAAACGTGTCCATAAAAGAGGCGGAGCTAAAGACAGGGCTTGGGGTGTAAGCCCTAGGGCTTTGGGAACACGGAAGTTCCCTCTTCTCTCACGTCTCCATTTTGGAAAACACGTGTTTCGATTTTGCCTCCATCAATCAGAGAACAAAGAAGAGGAAGAGCGAAACCGCCATCCTGACCAACAAAGAAAATCTCCAAAAATCAAGAAAAGGCTGAACGGAAAACGAGGTTTTTCCCTCCACGGCTGAGAAAAGGTCACATTTAAGCTTCCTGAAGGTCAGCAGATGAAAGTCATGGAGGACTTCTGCCCCACACATCCCATCTGACAGAAAATGAGGCTTGACGCTCCACCACAACCCCATTAGGACCTTCAGAGAAGGTCCTCAAACTGCTCACACCCTCTGATTCCCAGGAATTCAGATCCGGTCCACCAGTCTGCTCTCCAACATCCACAGAGGCGTCTCACCTGACGGCATCGAGCAGCGTCCAGGATAAGGAACAGGCGTGAAGGTCGATGCGTTCAGCAGAAGACGCCGAACAGATTTCCATTTTCCTTTATTGGTGTCTAAGCTTCATGTCCAGCAGCAGAGCTGAAGGCCTCCAGGGTCAGACAGATTTTACCGTCACCGCAGGCGTTTGGGAATCTGCTGACACGGGAGGCGGAAATCTGGATAAACCCAAACTGACTCATTATGTTTGGATACACACTAAAACCCGGTTCTGCAATACAGCAATGATCCAAGAAGATCAGCAGAGGTCCATCAAAGTCTGGACCTCATTCAGACAGACGGACTGGACCTGAAGGCAGAAGAACCGACGTGTGACCCGGTTCTGATCCAACAGGAAACAGCAATGACACCTCCAGATGAAGGAATGAAAGCAGCTTCACAAACGAAGAAGAGGAGGGAACAAAAAGTGACTCGTGTGATGAAGAACGGCGGCATATCCCATAAATGAAGCAGCAGAGATGAATACCTGCAGGGGATCTCTCCCCGAGTAAACGTGGGAGGATCATTTGGAAATATGCTGAGTGGGAGGAACCGCTCCAGAAAACAATCTGTAATCAGATTTTCCTCTGCATTTGAACCAAAGCTTCACTTTCTGCGTCAACACATCAAAATCAGTCGATCTGTTCATCAAAATCAGTCGATCTGTCCATCAAAATCAGTCGATCTGTTCATCAAAATCAGTCGATCTGTTCATCAAAATCAGTCGATCTGTCCATCAAAATCAGTCGATCTGTTCATCAAAATCAGTCGATCTGTGCATCAAAATCAGTCGATCTGTTCATCAAAATCAGTCGATCTGTTCATCAAAATCAGTCGATCTGTTCATCAAAATCAGTCGATCTGTTCATCAAAATCAGTCGATCTGTCCATCAAAATCAGTCGATCTGTCCATCAAAATCAGTCGATCTGTCCATCAAAATCAGTCGATCTGTTCATTTTCACCCAGGAAAATCATGAAAAACCGGAACTGCCTCGTCTGTGTGATCTCAACCAAAGAAAGACGTTAAACTGCAAACATGAGACAAATACTGTCTTAATATTATGGTTTTCATCTGAAGACCGTTTTTAAAAACTATTATTTATGCAGCTTTATTCTATTTCCTCTCAGACCCTTAGAAACACGTCAATAATTCTTCAGATGTAAACATTTTCTTCAAATAAGCAAAGAAAAATGTTGAATCTTGAATCTTAATAGGGTCTTACCAAGAATTCTACTTTTCAGAAAAATATTGTTACCCCGACCCCAACCCTGACCCCAGCCTTGACCCCAGCCTTGACCCCACCATGTGACCTTAGGAAAACTCTTATTTTATTACTAAATGGAAAAAAGCAGGAATTCTGACAATGAAAATGACGAAAAACTGAAGGTCTGTTGTTCCTGAAATGCTGCTGGTTTATTTAAAACACATTTTTTTAAATAATGTTTTTAATGGGCGGCCGTGGTGCAGCGGTTGACCTCTGATCGCAACATTGCAGGTTCGATTCCAGCCTTGCCCGCCCAAGTGTCCTTGGGAAGACACTGAACCCCACCTTCCCTCTGGTGGAAGGTTGGCACCAGTGTTTGGAGGCGTAGCCACCACCAGTGTGTGACTGTGTGTGTGTGTGTGACTGTGTGTGTGACTGTGTGTGTGTGTGAGACTGTGTGTGTGACTGTGTGTGTGTGTGAGACTGTGTGTGTGACTGTGTGTGTGTGTGAGACTGTGTGTGTGACTGTGTGTGTGTGTGTGACTGTGTGTGTGACTGTGTGTGTGTGTGTGACTGTGTGTGTGACTGTGTGTGTGTGTGAGACTGTGTGTGTGTGTGAGACTGTGTGTGTGACTGTGTGTGTGTGTGAGACTGTGTGTGACAGTAAAGAGCTTTGGGGCTTCAAGGAAGGTAGGAAAGCGCTACACAAGTATATGCCATTTACCATTCACAACAGTTGTTTAAATACAATGCATTGTGGTCTATATTTCCCAATCTGGTGAGCAGCGATGGTTCTTTGCAAGGACTTCTGGGAAATTTCTAGATCACTGGATTTTGGACTTGTAGATTCGGACATCACTACTAAATGACAAACACAGCAAATAGAGCGAAGGTAGGAATTCAGACACAACCTGTGTCTCCGCTTCCTGCAGAGTTGAAACTCCGCCCCCCCTGAGGGAAGGAAACCCCGGTTATTCCCGCCAGCGGAGCTCACCGTGGCCAGAAAAGGGAGCAGTGTGTGGAGGCGGTTTGAGGAGGAGAAAGGAGAAACTGGGACGTCTGCTGACACAGAAACCAGCATGGAGGAACAACAGAAAGTCCTCTCCATCCTCAGCCGGCGAATCATAGGAAACGCGTGGAAGCGGCTGTCAGGCGCCACGCCAGGACGCCACATGGGGTCCCAGCAGGCCGTTTCCCTGCAGACAGACGGCAGCGCCACACACAGACGGACAGGTCCTGTTTGTTTCTGTCTTGTGTTCGCTCGTGTTGACATGGAGGGGCAGCTGCCTCATGGCGTCCGTGACGCCCCACGAAGAAAGGAAGAACAGAGTTCGCACAAACGTCCCAGAGAAACAGCCGCGTCCCTGCAGAGGACGTCCAAATACTTATTGGCGCAGACGGTCGACTGTCTTCACGTGAATTCGGTTTTGAGGTGAATTACACAGTTTACGTGTATTTTACATAGTTGAGACGCAATTATTATGTATATCTTTGGAAATTACGTGTGATTTTTGTTAGATACATACGTAAATGTGTGTCTTTCCACGACCGTTCCACGTTGGTAGAACAGAGTTTTCATGCATGAACCCCCGATGTACAACTTTTATGTCACGTATACGCCGCACATATCACGTTCAAATGACATAATTGATGCATGAATCACTAATGAAATGCACATAAACTGAATTGTAATCGCGCACGGTTCATGTTCTACATTGGTTTCTGTGTTCTTTGTGTGGTTTATTCGTTCTTCCTCTGTGATTCATTCCTGATACATTTCATGTAAAGATCAAAACTTTTCTGACTTTTTCCACGTTTATTCCCGTCTGACCGGTTTTCATCTGTGCAATATGCACCAAAATGTACATAACGGCTGCGCGATACTTCCTTTAGCCTCAAGGTGTCGCTACACCCAACATGCAGGAATGCCAGTGAGCTACAAAGAACAGGACGCCTTTGAACCACAGATGCTTCCAAAAATGTCCTGATGGCTGAAGCTCTGGAGCAGGGCCGAGCTGCTCGCATTCCTCTCATGTGAAGAATGGATCTGCATTTTTCTGCTGTTTGTGCTTCAGTCTGGAGGCTAGAATCCCTTTTCCCCCTCTGTCAGAAGGTATGTCTGAATGTCTGCCAGACCGTTTGTCTGTCAGACCGTCTATCTGTCAAAACGTCTGTCTGAATGTCTGCCAGAACGTATGTCTGAATGTCTGCCAGAATGTCTGTCTGAACGTCTGTCTGAACGTCTGTCTGAATGTCTGTCTGAATGTCTGCCAGAACGTATGTCTGAATGTCTGCCAGAACATCTGTCTGCCAGGACATCTGTCTGCCAGAACGTATGTCTGAATGTCTGCCAGAACATCTGTCTGCCAGGACATCTGTCTGCCAGAACGTCTGTCTGAATGTCTGCCAGAACGTCTGTCTGAACATCTGTCTGAACGTCTGTCTGAACGTCTGTCTGAACGTCTGTCTGAATGTCTGTCTGAACGTCTGTCAGAAGGTCTGTCTGAATGTCTGCCAGAACGTATGTCTGAATGTCTGCCAGAACATCTGTCTGCCAGGACATCTGTCTGCCAGAACGTCTGTCTGAATGTCTGTCTGAACGTCTGTCTGTCAGAATGTCTGTCTAAATGTCTTTTTGAATGTCTGTCTGAACGTCTGTCTGAATGTCTGCCAGAACATCTGTCTGTCAGAACGTCTGTCTGAATGTCTGTCAGAACGTCTGTCTGCTCATCTGCCAGAACGTCTGTCTGACTGTCTGTCTGAATGTCTGTCAGAATGTCTGTCTGTCAGACGGTCTGAACGTCTGTCTGAATGTCTGTCAGAACGTCTCTCTGAACGTCTGTCTGAATGTCTGTCTGAACATCTGTCTGAATGTCTGCCAGAACATCTGTCTGTCAGAACATCTGTCTGAATGTCTGCCAGAACGTTTGTCTGAACGTCTGCCAGAACATCTGTCTGAATGTCTGCCAGACAGTCTCTCTGTCAGAACGTCTGTCTGAACGTCTGCCAAACCGTCTGTCTGTCAGAACGTCTGTCTGAACGTCTGCCAGACCGTCTGTCTGTCAGAACGTCTGTCTGAATGTCTTTTTGAATGTCTGTCTGAACGTCTGTCTGAATGTCTATCAGAAGGTCTGTCTGTCAGAACGTCTGTCTGTCAGAACGTCTGTCTGAACGTCTGTCTGTCAGAATGTCTGTCTGAATGTCTTTTTGAACGTCTGTCTGAACGTCTGTCTGAACGTCTGCCAGAACTTCTCTCTCAACGTCTGTCTGAATGTCTGTCTGAACATCTGTCTGAATGTCTGCCAGAACGTCTGTCTGAATGTCTGTCAGAACATCTGTCTGAATGTCTGCCAGAACGTCTGTCTGAATGTCTGCCAGAACGTCTGTCTGAATGTCTGCCAGACAGTCTGTCTTTCTGAATGTCTGTCTGAACGTCTGTCTGAATGTCTGTGAGAATGTCTGTCTGACCATCTGCCAGAACGTCTGTCTGAACATCTGTCTGAATGTCTGTCTGAACGTCTGTCAAAATGTCTGTCTGAATGTCTGCCATAACGTCTGTCTGTCAGAATGTCTGCCAGACAGTCTGTCTGTCAGAACGTCTGTCTGAACGTCTGTCTGTCAGAACGTCTGTCTGAACGTCTGCCAGACCGTCTGTCTGTCAGAACGTCTTTCTGAATGTCTTTTTGAATGTCTGTCTGAACGTCTGTCTGTCAGAAGGTCTGTCTGTCAGAAGGTATGTCTGAATGTCTGCCAGAACGTCTCTGCTCAGGTCACTGAGGGCAGCCAGAAACCGAACGTTGTAACAAACAGGAAACTTCAACAAACGGCTGGACGTTTCAAAGGAACACGTTAGCGGAACCTCAAGGAACAAAAGCAGAAATTGTAAAGAGGATGAAAGAACCAACAGTGACAGTAGTTCAGTGAAAGAATGGTGTAAAAGAGTAAAAAAAGGCTCCAAGTGTTTAAAAAACATTTTAACCTTATGGTTCCATTACTAAAAGAAAGTTGAGAACGGCGAGCGAGAACCTAAAGGCTGAAGACGAACAGCAGCTGCTGGAAAACTTAATGATTTCGGTTTGATGGAAAAGACTGAAATACTCATTTTAGGCGTTTCTTCCTGCTGACCCAGAACACACAAGCTTTGTTCACTCATGTAACGACAAACAGCAACACTCAGCAACGCTGCAGACAACAACGGCGTGATGTTAACCACGAAGGCGGAGTCTTAAAACAGAGTAGGACTGAAGAGTCTCCTCCTTCTGGAGGTTTGGCTGCAGCTTCTGATTTCAGAGTCAAAACTTGATCTATTTTTATTCTCCTCCTGACTGATCCAAACTCAAACCCAGGAGAACCGGCTCCGTCTGCACAGCTTCACGCCAGCATTTCACATCCATGACATCCAGCTGCAGGAACACGCCTTCACAGCAAGAACGTGGCCGTCGTCAGAGAGGAATCGGGCATGGTTCCTGCAGGAACGCAGAACCGTGGAGGAGAGACAGTGAGGCCCTGCTGGCTCCGGTTCTGATCCAATCAGAAAAGATCTTTCTACAGCCAAACTACAGGCAGAAAGATCTTCTTTGCTGGTTGTTTATCGACAAATGTGAACAAACTACCCAGAACCCCCTATGGACCCACTTTAGCCGCCCCCCTCCCTGGAAAAGTGGTGAGTCAGAGATGTTCCGTCAGCAGACCGCCGGCCGCGCGGCTGTCGCTCACGTTGAAGAACCTCTGGAAAAAGGGGAGTCCCCTCTGGAACCACAGGAGAACCAGACTGGAACCCTGATGACAGACAGGAGCTCTGTGGTTCCGCGTTCTGGAAGCTGACAGAGGAGGAACGAGTCAATGCTGCTCCCACCGCTGACTCCTCCAGACGGGGGTACCAGGAGGCGGAGGAACAGCGGCGGCGTCACACAATCACGTGTCTGATCCGGAATCAAACATGCGGCTTTACAAGCAGACCCTCTAGTGCTGCTAACCGCAGAACCAAAGCAATCAAAGAAGTCGCAGGGATTGCACTTCCTATTTCTGTGGAATTATGGGTAGTCTCAGATTTTCACTTTTAGGTTTGTCACAATCTGGACAGGATATGATGTCACAGAACACCAAGCAAGTGGCACTGGAACACGCCCATAAAGCTATTCACCTGTCAATCAAAAGGCCACACCCCAATAAAGGCGTAAAGAAAGTGAATTTGGAATCCACTGAGCGAATCGGGTCTAAGAACCAGAGAACGTTGAATCGGTTCACACTCTATGGATCAGAACCAAACAGATCCGCCACGTTTCTCACGCTCAGGTCCAGTTTTTCTCCGTCTTTGATGTTTTTAGCTGGAATGTCTACTTTTTAGTGGCACTGAGGATTTTTTGGTTTTGTGCAGCCGCTGGCGAGGTTTCTACGGCTCCACTGACCTGCAAACACTCGCCTGCAGGTGAGTCCACTCAGGTGGAACTCCAGGTTTAAAGCTCAGACGGTGGAGATGTCCATCACCTGGGATGCATGCGCATCCACACTCAGTCCAGGCTGCGCAGATGTCTGCGCATTAAACTCACACGTCCTCTTGAGGATTTTCCGTCTGAGACCCGATTCCCAGCAGCTGAAACCAAAGTCTGGAGGTCAAAGCGGCGCCGTGACCCCGATGGTTCTGACTCTTCAGACTCCACCAAACAGCAGAGAACGGACACACCCACCAGTAACAAGCCCCGCCCTGAGAGGATGCTGCTGTGTTTGGTAAAGTTAAAGTTTGCATAAAAACGCCTTCATGTGGTGAAGAATCGACACAGAAAAAAGAATCTTTTCTGTTTCTGCAAAAACGGCATCAGGAGGAAAAAAACGGAAAACCCAAACAGAGGAGAAAAGATGGAGAGGAGCAAGAGGCTCAGCGACAAGGGCATGTAAACAAACACACACACAAACCAACCAACCAACCAACAAACACACAAACCAACCAACCAACCAACACACAAACCAACCAACCAACCAACAAACACACAAACCAACCAACCAACCAACACACAAACCAACCAACCAACACACAAACCAACCAACCAACCAACAAACAAACACACAAACCAACCAACAAACACACAAACCAACCAACCAACACACACACAAACCAACCAACAAACACACACACAAACCAACCAACACACAAACCAACCAACCAACCAACAAACAAACACACAAACCAACCAACAAACACACAAACCAACCAACCAACACACACACAAACCAACCAACACACAAACCAACCAACCAACCAACAAACACACAAACCAACCAACCAACACACAAACCAACCAACCAACCACAAACCAACCACCAACCAACACACAAACCAAACCAACCACCAACAAACAAACACACAAACCAACCAACAAACACACAACCAACCACACACAAACCAACCACCAACCAACAAACAAACACACAAACCAACCAACAAACACACAAACCACACCAACAACACACACACAAACCAACCAACAAACACACAACACAAACCAACCAACACAACCAACCAAACCAACCAACAAACAACAACACACAAACCAACCAACAACACACAAACCAACCAACCAACACACACACAAACTAACCAACCAACAACAAACCAACCAACCAACCACACACAAACTAACCAACCAACACACAAACCAACCAACCAACCAACACACAAACCAACCAACCAACCAACACACAAACTAACCAACCAACCAACAAACACACAAACCAACCAACCAACACACACACAAACTAACCAAGCAACACACAAACCAACCAACCAACCAACACACAAACTAACCAACCAACCAACACACAAACCAACCAACCAACCAACACACAAACTAACCAACCAACCAACCAACAAACACACAAACCAACCAACCAACACACAAACTAACCAACCAACCAACACACAAACCAACCAACCAACACACAAACTAACCAACCAACCAACCAACACACACACACACAAACTAACCAACCAACACACAAACCAACCAACCAACCAACACACAAACCAACCAACCAACCAACACACAAACTAACCAACCAACACACACACACAAACTAACCAACCAACACACAAACCAACCAACCAACCAACACACAAACCAACCAACCAACCAACACACAAACTAACCAACCAACCACACACACAAACCAACCAACCAACACATAAACTAACCAACCAACAAACAACCAACCAACCACAACAACCAAAACCAACCAACAACCAACACACAAACTACCAACACCAACCACACAAACCAACCAACCAACCAACACAACAAACCCAAACCAACCACCACAAACAAACCAACCAACCAACACACCACAAACTAACCAACCAACACACACAACAACCAACCAACCAACACACAACCACCAACCACAACACACAAACCACCAACCAGACCAACACACAAACTAACCAACCAACCAACACACAAACCAACCACCACCAACACACAACTAACCAACCAACCAACAAACACACAAACCAACAAACCAACACACAAACTAACCAACCAACACACACACAAACCTAACCAACCAACCACAACCAAACTAACCAACCAACAACACACACACAAACTAACCAACCAACACACAACAACCAACCAACCAACACACACAACAAACCACCACCAACCAACACACAAACTAACCAACAAACCAACAAAACACACAAACCAACCAACCAACACACAAAACTAACCAACCAACCAACACACAACCAACCAACAACCACAACACAACTACCAACCAACCAACACACCACACTAACCAACCAGAACAAACAAACCAACCAACCACAAACACACGACAAACACCAACGCAACACACAACTTAACCAACCACCAACCAACCACACACACACACAACTAAAACCAACCAACACCAACCAACCACCAACCAACACCAACACCTCTAACCAACCACCAACCAACCAACACACAACCAACCACCAACCAACACACAAACTACCAACCAACCAACACAACAAACCAACCACCACCACAAACTAACCACAACCACCAACACACACACACACAACTAACCAATCCAACCACACAAACCAAAACCACCAACAACAAAACCAACCAACCAACCAACACACAAACTAACCACCAACACACACACACACAAACTAACCAACCAACACACAAACCAACCAACCAACCAACACACAACTAACCAACCAAACACACACAACCAACCAACCAACCAACACACACACACACAAACTAACCAACCAACACACAAACCAACCAACCAACCAACACACAAACCAACCAACCAACCAACACACAAACTAACCAACCAACACACACACCACAAACTAACCAACCAACACACAAACCAACCAACCAACCAACACACAAACTAACCAACCAACCAACACACAAACCAACCAACCAACCAACACATAAACTAACCAACCAACAAACCAACCAACCAACCAACCAACACACAAACCAACCAACCAACCAACACACAAACTAACCAACCAACACACAAACCAACCAACCAACCAACACACAAACCAACCAACACACACACAAACCAACCAACCAACACACACACAAACTAACCAACCAACACACAACCAAACCAACCAACCAACACACAAACCAACCAACCAACCAACACACAAACCAACCAACCAACCAACACACAAACTAACCAACCAACCAACACACAAACCAACCAACCAACCAACACACAAACTAACCAACCAACCAACAAAAACACAACCAACCAACCAACACACAAACTAACCAACCAACCAACACACAAACCAACCAACCAACCAACACACAAACCAACCAACCAACCAACACACAAACTAACCAACCAACACACAAACCAACCAACCAACCAACACACAAACCAACCAACCAACCAACACACAAACTAACCAACCAACCAACCAACACACAAACCAACCAACCAACCAACACACACACAAACTAACCAACCAACACACAAACCAACCAACCAACACACAAACCAACCAAACCAACCAACACACAACACAACCAACCAACCACACACAAACCAACCAACCAACCACAACACCAAAACAACCAACCAACCACCACCAACACACAAACCACCAACCAACACACAAACTACCAACCAACCACAACACAAACCACCAACCAACCAACACACAAACAACCAACCACCAACACACACACAACGAACAACCAACACACAACAACCAAACCCCAACCACCACACACAACCAACCCAACTCAACCAACACACAAACCAACCACCAACCAACACACAAACTCAAACCAACCCCAACCCAACACACAAAAACCAAACCCACCAACCAACACATACAACACCCAACCACCAACCACACAAACCAACCAACCAACCAACACACAAACTAACCAACCAACCAACAAACACACACACAAACCAACAAACGACCCACAGAATCTCCGTGAGGTCGATGACAGCAGGAGCTGAACATTCTCCGCCTGCAGCTCTGAAACTTCATCACATGGAGCTGTGTGTGTGTGTGTGTGTGGGGGGGGGGGGGATGAGCTCATTCATTTTTACTGTATCTGCCCCCCCGCAGACGCCCACACAGCGTACCTGCTGAAACATCCGCCCACTCCACCACAGCTGCCGCTGACCTGCAGGCGCAGCTTCCCGCGCTCTCCAACAAAGAGCCTTCACTTAAAAATAGCATCCGCCCGTCAGCGTCCATCAGCGTCCTGCCTCTGTCTGCGAGAGTTCAAACCCTCGCTTCGGAGCTCGGCGTGAAGCGGCCGCCCCCGTCCCAGAAATCACTTGACATGTTGCATAAATCCCTGAGCTGCAGCCTCACAGAGAACACCATGACGAGGGGCTGAAGGGGGAGGCGGCGTGGGTTCCCTAGGATCATGACCCTCACCTCCTGCAGTTCAGGTGTGGACACGGTGGGTCAAAGGTCATGTCAGAGTCTGGAGTGGTTCACTGTTACAGCGAAGACACTTCACATACTTTTCCAGAATAATCCAGCCAACATCTGCAGGAGGGGCGGAGCTACGATGGACTCTGAGGCTGCAGACGGGGTTCAGCACCTTAAAAAGGCGAGCCGCACGGCGAACGGTGGTTACTTCATGAAGGTGCTTTCCAGTCCCCTTCACGTCTTCACGAGCTAACCCTAACCTGCCGGACACCCCCGTCAGCATGTGACCACCAGGAGCGATGTTCAGTGTCTAGCCCAAAGGCGAACCTGCGACCTTCTGATTGTAGGTTGACCGCTCTACCCCTGTGCCACGGCCACCTTCAGCACAACCTGAGCCTGAGCTCCTGCAGAACGTTCTTCAGAGCATCAGCACCGAAACGCTCGAGGAAAACGCTGACGCAGCCAGAAGCTGAGCGTTGTCATGACAACATAGCGACGGAATGAAGCTGAAGAACCGGAGAACCGGGTTCTGATGCGCTCTCACAAGTTCAGAACGTCTCTTTGAAATGACAGACAACATTTACGCCACCCAACGGATGAAGAAGCGGTGTGGTTGCCTTGGCAACAGGGGAGGAGTCACCAGCTGCCCCGGGCTGTGGGGCGGTAACGTCACAGCAGGAATGAGAAGCATCATTAAGCAGCGGCGAAGGTCAAGCTGCCCCCTGCACCTGAACGCACCGCAGAGACGGCCGCCACAACAACCTGCCGCCGCTCTGCAGCAGCTCTTCATCTCCCAGAGTCTTCCTCCCACAACAGAGAACAGAGGAGGAGGAGGATGAAGAGCAGCAGCGGCGGTACAGGTGACCACGGCTGCAGGAAGAACGTTCGATTCCTGTGAGGGGACCCTGCTGGACTTTAGGATGAGGACAGTCAGACCCCCCCAAATAAAGCACAGCGACCCCCCCACCCAGTAACCTAACCATCAACAGCTGACTTTACACTCATTTCCGCTCAGCTGTTGATGGTTAACTTTAGAAAATAAAAGGCAGAAAAAAACTTTTTAAAGTTAAACAGGAATAAAAGAAACAACTGAGTTTAGAGATTGAAGGTTTTATTTCACAAACGCGGTAAAAGAATCACATTTCATGTTCAATTGAAGTCTGTAAAAAGATCCCCCCATCACCTGGTTACCAGCATCCCCCCCATCTGACCCCCTTATCCCTGGTTTCAGTCTCTACAGCATCTTAAATCCACCCCCCCCATTGATACAGCGCCTCCAAGAGGCCCGGAGAGGAACAACCAGCAGCCTCCCAACCGCATCCAGAACCAGATCCAAACCATTTCTAAGCCACACCTGAAACCGGATGTTCTGGTTTATTCAGGATCAGGGGTAGCTTACAAATGACCGTATGGTCCCTGAATGCAGCACAGATGTTACAGGCAAATGAATCATCACAGAAAAGATTGATCTCCCTCTTTAGCAGAACCAAGACCCAAAAGGAGGTTCTGTTCATGAGCCGACTGAATCAAAAAATCAGCTTCAATATTCAAACAAAACCATGAAAAGGTCAAAGGTCAGGGGGACCTGAAGGCCTCAGAGGAAGTTCCTCAGGATCGCTTCCTTTTTCTTTAGTTTCTCCTGGACTTTTCTTGCTAAGTCAGCGACTTTCTCAACCCCCCCTCCCGGATTTCAAGCCCGGTTCTGGCTTTCTGTTCTCACCAAGCAGCTTTTCCCCAAGAATATGCTAATGAGGCGATGACACCATTGGTCTGTCTGGGTCAGCCAATAGCTGTGCCTTCTTACTGCCGGGTCAGAAACTGTTCTTTAGTTTCAGGAGAACCAAAATCTCAGGAGTTAACCTAATCTAGATCTAGCAGCAAAACCCGGGAGGGAAAGGGGGCGGAGCCTGTCACAGCACTAGAGCCACCCATTCAGAGCACAGAGGGCTCCTGAGGGGGTGTGGCCTCTTTCCCGACATGTGACGCACGGACTGCAACTTCGGGAGCAGAACTATTGTCAACTTTAAAAAAGGTTGAACCCCCCGTCACTGACAAACAGGGGGTGTCATTGTAACCCCCCCCCACCACCACACTCACACAGTGGGACAACAGGGACGTCTCTGTTTGTGCTGCAGCGTCCAGAGAACAAACGTCCCGGACCGGAGAACCGTTCTCCTAAACACGCATGTGTCTAAAAACACGCGTGTTTAGGAGAACCGTTCTCCTAAACACGCCTGTCTAAAAAAAGCGCAGACTGAGAGATGAAGAAGAGGAAGAGGAGAAGCTACGTGTAAGTTAGCGGGATCGATCGGTGACCGTCCTGCCCCCGCCGGCCTCATCAAACAAAGTCCTTGTTAGGAAACCGTCCAAAGGTGCAGAGCGTCCAATGCTGACGCGGCGTTTATCAAGAACAGGGCAAATGTCCAGACTCCTCCCACCAGAGCGGCCCTGACCTCCTCTGCTGAGCCTCCGGGCGCCAAACGCAGCGTTCAGGTCTCTGACCTCCGCATCAGGAGGCTGCCTCTCCGCTCGTCACGATTGTGCGACAGGTTCCACAACGGTGACTCACAAAGTGGTTTGTGCTCACTTCCCTCTGACTGCTGACATGTTCTGACGTCTGTGAGGCCGCAGAGGGTTCTGCAGAACATCCGGCACCGGCCCGCTTCAGGCTCACTTCTGCTGTTTTACCGCCAGAACTTCCTGTTTCAGGACGGATGGTGAAACTGTGGAAACAGTCAGAACCGAACCTCTGGAAGCACAGGCGCCTGCAGGAGGACCCACCTTCAGAACCACCAGGTTCTGCTGAAGGTTCTGTCTTCTCCAGAGAGAACACTCTGTAAAGGTGTCCGTCTGCGGCGCCGAGGAACAGGAACAGAGGAACCTGAGATGACGTTCCGTCAAACAGGGTTTTAGATGTTAGCATGTTATGTTATATATATCATAGGAGGACGATGTCCCGGTTCCTGAGAAGGAGCTTCAGCCTCCATGACAGCTCTGGTCATCCAAACTACCAAGGAGAGACACCTAAACCAGGGCATCCAATCAGAGCAGCCGATGATGGTGAGGGGCGGGGCCAAATACAAAGACATCCAATCAGAGCAGCCGATGATGGTGAGGGGCGGGGCCAAATACAAAGACATCCAATCAGAGCAGCCGATGATGGTGAGGGGCGGGGCCAAATACAAAGACATCCAATCAGAGCAGCCGATGATGGTGAGGGGCGGGGCCAAATACAGAGACATCCAATCAGAGCAGCCGGTGATGGTGAGGGGCGGGGCCAAATACAAAGACATCCAATCAGAGCAGCCGATGATGGTGAGGGGCGGGGCCAAATACAAAGACATCCAATCAGAGCAGCCGATGATGGTGAGGGGCGGGGCCAAATACAAAGACATCCAATCAGAGCAGCCGATGATGGTGAGGGGCGGGGCCAAATACAAAGACATCCAATCAGAGCAGCCGATGATGGTGAGGGGCGGGGCCAAATACAGAGACATCCAATCAGAGCAGCCGGTGATGGTGAGGGGCGGGGCCAAATACAAAGACATCCAATCAGAGCAGCCGATGATGGTGAGGGGCGGGGCCAAACACAAAGACATCCAATCAGAGCAGCCGGTGATGGTGAGGGGCGGGGCCAAATACAAAGACATCCAATCAGAGCAGCCGATGATGGTGAGGGGCGGGGCCAAATACAAAGACATCCAATCAGAGCAGCCGATGATGGTGAGGGGCGGGGCCAAATACAGAGACATCCAATCAGAGCAGCCGGTGATGGTGAGGGGCGGGGCCAAATACAAAGACATCCAATCAGAGTTGTGTTTGATGAAGCTGTTTGAGCGGCGAGGAGCGACCATTTCCGGCAAAGCAAACCAGAAGAAAAATTCCTGTCTTGTTGGTTGAAATCGTCGTCTTTCAAACGTTTTCTCGGCATTTTCGTTTTTTTCCCGCTCATTTGTTCCAACAGCAGCCGTGTCTCCCAGCTTCGTTCTAACCAAGTCCTAACAAACCCTCCGGTGGCGGTTTCCGGTCGCAGGGCCAGCAGACCGTCCCGGTCCAGAAAGTCTGAGGGGGGGCTTTAGAATCCTCCCACAGCGGCCAGTGGGGGGGTCCGCCTCTGTTCAAACCTCCTTGAGTGTAAAAAGGGGGGCGGGGCCTCAATCCCCCCCACGCCAACATCAGAGTCTGCAGGTCGGACTGGCGGATCCAACAACAGAGACTCGACCGTCCGGATCGGATCCGTCAGGAAAGTTCTGCAGAACCTGCTGGAATCGCAGCATTATGGTTTTTCCAGTCGCCGCGGCGGCGTTAGCGGCTACGGCGGGCTGAGGTGAAACTCTCACTCATATTAATGACTCGGTGGAGGACAGAGCTGTGGTAGAGTGGTCGGCCTTGATCAAAAGGTTGCAGGCTTGATTCTCACCCTGGTGCCCACCTACCCCGCCTACAGCGCCACACATAGCTCCTCTGGGGGGTCCCAAGTCGTTCCCACGCTGACCGAGAGACGTTTTCTCTCCAGCGTGTCCTGGGTCTACCCTGGGGCCTCCACCCAGTGGGACATGCCCCCAACACCTCCCCAGAGAGGCGTCCAGGAGGCATCCGGACCAGATGCCCGATCCACCTCAACTGGCTCCTCTGGATGTGGAGGAGAAGCGGTTCAATCTGGGCTCTCCGGGCAACCAACCCCCCCCTCGTCTCTAAGGGAGTGTCCATCTACTGGTGAATATAGACCACAATGCATTGTGTTTGAACGATGTGTCATTTGAAAAAAGGTTTGTAAATGTCTTTGTTTCCTCGTCAGACCACCGTCTTTCACAAACCTTTGCTTCAGGAAATGAGTGACGTCATATTTGGGGTTCACTAAAACGTGGCGAGTGTGACGTCCGGACCGCGTTCAAACCAGCGGCCTGGGTTGTCCTGAACTATGCAGTCTATGGTGGAGCGGGAACCATACAACCTTTGAGTCACAGCAGAGTCTATAGATAGTTTCCAAAGTTTGGTTTCTGCTGAGTTCAGGATCCGGGTCTGTGTTCTACTGTGGCTTCTGCTGTTCAGACCAGAACCTCTAGGATCCGAAGGTCCAAAACCCCCACCAGACCACGGGGACGGCAGGTCGGATCTGGCTCCGCCCCCAATCAATAATGCTCAGATGACATTCATGAACTCCGCAAACACTGACACACACACAAACACACACAAACACACACTGATACAAGCTCATAGGAAACAAAACTGAAGGAACCGGATCAGTCCAGAACCTGACCCCCCCCTCCAGATGTCCCATCAAGGTCAGCAGGTCACACCTCCAGATGCGGCGTCCCGCTCCACACCCAGAGGTGTGTGTGTGAGTTCTGGTGGTGGTGGAGGGGGTCAGCCTACACCCCACGTGAGGAAGGAAGAGCCACAAAGAGAGACCCCCCCCACCCTGCTTCACCCCCGTCACCGGCCTCTCTCCTCCCAGCCCCGCCCTCCTTTGGGGGATGCTGGCTCTCATCATACTGATCTCTGGACGGGATCGAACCGGACCGGACCGGACCGGCCTGCTGCTGCGGGCCCGGAACAAAGGCTCGCAGCGGATGCAGAGCAGCGAGCCCGCAGCGGAGCGGCGGACCGGGAGCGGACCGGGAGCGGACCGGGACTCACCAGTCGGTGTCGGAGGTCTCGTCGATGACGTCCTGGTAGGCGGTCAGCAGGGCCAGCCGGTTCTGGGAGAGATTCACGGCCATGTTCGAATCCCTGCGAGCATCCAGACCGCTGCTGATGGAGGGAGACGCGGAGTGAGGGTACGGAGAGGAGGAGGAGGAGGAGGAAGAGGAGGAGGCTGGGACAGGCGGAGACAAAGAGGAGGCTGAGCTCTCCGACGGGTCCTAGCACCGACCCGCTCCGTCAGTCTGATAACAGGATGGACAGACCGGATGTGACGTCAGCCGCCGGTCTGTAGTCAGATGCTGCTGCCAGTGAACTTCAGGCAGATCCGGTGATTACTGCAGACCTTCATCTTTATGACGTCACACTGAGGCCACGCAGCTCCCCCTGGAGGCAGAAACCTCCACGCCCCCCAGGACAGAGTCTGACTGGACTTGGATGGAGTCATGGACCAGGACCCCCCCTGCCCACCCAGCAGCAGTGGGGACAGGCCCCAGCAACCTCATGACTCCAGAGGGGATTTTAGAAAAACGGACGTTTGTTTCAATCAACTTTCTTCATCTTCAGGATCTTCATCCTTCAAAGTCTTCCAGGTCGTCTTTTAGTGATGATGACGACGTTTTTAGACAAAAAACACAAATCTGACGTTTCCTAGTTTCTGCAGAGCGGCAACAGTTCATCAGAAATTCACCTCTGAGTTGTGGGCGGGGCTGTTGGTGAGGAGTAAGCCTCTGCTTATTTCCCATCAACAACAACCTGCAACGTCCGAACCAGGTCTATGTGGATCAGGTCTACGTTCTATGTGGATCAGGTCTATGTGGATCAGGTCTACGTTCTATGTGGATCAGGTCTACGTTCTATGTGGATCAGGTCTATGTGGATCAGGTCTACGTTCTATGTGGATCAGGTCTACGTTCTATGTGGATCAGGTCTATGTGGATCAGGTCTACGTTCTATGTGGATCAGGTCTACGTTCTATGTGGATCAGGTCTGCATTCTATGTGGATCAGGTCTACGTTCTATGTGGATCAGGTCTACATTCTATGTGGATCAGGTCTACATTCTATGTGGATCAGGTCTACGTTCTATGTGGATCAGGTCTATGTGGATCAGGTCTACGTTCTATGTGGATCAGGTCTATGTGGATCCGGTCTACGTGGATCAGGTCTATGTGGATCCGGTCTACGTGGATCAGTCTGTGTAGCTCAGGTCTATGGTCTAGTCTACGTGGATCAGATCAGGACCACCCTCCAACCACTTCATGTTTTGGATCTCAGGTCTTTTGAGCAGCTGCTAAACACAAGAAGCAATAATCAGCATTAAAACTCCCAAGATGCACTGCTGCACGAGCTGAAGGTGATGCAGAGTGACAGAAAAAAAGGTTTCTAAAGTCCCACAACAAAAACTAATGAAGTACTGAGGATTTCTGCAGACCTTATTTCTTTGGCGGTTCTGACAGAAATCAGAGATCTTCCCATTTAAAAAAAGACATCTAGATACAAAATTAACTCTGATCACGTGACCGAGGAAGCAGAACCAAAGCAGCTTTCTGCTGCTCTCTGGTGGTCATTTAGAGGAACTGCAGTTCTTCAGAGCATCGGGTTCTGCTTCACAAAAATGATGATTCCTCTTTTCTTTCCATTTGTCCCCTAAAACAACCAGAGATTCTAAAAACACATCAGTCCAACAGCTTCTTCTTGGATGGATGGATAGGTGGATGGATGAGCAGGTGGATGGATGAGCAGGTGGATGGATGAATAGGTGGATGGATGAATAGGTGGATGGATGTCGTTTCTGTTTCTCCTTAATTGAATGAAAACAATCTGAACAATAAATGGAATCAGACTCAGATGTTGAAATGCGACACGTAGCACCTTTATTTTCATCATCATCATCGTCGTCTGAGCAGCCCCCCCCCCCTCGCTCCAGCTCTTAGGTCCAGTTTGCCCCCCCCCATGAGAGAGTTCAACAATCTTGCGTCCATCAGGAGCTGCGGCATGGCGGCCAAAGAGCTTCTGAGGAACATGGACCTCCTCCGAGGTTCCATCAGGCACTTGAAGGACTCGTGTGGAGGAGCCACCGCCGCCGCCACCGCCATGCTGGAGTGTGAGGAACGCGGTTCCACATGCAGAACAGAACGTAAACGTACATATCAAATGGAAAACACAATCAAACGTATAACAAGGATTAAAATCAAAGAAAATCTGCTGTTGTGATGACCCCCCCCCCTCCATGAATGACGTTCTTATAATACAAGGAATGGGGGGGGGGGGTCTGGTATGCTTCAGAGAACTGGCTTGTTCTGGTCAGAACCGTCATGTTGTCATCGACCCATTAGAAACCCATTTCCATCGTTTGACGTCCATCCTGAACATTTTCCAGCTCCAAGAATAAAACTTCCTGACAAACCAGCGATCATGTGACCACCGTCTGAGGTCACATGATCGCTGGGAACTCTTCAACCGAGGAAACGGAGGACTGCATCAGAGAATCAAATGTGTCTGCAGAAGAGTGGATGTGTGGCAGAGACCCAAACACCATCAGGCTTTAGGAGACGCGTCTGCAGCTTCTGCAGCAGTTGATGAGAACACGCGTGTGCCTCAGCAGCCCACGCCTTTGGCACGTCTGAGCGCAACATGTTAAAGTCACGCAATGAGCGCCAAAGGAAACACTGAGACTCGCAGGGATGCTAGTTAGCATCTCTGCTACATTTAAAACGGTTTCAATTTATCGTAGTTCAGAACCAGAACATCTGATCCAGAACCAGAAGTCAGAAACTGGACCATCAGTCTGAAGAACCTCCAGCTGACCAATAAAGACCCCGTTGGTGAAACCCTGGATGAGGGCTTGCTGGCTAATAGCTGGCTAATAGCTGGCTAATAGCTGGCTAATAGCTACTAATAGCAGGCTAATAACCTACGTGAGTTCTGGGTTTGGTAGAAATACTGGCCACTTCCAGACATCTGGAACAAAGCTTGCTTTAGAAAGACTGAAGACGCTCTGAGGTGTCTCCTGCGTCTCCTTTACAGAAGTTGTCCGTCAGAGTGGTGAAGCTCTGGTTTCTTTTCAGTGCTGGGGGGCGTGCTGACCTGTCATTGGTTAACAAGACGAATGTTCCACTCACATGAAAGAAAACCTCCAAAATTGACGGAAGCCCTGGAAATATTCCGCTGACGGTCAAACGGCCGACCACAAACCGGTTCCCTGAAGCCCCCGGGGGCCTGGGGGCAATAAATAGAGGTCCTGTGCTGCAGAGGCGGTTGGTGTGTCCACCATACCCTGTAGTGAGTCTTAGTGCTGAGTCGCTGCAGGTTTTCAGCCGTTTCTCGGTGAAAGTGCAGAAGAGACCGAATCCCAGAAACGTGACCAAAGTCCGGAGGCCGCCTCCTCCCCCCACACGGAGACAGCAGTCCAGAGGAACCTAACCATGTCATTGCTTTATTCTGAACTGACAGCTGGCCCCGCCCCCTCAGGTACAGGACGATCTGGCCGACACGGCGGCCAAAAGCTACACGGCTAAAATCAATAATGTGAGTAAAAGAGGCTTAAGGTTAGTAAAGAAAGTTTAAATACGGAAACAAACAGCAGGTGTGCAAACGGAGGCTGACCGAGACAATCCAGTCTGTCAACCCAGACGGCATCTTCTGTCACCGCCCCTTTGGTCTCCATGGCAACCACATTTCAGGCTTCTAGCCTGAGCTGCCGTTCGCTGATCGCCGCTCGCGTGGGCGGAACGTCCCGTTCTCACTGCGTCCATCGGTCGCTCAGGCTACGGTTCTCACGGATCCAGAATGACGGTGGTTTACACGGACGAGAAACCCGCCGGCTTTTCTCCACACATCAGACGCTGTAAGACCTGCTGTGGGTCTGCAGTCTGCCAGCAGATCCCTTTGGTTGGACTGCAGCTTCGGACCTGAAACAGGGAACCTGCTACTGATGTCACATGACCAACCGACGCCACGGAGCGCTGCGGCTCCAGGAGCGCACGAATTCAGGCTGAGAAAGACGGATCCAGGTTCTGAGGAACCGCCAGACCAGCAGCCAAATGGATCCTTCAGAACCCTGCAGACTGAGGGGGGGGGGTCGACCGGCAGACGTCTGAGGAGATCTGGAGGAGGAGTCTGCCGGAGGAGACGCCAACCGCAGCCGCTTAAGGCACAAATGTCTGTGTGAGTCTAGTGTGTGTGTGTGTCTGATGTGTATGTGTGTCTGATGTGTGTGTGTGTGTGTGTCTGATGTGTGTGTGTGTGTGTGTCTGATGTGTGTGTGTGTGTGTGTGTGTGTGTGTGTGTGTGTGTGTGTGTGTGTCTGATGTGTGTGTGTGTGTGTGTGTGTGTGTGTGTCTGATGTGTGTGTGTGATTCAGGGCTTTAGAAAGGCTCTAGACGTTGCTCAAAGGCTCCTCAGCAGACGGGTCCGTTTGGACTGCCAGTACCTGTGGTTCTGATGCCCAGCATCAGGCTCGCCGTGCTGACATCAGGGAGTCCGTGGACTTCTGGCGGCGTCCATTTCCCTCCAGAACCAACAGGGGGGAACTGGGTCCGATTGTCAGGGGTTTCAGGAGGAGTGGCGCCCTGACGGTCCAGGAGCTGAAGGCAGAGGGACGGCGGGGAACCCGCAGCTAAAAACAGGGCGTGTCTCTGTTAGAAGGCCCGGCCATCAGCTCTGCAGAACCGGGACCGAGACAAGGCCTCAGATCCCGGTCCTCCTGCTTGGCTAGTTTATGGGTTCTCTCCGTTTGCTCCTTTCCCGCCTCCTGCTCCTCCTCCTTCACCTCAGCGCCTCCTGCCGCTCCCTGGCTCTCAGCCTCGGGTCGTGTTCCGATCCTGGTCCTGTTCAGGTCCTCCTCCATCTTCACCTGAAAGGGCGGCAGCCCCAGCAGGAAGGCCCGGATCCTGCTGGGCGAGCTCAGGTCGGCGGGTTCCTCCTGACTGCTCAGCTCCGCCCCAGGCCCCGCCCCCACGTCCCCCTCGCAGCCTGACCGGACCCCCAGCCGGAGGTCCTGGGCTTTCTCCAGGGAGCCGCTCCGGGACCGTTTGGACGACAGCGGATCAGAGTTCCCGTTCACGGCGAGCCAGCCGGTCCCAGTTCCCTCTGGGCCAGGTCTCTTGAGGGGGACCCGCTTGCTGAGGTTGAGGGGCAGCGCCTGCTCGGGCGGGGGCGTGATGGGGGAGCAGGGGGGTTTGGGAGTCAGGTCCTGGGACAGGGCCTCGGACAGCCGGCGTGTGAAGCTCTGCAGCTGAGTCGGGTCCAGGTGCCGAGTCCTCATCAGCTGACACACCTGAACGCTGCAGTCTAGGTTCAGGGGCAACACCCGCAGGGGGGGCAAGGGCGGCCGGGTCCTGCCATCCCGGCCGCCCCCCCTCTGCCCCCCCTCGTCCCCGCTGCAGCCAGAGCAGCGGTTGTGCGGCGGATGGAGCTGCTCGCCGCTCGTCGGAGGGGCGTCCGGTTTGGGCTGCAGGGGGAACACGGCGGGGCGGTTCTGAGCGGGATCCTGGGGCGTCAGGGCGGGGCCCTCCAGACCCCTCTGGAGGCTGACGCGGCTCCTGAAGACGTCAAGGGGACACACCCCCTTGATGGGACTGAAGCCGCTCAGGGAACCCCCGACAAAGTGCCGCGGCAGGGCGGAGAGGAGAACGGTGGGAGCCGGCGCCGCCGGGCCCGGCAGGTCCGGCTTCAGCTCCCTCTGTTTGGGCTGAAACGGCAGGAAGGTGGCGGACATGGGGGACAGCTCCGGGGTCAGGGGCAGGTTGACGGGGAGGAGGGGGGGCTGGATGGCCTGCAAGCAGGAGAGAAGAAAGAGCGGGTCAAGACCGGGTCCAAACACCAGAACACCGGGTTCTGACACTGTGTTAGCTATGGTTTCCCAGAACTGCTGGAGTCCTAAAATATTCTAGCAAATTCTGAACAAATGAGTGAATTCAGAAAAAAGTCTAGCGACCGTGACAGAGCTGGCCACGCCCCCACGCGAGCGTCCAGCAGGTCCCCGTCAGGCTGTGATGTGGTGGCGAGCACAGGAACCAAACGGATCTGAGATGCCGTAGCAGATCATCTAGTTCCATGAACAGATGCGGTCAGAGTCCACCATGTTTGGAGTTCTTTGCTTTTACCCAAATTCACGTGCTTTAATTTTGGTAACTTAATATACAAGTAAATATAGAAAGACAAGAGTCAACATTGTCTGATGTCAGCAACAAAATATTTTGCAGTATAAGATAAAATGTAATGAATGTAGATTCTCCAGAACAGTTCAGGAGTCTGAACGGAGACAAAAACACCAATTCTGTCCAGAAACATTAAAGTGATGATGATGATGATGAAGGACAGTCTGCTCTGCAGCTGCACTTTCTCACACGTGGAAGTAACCACGGATTTCACCGCTCATCGCCTTTTTTTAGAGCATCAGACACATCGCTCTGATCCATCAGAACTAGAGTCCATAGCTGTTTGGTTCTGCAGAACTTTGACCCGCTTTGCCCACAGCATTTTGTCTGAGCTACAAAGAACCGCAATCTGCGTTTTTCTGTTACTGGCAGCAACATGGCTCAGAGTTTCTGTTCAGAACCGTCCTAAGTAGGTCCTGTCTCAGAACAACAGAACCAGCTGCTTCTCTGAGGTAGAGCTGCTCAAAAAGGCTCCTTGTTCTCTGCTGCCATCTAGAGGTCGGAGGGTGAAGTGGAAAACAAGAGTCAGATGCTGAAGGACGCTCAGAAATAATGAAAGAATTATCGTCCTGACAGCACTTTGAATCCATACAAGTATCGGCAAGTAAACTATGGCCATATACCCTCAAATCTCGGCTCAGGAGATTCAGGATGATCTGCAACCGCTAGAGCGGCCGCTGGAGCAGACGCTAGAGCAGACGCTAAAGCAGACGCTGGAGCAGCCGCTAGAGCAGCCGCTGGAGCAGCAGCTAGAGCAGCCGCTGGAGCAGCCGCTGGAGCAGCAGCTAGAGCAGACGCTAGAGCAGACGCTGGAGCAGACGCTAGAGCAGCCGCTAGAGCAGCAGCTGGAGCAGCCGCTGGAGCAGACGCTGGAGCAGACGCTAGAGCAGCCGCTGGAGCAGCCGCTGGAGCAGCCGCTAGAGCAGCCGCTAGAGCAGCCGCTGGAGCAGACGCTAGAGCAGCCGCTAGAGCAGCCGCTAGAGCAGCCGCTGGAGCAGACGCTGGAGCAGACGCTGGAGCAGCCGCTGGAGCAGACGCTGGAGCAGACGCTAGAGCAGCCGCTGGAGCAGACGCTAGAGCAGACGCTAGAGCAGCCGCTGGAGCAGACGCTGCCCCTTAACCTCAGATCATCTGCAGGACCTCTGGCAAAAGTTCCTGCAGGTTATTTCCGCCGTGGCGTGATGACCTCACCCTGTGTGCACTGTTGGCTGTGGGCGCCCCCCGGCCGTTGGTGGCGGGCTGAGTCTCCAGGGGTGGCGGCTGGATCCGGGTCTGCTGCTGCGCCTGCAGCTTGGCCTGAGCGATCAGCGTGGCCTTGTTGCGAGTTCCCGGCGGCCGGCCTCGGCCTCTCTTCACGGCGGCGGTGTTCGGGTCCATGATCTGCTCAGAGAAGGAGAGACGTGGATTTTCAGCAGAAAGATTCAACTTTGAAATAAAGATATTTTAAGGAATCGTTGGCCTAAGTTCTGCTGAAGAACAGAGACCTTCTGTCCACCAGCAGCTGCATGCTGGATCAGCAGAACCGTCTGAACTGGAACAACAAGCGGCGCCGTGCTGGCTACTTACAGCAGGAGGATGAGGAGGGGCTGAAGTCTTCCTCTCCTTGGCTTTGGGTCCAGGCCTCCTGCCTCTTGGTAAAGGTCTCTGTCCTCGCATGGCTTGGGGTTTGGGAGGCTCCAGGCATTCTGGGACTTTGAAGTGGGCTCCTCCGGCTCTCAGATGCTCCTCATACGGCAGCATCAGCCTGAGACACAAACAGGTTCAGGGTTCCAGTCCACGGCGGTTCCGGAAACTCACGCGGGCTTCGGCCGCCACCTCTCGTAGTGTCTCCTGGTGCAGGTGGCAGCGCTGGTGCTGCCGGGACATCCACCCAGCTCATTGTACACCACCTTCCACAGGCGCTCCGTGGTCACCTGAACACAGACACAAGCCGTAGATCCAGGAGCTGTCCAAGGTACCGGCTTTCATGGACCTTAAGGTCACATTCATCTAAACACCTTTCACAGCATCTTTAATATGATAGCTGATGGGTTGAGGGTTCACATCCAGCAGATGTCAAACTGAGTCAGTGACATCACACAGGCCGCTGCATTTCCCTCCGTAAAGCTCTGGAAGCCTCAGTGGAGCCGCTCTGAGCTCAAACTGCCTTTACCTTGTCCAGAAAGGTAAAAAAATAATCTGGAAGATCTCACGGAAGACCAACGCTCACCTTTCTGTATCCGCCCAGACGCTTGACCACCGAGTACATGAGGAAGAGGTCAACTGTTGGAAACACACACAACAGGATCAGACCAGGAATCTCACTGTCTGTGGTTTTTTTCTGCCTGATCAGTTCAGGTTTCAGGTTTCCTTCTCCAATGCTCCTCTTAGTCTTAAACTGCAGAGAGGGCCTGTTTTTGTTCTAGGGCCAGATGTAGTCAGAAGGTCACACTGGGAGTGCTGAAGCGCCCCCCAGAGGCCGTACATGGTTTCAGATGGCAGACACAAACAAACAGGGGGGCTCACTCTTCTTGAAGCCCAGGTTAGGGACTTTGTGGATGGGCGAGCCGTGACGGTCCATGAAGGTGTAGAGCTGATCCAGGAACAGCTGCTCCTCTGGGTGGGGGAGCCAGCTGCCCTCACAGCTGACCTCCACGCTGCCCATCACGTTCTCCTGGGGGAGGGGGAGCTGGTGTTTTTATGTGGACACACCTTCATGCTGCCAGTGAACGAACTTCCTCACACTGTGAGGTGAAGCACTGACCTTCATCCTGTCGATCCAGGACTCTGATTGGCTGCAGCTCGGGGAGTCTTTGCTGTCGTGACCTCTTTTCTTTCGAGGTCGCCCTCGAAGGCTGAGAGACGAGCATCCTGGAGGAGAGACAGACAGAGTGACCATAGAGTGACCACAGAGTGACTACAGGACCACATAGTAGCCATAGAGTGACCAGAGGGCCACAGAGTGAGCGCAGGACCACGGCTCTCCAGCAGAGGGCGGCATTCTGCCAGCAGAGAGAAGCTGCTGTGGGAAAGTGGGTGAAAGGTCATGAACATCTCAGCTGATCGGAGGCCAGCGAGACCCTTTCAAGCTTTGTCACTAAAGCAAAAGGTCTGAAAACTTTCTATTTTCTGGTTTCATTCACTTCTTTCTTCTTTTGCTTGAAATGAAAAAATGTCCGGAAAAACGGACATTTGAACTATTGTGATGGGATGCCGAGCTGACAACACGACTGCAAAGACTATAACGGAATGAAACGGACACATGGAAAGAAAAACAGGCTTATATTTCAGACCCACCATAGATGTAGATACTAGGTAAGGGTTGATGGCCTTGAAAGTGTGGAGTATCACATATTAGCGCACGCTGTGGAAGCCTGAACTGTCCGACGCGAAGCGGTTGCTTCCATGAAGTGCGTTAATGCTGATAATGCACACTTTGAATGCCATTAACCTGCTTATACCACGGTCGCTTACAAAATAAATAAATATTAACCAGTTTTTAGTCCTTAATTCTTGTTATTTTTTTAGTTTGGAACGCTTGTTTCACAAAAAGCGGACTATTTGATTAGTGGTGCGGCCCCTTTGTCGGTTCAGCTGCTGCGGACCTCAACTGCAGCGGCACGGAGAGCGATATCTATGCTGATGATCACCATGTATTAAATAAAGCATCAGATCAGAGAGAAAGTTCTCCTCTAACTGCTTGTTTTTGTCCAGATGATGAAGATAAAGGTGGATAAAGAAGCCAGTGTAGGGATACAGAACACTTAAGCTACGTGACCAGAACTTTTTTTTAGGCGTGCGTTATCACTTTTTAATGTACACCCAAGAAGCCAATCAGAATGGAGTATTCACCCGGACCGTGGCATAACACACATGTATCCCACATCATCATTACTCTGACGCTCCAGGAAAAGGAGACACTGACTGAACTGCCAGGAGAAGCAGGCGCTGCTCTCCAGCGCCGGGTGGTTGAAGGTGTCCCTGCAGTACATCAGCCTGGTGTGGGGCAGCACCTTGACCCCGCCCAGCGCCAGCAGGTGGGGGTCCTCCAGCGAGGGGCCCCGGGCTCCGTCCTGGATGCGCCTCTGCAGGGAGCGGAAGCGGCAGTACTGCGGGTAGCTCAGCACTTTGACGCCCTGCAGCTCGGCTGGGATGAAGACAAAAACAGACTGATGAGGGAGGGAGCAGAGGCATCCATCAGCATCCAGCAGCATCCAACTCTCTGAGAGCAAAGCAGGACCTGAACCTGCAACCCTGCCATCAGAGGTTGATCTCTGAGCCGCGGCCGGCCCCGTCTAAGCCACACCCACATCAAGTAGGGGATGGGTGACGCAGAAGTCTGACAGGAAGTTCCCCCAGCGTTCTTTCAAGCTGCTGCTCAGAGGAGGGGCTCAGCTGTGGGCGGGGCTGCTGGTTGAGGGTTCAAATCTCAGGCTCAACAGAATGTGTGAAGGCACTAAGCCCACTTTGCCCCCAGATATCAGAAACCTTCCAGCAGCTTTGGATAGATGCCGTGTGACATGAATTTACCCTCAGTCTGGTCTCCCAGGCCATCCTTGCTATCCGGCTCTGGAGTATCAGCCGTCTGCAGAGGTCTGTGAAGGCCGTTGGGGCCTCCGGCCTGCAGCTTCTGGCTGCAGCTCCAGCTGGCCGGGGTGGCACAGGACCACCGCACCAGGTCCTCCACCCGCACCACCATCTTCCTGGACACGGCTAGAACTTCATCCTGGTGGGAGAGCAAACAGACGGCATGAACCAGCAGAAGTATCCCGGCATGAGAAGATCTGACATTTGAGACTCAGAGGCGTTCAGGCGCGGGGAGGTTCTGGAACCGGTCACAGACCCTCTACCTTCAGGAAATCCGGCTGAAAGAGCTGCAGGTCGCCTGAAGCAATTTACCTCTCTGCTTTGATTTTGTGATGACAAAAAATATCTTTTTAGGAAACTTATTTTGAAAAGCAGACAGAGCAGGAAGTCTCCGAGCGATGCCTCTGTGCTTCAGAACAGGGTCCCCAGGCCGTGGACTGGTACCAGGCCGTGGACTGGTACCAGGCCGAGGACTGTCACATCTTTTTCTGCCACTTGGTAGGCAGAAAAAGATGCAGACACCTACTTTAATTATTTTCATTTTGTTTATTTTCTTAATTAAAGGAAGTAGTATTTTGAAAAATTACCGGATTCTGTTCACCACATCCGTCTGTCTTGACGCGTCACATGACTCTGAGCTGCTGATTGGACCGCTAAGCTAGCAGCTCAACCCTGAGAAGCTAAAAACCCAACAAGAAAACGTGTTTGGAAAGTTTCTTTTGCTGTTTTCAGATTTTTTTTTCAACTTAATTTCTTGTAGAAGCATTTTAGTTTGAAAAATTGTTTTTTCAGAAACCACAAGCTTGAAGATACGAAACGTAAAGTTCTACCCGTTCAGACGGGTGGGTGAAAATGTAGTCCGACATCAAACCGGTCCTGAAAAAGGCTGGACGCCACTGTCCTAGAAAATGACTCGGCCTTTAGATATGGACTAAAAACATCATGAAAAGACCACTGGGAATGCTCAGTCCGGTTCCAGGTGTCTGCTCCCTGTTCAGATCCAGATTCCTGCCGACTTTCTATCTGGCAAAAGGTCAAAGGTCAGAACTCCACAGCAGCAGTGTGGCGTGGCGCACACACAAAGACAGGCACTGGAAGCGATGGAGGAGGCGTTTTCCACTGAGTTCAAATCTAGTTTTTATATCTGAGAACACGACAATAGTTATAGATTAAAAATGAGATTAACGCAATAAAAAAGAACACGCTAATTTGTCTGTAATTAATTACAATTGTCAATATAATTTGACTCCCTAATGTTGACCTTTGCCCTCTATGCAACACACTGAAGACCATGACCACGGAATTTACAGGTCTTTGTCAGGTCTGAGGAGTTTATGACCTGACAGCCGTAGGAGACAGCAGAGCGCCGCATGTAAAGGTAGCTCACCTCTCCATGCTCTCTAGTCCGCCCTTTCGGCGTGTCCTCGGGCAGAAAGTAGAGTCTCGCACTGGCCAGCAGGTGGTGCCGTGTCTGGTCCTCCCACAGCAAGGTGACCTGCAGGGAGAGTCCATAAATGTCCAAACAGCTCTCGATACTGCCTCTGCTACAAAGGGGCAGCAGCTGCTGCAGTTGCAGCCTCAGCAGGGTTTGCAGCGTCTGCAGGGTTTGCAGCGTCTGCAGCCTCTGCAGCCTCAGCAGCGTCTGCAGCCTCAGCAGCGTCTGCAGCCTCTGCAGCGTCTGCAGCCTCAGCAGGGTCTGCATCCTCAGCAGCGTCTGCAGCCTCAGCAGGGTCTGCATCCTCAGCAGCGCCTGCAGTTGCAGCCTCAGCAGCGTCTGCAGCCTCAGCAGCTGCTGCAGTTGCAGCCTCAGCAGCGTCTGCAGCCTCAGCAGCGTCTGCAGCCTCTGCAGCGTCTGCAGCCTCAGCAGGGTCTGCATCCTCAGCAGCCTCAGCAGGGTCTGCAGCCTCAGCAG
Source organism: Oryzias curvinotus (assembly GCA_023969325.1). Taxonomy (NCBI): domain Eukaryota; kingdom Metazoa; phylum Chordata; class Actinopteri; order Beloniformes; family Adrianichthyidae; genus Oryzias; species Oryzias curvinotus. The sequence continues at coordinate 110,643 of CM043719.1, forward strand.
CGTCTGCAGCCTCAGCAGCTGCTGCAGTTGCAGCCTCAGCAGCGTCTGCAGCCTCAGCAGGGTCTGCATCCTCAGCAGCTGCTGCAGTTGCAGCCTCAGCAGCGTCTGCAGCCTCAGCAGTGTCTGCAGCCTCTGCAGCGTCTGCAGCCTCAGCAGGGTCTGCATCCTCAGCAGCCTCAGCAGGGTCTGCAGCGTCTGCAGCCTCTGCAGCCTCTACAGCCTCTGCAGCGTCTGCAGCCTCTGCAGCGTCTGCATCCTCTGCAGCGTCTGCAGCCTCAGCACCCTCAGCAGGGTCTGCAGCGTCTGCAGCCTCAGCACCCTCAGCAGGGTCTGCAGCGTCTGCAGCCTCAGCAGCGTCTGCAGCCTCTGCAGCGTCTGCAGCCTCAACAGCGTCTGCAGCCTCAGCACCCTCAGCAGGGTCTGCAGCGTCTGCAGCCTCAGCAGCCTCAGCAGGGTTTGCAGCGTCTGCATCCTCTGCAGCGTCTGCAGCCTCAGCAGGGTTTGCAGCGTCTGCAGGGTTTGCAGCGTCTGCAGCGTCAGCAGCCTCAGCAGGGTTTGCAGCGTCTGCAGCCTCAGCAGGGTTTGCAGCGTCTGCAGGGTTTGCAGCGTCTGCAGGGTTTGCAGCGTCTGCAGCCTCAGCAGCCTCTGCAGCGTCTGCAGCGTTTGCAGCCTCTGCAGTACATCACAGAAACAAAGATCTACAAGAACGTAGTAGCAAACTGAAAGCTAATATTTGTGTCATTCTCTAAACTTTCGGCCATGACTGCAGATGACAGCAGCGCTGCTTCTCTGCTCCAACCTCCTGGTTCCACTGCAGGAGCTAACAAGACTCCATCAGCACCAGCTGGAGTCTCCACAGACCAGGTGGAGCGCCGTTTGGACTCACCTCTGCGATGCAGACAGGGTCCTGCGGTCCACAGCGAACGCAGTAGAACTCCCCGAGCCTCCAGACCCGGACCGGCCCGTCATGCTGAGCTTGGCTGCTCACAGACTTGTAGAAGGAGTAGCTGCCTCTCTGGCAGGAGGGAGCGCCCAACCACTGTGGAGAGAGGAAGACCTGATCAGGAGGAAGAACCTGCAGGACGCAGGCGTTCTGGAGACTGAACCTGCAGAACAAATGAAAGACGGGTCTGGATCTGTGCAGGTAATGTTTGAAGAGAGACTTCTCCACGTTCTTCCACATTTTTACCCACAATGCACTTCAGGCTTCACCCTACCCAGAGTTGCATTATTTCACAGAATTTTGGTGCATCAGAACCAGGGTTCCAGACTGCGACCAAATTTGAGAGTGTGCGACTGAATTTTACATCCAGTCGCACATGTGCTACCAGTAAATCTGCCTCCCCCACCCTCCGTATCTTTTATACATTAAACGTGGAAGGGGCACGTCACTGATCAATGAAATGAGCAATGAGACGTGAGCACACACGCATGCAGACCGACACACACACTCGCACACATACTCATGTTTACTTAGATGCACTTTAAGTTCTTCATGGATTTTATCCCTGGTCATTTATGTTGAAAGCAGTTTAGGTCTTAAATAACTTATAGGAAAGTTCCTAGATACTTGTTTTTTTCTTTCCTGGGAGAATTTTATTTTTGTTTACACCACATTTGCACTAAATGCAGGGGTTGACATAGCCCAGAAATTTGCACTGGCCCACAGGGCCAGTAGTTTTTGAAAGTTACTGGCCCGACACCGCGCACAGCGGGACCCCCCGCTCAGCAGGTGCTTTAGGGGGGTCCGGGGGGCATGCCCCCCCGGAAAATTTTAATATGGTGCAATTTGGTGCATTCTGGTGACATCTAGCACTTATTTATACACTTTTCAATGACTGAAAATAGAGCATATCAAACTATAATCTGCTCTAGTCTGTGTCAGATGTTGTGAAGAGAGCCCTGCAGTGTAGTAGGAAACACTAGTTCAGAAGGTTTCATGCTGATTCTAATCACTGCTATTTCACATTAGTTCCTAATCAATAGTTAAGAAGTTTTAGTTACTTTTTTGCTCTGACTGCCTTGAGGTTCTGCTTTATGTTACTGTTGCAAAGTTACATTTACTTTTTAGTTACTTTAGTTACTTAATTAAATTAAATAATTGAAAAATTAAATACAATTAAATGACTGAGATCATTCAGCTTTTGACTAGAAATACTTACTGCTTACAGTGTTGTAAAGAAAAACAAACTGAAGTACTTTGACATTCTACTGCATTAGAGTCTGAGATTCAGGTATTTGGAGTTATCTTTGATTCTTTGACATTCAGCTTAAAGCATAGTGCAGACAGTTTCATCTTCAATGCATTCATTACATATCTTGCTGTCCATACTACTAATTCCACCCATTACTCCATCTAACATACTCCTATCTATTCCTGCCATGTCTTCCACATCTCTGACATGCTTCAGTCTCTCTTCAGTGACGGTGTCGGATTTATAATCAAATGTAAAGTTTGAAAAAAACAAAGTAGAGTGAGCGCGTGCCGCGTGGGGCTTGGCAGTGACAGCACCGCGCGCAGGCGGGGGAGAAGGAGAAGTGATCAAAGGTTTCCCATAGAAACCCTTGAAGTCTGAACACAGGACTAGCAGAAAAAGGAAATTATGAAGACGAGGTAAATCTACACGTTTTCGCAAAATATACTTTATTGAAAAAGGTGAAAAATATATTAACAGTTAGATATTTTAGTGGCCCGAGCAGACAAGTGAAAAATGAAGTCTTGTGGTCCGTACTCCTCGAAAAACAGGACCGGGCCAGCGGACAAACGGCTATGTCCAGCCCTGAAATGGTGTCATTTATTTTTAACAAAGACACTTATTTGTTCACAGAATTAATATTTGATTCACAGCTATTTTTTTAAATTGAGCAATGGCTATGGTTTTGTTTTTCAAAAGTTAATACCAATGTGTCTTGACTTTTTCATTTTTATCCTGTTTACAGCAATGTTGTACTAAATAATGGCTGCTGTTCATGTTCACTGTTGTTTAAACCAGATTTTACAGTTATTTCCAAATGAAAATTGTCATTGTTTGTCAAAGACAGAGTATTACTGATTTCAGCAATGTTACACAAAAGACTCTGAACTGAGACGTATGCAGCAAATTCTTTCCACTGACAAACGAAGTGCGTGCATGCTAGCCAATCCTTTCTGTTTGTACATCTGCACTTTTCAATAAAGATTATTCAAATACAGGTGTTGAACAACAGTACCTGGCGCGACCGCTAGAGGTCTCCAAAAACACGCTAAAAGATTTCAAACACATTTATAAAACATTATAACTTTCACTCATAACAGAACTACGACGGAGTTTTAGGGCCACCAAAAAAAAAAAAAAAAAAAAGTTAATTTATTAGATATTATCTCGTAAATTTACGAGATAATATCTAATAAATTTACGACTTAAAATCTCATAGATTTACGAGAAAAAAGTCAGACTAACAAGTAGAAAACACCGAAGTTGTCTGTTTATTGGAGCCTATCTTGAAGATGAAATACGTGGAGCCTTTTGTGAAGCTTTATTTCCGGATCATAGGTTTAAAAAAACAACAAGATTCTGAACATTTTGATGACTCAAAATCAGATTATTTTCAGTGGAACCGTCTTTCCGGGGTTCAGTGTCGGTAAAGCGGAGTTTCATCAGTAAAATATGAAGCTCAGAGACGCGTTTGGGTGCAGAGGACCGCTACAGCCTTTATTCTCCTTTTTATTCACAAACCCTGAAGTTCATCTGTCAGCTGACGTCATGAACCTGTCATCAGAACACCAATGCAGAAGTGTGACATACGCCCCCTCCTGCAGGTGAAACGTCCCGTTAACAATAAAGAGGAATGAAAATAGTCTGTTATATTATCATTAGAACGCTGAAAATGACAAATAAGTGCTCCTCCTCGGACGGAAGCGTCACACAAATGTAGAGATTTGTCTTTGGTGGAGGAAGTAAGGATTGACGTGGACCGCTGCAGGAATACCGACGACGGCTTCATGGGGCTGCAGAGATCCCGCACCACCCATCAATAAATACAACTTTAATAAATTATAAATCAAACAAATGAGCTTCCAGACATTTGGAACGTTATCAATGAACATGTCTGTTCAACAAAGTTTAGTGGGTCTGCTCTGCTGCTGCTCTGCTGCTCACCTCCACTTTAATCATAAAATTACGACTTCAAATCTTGTAAATTTACAAGTTTTTTTCTCCTAAATTTACGAGATTTTATCTTGTAAATTTAACTTTTTTTTTTTTGGTGGCCCTAATACTCTGTCGTACAGAACAGACTGACATGAGCTGAAAAACCCTTTTTCCATGGGATTAATATAATATTCTACATTTTTACAACAGTCTTTGTATTTTATATTCTTTAAGCAACAATTATCAAAACCAAAGAAAAAAAAGAACCAATATATTTAAATCTGTGTAAAGATACTAGTTATAAAGATATTAGTTTCAGGTTTTTGTCAATACTTTGTGTAACCAGATGCTTCAATATTGTGTCAAATGTTTGTTTTTCATATTTAAAGAGTTTTTTAAATGTCCATCATAAGAGGCAGTTGATATTAGATGTATAGAAGAAATAAAGATGGAAGTACTGACATCTGAGTAGGTTTGTTGCTGTTGAATATTGGTATCCAAGGACAACCAACACTTGGGGAGGACAACCAAGTTTACTTGCCAGGTCGTCCGGAGGACAACCATTTCCCCCCCTTATTTCTAAAGCTGGATGAGATATAGCGATGATCACGTTATGGACATATCGTGATAGTATCGTTATCGTGAGGTGACTCCCAGCCAAGTCAAAACTGTAAAAAAATCCAATTCTTCATGAATCTCTGCTGACACCCAGACTCTCTCAGGACCCTGGACACATTTAAACTCAGTTACCTACAATGCAACACTGCTACCGAACTACTTTAGATCCTTTATGAAAGTAAAGTTCGAGAAACAAGCTTCTACTTCAATGCAGAGGACGTTTTGAGGATGATCCAACAATCTGAATGAAAGCCAAATAAAATAAATAAGTGTCACATTAATATCATTATTAAACTACAAACTTTGGAAGATGTTTCCCCACTGAAGTTTGAAAACGTGATTTCACCAGTTTCACCAGAATAAAAAGGCGAAATAGCCACAGAGCAACAAGAGCTGAGAGTTTGGATTCGGCTTTTTCTGCAGAGAAGCTGAGCTTTTATTTTGAAACTTCCAGCCTGTCTCCAGGCTCAGCAGGCTGTGGTTCAGAGATCAGTTCAGGCTTTTCCTTCATCGGCACCAGAACTCTCAAAGACCTGGTTGCAGTTTCCTCCAGTTCAGGAGAAACTTTTATGGTCAACGGCCTCCAAATATCCCAACTAATGAAAGGAAGGATGGAGAACGGTTCTGGAAGAACCTCATCATGAACCAACTGTGGATCAGAGGAGAAATAAAGTGGAACCGTTCTCAGAAATCCACAAAGAAAAGAACGGAACATTTTCACAGCAGCAACACTAAAAACGAGGCTGGATGAGCAGAGATGTCCAGAACCTGGTCACGACTGACAATGGCTGCTCATTTGGGTCAGAACCGCTCTGGACTTTGTGAGGGACCGTCAGCTGTAGCCGAGCATCGGCTGCTGTACTGTAGTCTCACAGCTGTGTCGGGCCTGGGGGGCCTGCAGCCCCAGCCTGGTGGCAGCAGAAAAATAAAAGCCCCCCTCTTATTATTATCCGAGCACGGCGCGTGCGCGCAGGAATTGAAGGTGGAAAGCCTGAACGTCAGAAGCAGCAGTTGAGCAGGAATGTGCCCCCCCCCCCGCTTTGTGCGTTTCCGTGAGAATAGGAGTTTACATCAAACTCGACCCCGTCCCGGAGGACTACCGGAGCCGGTCCCCGTGCCACCGCGGCGCCGCTGGGAGACGTTCCCACGCGTGACGTGTCCGGCCGCAGCAGCGGCTCCGGTTCGGACGCCTCCTCCGCCGCGTCCCGGGGACGTTCGGGGTCCCGCGGCGTGTCCTCCCCGCATTCCCCCCGCAGCCCCGGACACAAAATGTCGGGGACGCCTCGCCAATACCGACGCTGCTTCCTGTTCGGCGGAGCGCCGACCGACCGACCGACCGATTCGGACAGAGCTGCTCTCCGTGGGGCCGCCGGTTCCGGTCCACCGCGGGGAACGGCGCCCTGAGCCCCGCGTGCGGTTCTGCGGAAAAGTTTCTGATGTTTGTGACATTTGATTGGGGCGAACGCGGCGCCGCGCGGGTGGGGGTTGGTAGCGGGCTGTCGACGCCACACAAAGAAATTAATCATTAACGCCGCCAAAATATCCCCGATATTAACCCGCAATTTCTGCAATCCATCCCCGAACCGAACCGCGGCCACGGCCCGGACCCGGGCCGCCTGTTGGCTCCGAAAAGGAGCCGCGTCGGCGGCTGTTTTCCGCTCCGAGGGGGGAGGAGAGGAAAAGTTGAGCCTGGCTGAATAAAGTTGTAATTGCAGTCAGAGCAACTCTCGGCGGCTGCGCCCGATATGGGAAAACAATCAATACGACACGGCCGAACTCAGCCCGGCCCGGCCCGCTTTCGGTTCCGCTTCACGGCCACACGCTCAGCAAATATTCCTCCGCCAACGGGCCCAAAAATCGCCGCCGACGAGCGACGAAATTCGACTTGAATTTGGAAATTATATCGGCTTTACCTGTATTGCATTGTGCTCCATTGCAGTCCTGCATTCCCTCTCACTGAGGCCCCTCTCCGGTTTCACGGCCGGGACACGCCGCCACGAAAACGAGCGCACCGCTCAGGGGCGAGGGAAAAATACAAATAAAAAAGTGTACAGATGAGCTGGTGGTACGGCGTCCGCGCGGGGCCAAAATTAATCACAACGTCCGACTTTTAGAGATGAATCTACTTTTGGAGAGGTAGCATCGTTTTCTTTATTACGGTGACGTATTTCCGACTGAAATGGAATATGGGGCGGAGTTTAAATACGGCACGAGAACGCATCAAAATCAAACGTACACAAATGTGGAAGTTATGAGGCTCAAAAACCTGCAGACATTTTTCTGAAAAAAAAAAAAAAAAAGAAAAGTCTTAAAGCAAACAAACACTAAAAAAATGGTTTTATTTAAACCGGCAGATATTTTACTGAAAAAAATCCCCATAACAAATAAACATTAAAAATCATAAAAACCTGCTGAAACTTTTCTTGGAAAAAAAGAGAAAAAATGAAAGCAAACAAACAATATAAAAAAAACAAACCATTAAACCTGCAAATATTCCTCAAAGCAAATAATAAATAAAAATCATCAAAAGCGGGCAGACATTTTTCTTAGGTCAAACTCAAAGTAAACATACATTAGAAATAAACTTTATTTAAACAAAAATATCCTCAAAACAAATAAGCAAAAAAAAAAAAAAAGCACCACACCTGCAGATGACGTCGCCACGGATGTCTGGAAAGACGCCGGTCAGAGTAAATGTGCCATGAAATGCTCCAAGCAGCAAATCCTACAAAACACACTTCTGAACATCTGACCCAGAGGACAAGAACAAACCTAGAAGCTGAAGACTGTCAGAACTGCAGAAATATCAGTAACGCCGCCACACGGAGGACGCAAATGTCCTACGGCATGGCTAAAGCTAACCACAAAGCTAAGGTAGGATTGCCAACTCAAAACTACAAATGGAGACCGATGCAGCAGAAACTAAAAACACTGGAACATCTCCAGATAAAGTTCTAGTGCCTCTGAAAAAGCAAAGAGGGGAAGAAGATGTCACCTAAACTCCAGAGAAAGGGATTTGATATTGGCAGCAGTTGAAAATCTAACCTTCACCTTTTATTTTGTCAAGGGAAGAAAACCAGGAAAGACTCAAAAACTGAAGACTTCTGAGGGGTATTCCAGATAGTAAGGTTAACCTGTCCTGACTTTAACCCTGAACTGTCACTTAAGTCAGCCTAAACTTGCTTACTCTGGGTTTGTCGGTTCCAAAAGACCGGCTATGAGTTTGGTTAAGTAACCTACTCTCGGTAACCCTTAGTTAATGCACGGCGAGTGCAACAAGGCATTTTCAATGGATCCCTGATTGCCGGAGTCACCATGGAAACGTGGAGAAAAAAAGAGCTTTATACTTTGGTGAGACGGTGTATGACGATTGTAAACCCATCACAACAAAAAAAAGTAATACAGCAGCATCAGCAAAAGACCAGAGCACTCTGATGGAAAGTGGGCTACTGGAACAAGACGGAAATGGACCAGATGTGAGAACCAGGTTCTGTTAGAATTCTACTACTCAAGTAATCCAACCCAGCGTGGTTACATGCAGAGAATGTGGAATGAATGGATGCTTCGAAACCCACAATCAAGGCTAACTGCCAAACAACTGGTAGCCCAATGTTCTAACATTCACAAACAGCAACTCCTATCACAGCTTGAGATTGAAGTGCTACAATACAATGGCAATACCACGGGAGAGCCAGAACAACAGGTCAGAGAGGAGGTTATACCACACTCACACCCTGAGCTTTGGTACACAGCCCCAACAACCACAGATACACTGAGCGAGGCAGCAACTGACCTGAAAGACAAGATCCTGTCCAGAATGGACACTAGGCAACCCCGACACCAGCTACAACGGTTAAGTGATGTACCCCCTGAAAGTCTTCTGGAAGCTGTGAATAAGCATTGAGGGCAATTCCTACCACAACAATCACAGAAACCAATGAACTGGTTTACACTTCAGCAGCAGTGATCCTTCAGATGCTTGGCTATAAGAGTAACCATGGAAGAAAACAATACCCACCATGGAAGCAACGGTTAGAAGCCAAAATCAAGGCAACTCGGAGGGATGTGAGTAAGCTGACAGAGGCTCAAAGAGGTTCAATGAGAAAGCAAGTACCTAACAGATACAGCCAGATGCCCATACCTGAAGCCCTGGAAACTGCCAAACAAAGGCTCCTAGCCATGAGTAGACGCCTAAAGAGATACACAAGAGACAATGAAGCCAGACGAATAAACAGGCTGTTCACAACTCAACCAGCGAAAGTGTACGCTCAGTGGCAGGGTCAAAACAGCCGAGCAGACCCACCAAGGCTAGAAACTGAACAGTACTGGAAAAGTATCTGGGAGAAAGAGACAGCACATAACACTTGAACTGGTGTTATATGCAGATGACGCAACTTTATTCTGTGCATCTGCTACTGTCCCAGAGCTCAATACACCCCTACAGAATCAACTGAATTCTGTTACAAATTGGGTTAAACTGAAGAAATTGGTTCTTAGTACATCTAAAACTAAATGCATTGTTTTCTGCAAAAAACATTATAGAAATGCACCTGTTACCTGAATTTGAGTATTGACAACAGTTTGGTTGAACAAATGACTAAAACCAAGCTTCTGGGCATCAAAATGGATGATCTGGGGCCTCATTTATAAAACTTTGCGTAGGATTTGCGTCAGAAGTGGCGTACGGATGAAACATAGGACGTGCGTGCGCACAGAAATATTCAGATTTATAAAACCGTGCGCACGCACATCCTACGCATCTTTCCCTTAATAAATCACATTCAATTCTAAATGCTGTGCAGCTTTTGCGGCTTCATGACACGCCCATAGTTGCCCATAAATAGTCCGTGAAACGCCCACAAATGAATATTCATTGATAGCGAAACCATGGCAAACATCGAGAGAAAATAAAAAAAACGGAACTTCACTCAATGTGACGTAGAAGTTATCGTTGGTGAGGTGGAAAAGAGGAGAAAAATGTTGTTTGGAGGCACAGTGTGGGCATTACTAATGCCAAAAAGGCACGTGAGTGGCAAACGGTGGCAGACGCCGTAAATGCTGGAGCCTCACAACCTCAGACCGTGGCCGAAGTAAAAAAGAAATGGTCGGACATCAAAGTCCAGGCAGAAAAACGTCTGGGGCTGCATCGCCAGAGTGTGTCTGCCACGGGCGGGGGACACGACGCGCCAGATGCACCGGGTGACACACCCCCCAAAAGCTCCACCAGGACAGCTGGAGGAAGTGGGAACCGGCTCATAAGCCACTGGTCCTCGTTTGCCAGCAAGTCTTCTTGCTGTCTAAAGATGCGTTCACTCCCAATTCTTCCATTTGCCACATCTTCTAAGATCCAAGATCAGCCATTGTGGTCATTACGCATTGTGATGGGGCATTTTATTTCCATCCATTTAACTGCATCTGACAAGCTACAGATGTGGGTAATAATCCACGTGGAAATGGGAAATTGTTCATCAAATGTCATTTCTTGTTGCTTTCTGAATGGTTGAGACATACGCCATACATTGTTTTATCAAAAAGAAAACAAACTAAAGGCATATGCATGAATACCATAATTCTGTAGCTTATGAAGAAATGTTTTACTACGAAAACAACTTTCCCCAGTGGACAATTAATACGTCTGTCTGTCTGTCTGTCTGCCTGTCTGTCTGTCTGTCTGCCTGTCTGTCTGTCTGTCTGTCTGATTCACACGCAGCGGCTCTTCTCTCCCCTACCTTCAGTGTTTTTGGGCTTTTCTTTTGGCTTTATCTTTTTGGGTTTCAAGGATTTATTGTTTTTAAAAGAATGTATTTTTAAGTCGTTTATTTATTATTTTATATGCTGCTTGCACTGTGGGGTGAGAGGAAAGCTATTTCATCTGTGCTGTATGTCTTATGGATGCAGCATATTTGACAATAAAGCTGACTTTGACTTTGACTTTGACTTTGACTATATCTGCTCCTCCAGACGGACACATTGAGGAGAATATCAGTTTTGTACATTATTTCGTTCTGTTAACTATATTATTTATGAGGATGAATTGCACAACATGCCAATATTGCAGAACATATTTCACTTTTCTTTTTGCAAATATGTGTTCATTTGAATTTCTGTTGTAATTTTCATTTGATTGTTTTTGTTTGTTTCACTGCTGATGGATCAAACGGGTGTTCATGTAGCTGTTATTGTGAGACTTGCTTTGTGAAGTCTTCATGTTATTCATGAGGCAGTATTGTCATTTTCACTTTCACGTGTTTCTTCCATCTACCGACGGTGTCGCCGTTTCTCATTTCACCCGTTTTTGTGCGTACGCCTGGGTCAGAGCTTGATGAAGGACCGTACATTTTCCTGTCAAGTTTGCTTTTTATAAATCTCAACTATTGCGTAGAGAGTGGCGTACGCCTTCTTCTGTGCGTACGCAACGTTTAGAAATGAGGCCCCAGCTCTCTTGGACAGATCAGATTAATCATACAGTATCCAAGATGGGCAGAGGAATTGCCTTGGCTCGGAGGTGTGCGCAATATTGTCCACCTTCAGTCATGAGGACAGTTGTACAGTCTCTGGTCTTGTCACATCTGGAGTATTGCCCAGTCATTTGGTCTAGTGCTGCACAGGGACATCTAAAAAATTTACAACTTGCCCAAAATCGAGCTGCCAGGGTGGCTCTTGGTTGCTCTTATTGGACCAATGTGAATGGGATGCACACACCATTTTGGTTTGGTTGAGGGTAAAAGACAAAGTACAACTCAGTCTTTAATGCTTAATGCACAACATCCTTTTTAAAAAATGCCCACAATATTTAGTAAATAAAGTTTTATACGGTGGGTATTGTCATCAACATCAAACTCGTTAGGTCAGCTCTGGTGATTTGATTGTTCCTTTTGTAACAAACACTACTTCGTTTAAATAATGTGTGTTATCAAACGTTCTTTTGGGTTCTTCAAACACCATTTAAACAGAATCACATTATTATTCAAAACAAAAATACACCTGTAGAATTTCTCCAAACATAAATTTAATTTTCTTACTGCCAAGTTTCTTTTTTCTCTCTCTTTTTTTCCACAGGCGAGCGCTCATACAAGAGTCAATGAAATGTCCACGCGAGCGCGCATCGCGGCCTCTGTCAGTCCAATAAACCCGACCAAAAGAAGCCCCCCAAAAATAAACTGGTATACCAGTAAAATAAAAAAATGTTTTTGGGTACCCAGGGTACCAGCTGGACTCTTTGATCAGTTTCTATAGAAATGCGCCCACTCACCGGATCTTAATAGTAACACATATAATTTTAAAAAGATTTAAAAACTAAGATACATGGACTACTTGCAATAACTAACGAGTTGCATGATTTGCTGTTATGGATATACCAAAGTGAGGCTCTGTCGCCACTGCTGTTCTGCATAGGTCTGAACCTCCTCAGCCAAATAATCAACAAGACTGGCTATGGATACAGACTCAGAAATGGGGCCAACATCAGTCACCTCCTCTACATGGATGACATCAAGCTATATGCTAAGAGCGAGCGTGACATTAACTCCCTGATCCACACCACCAGGATCTACAGTACTGACATTGGGATGTCATTCGGGCTTGAGAAATGCAGCCGGATGGTGACAAAGAGAGGCAAGGTAGTCCACACAGGGGGGGTCTCACTCCCAGAAGGAACAATAGCAGACGTTGAGGACAGTTACAAGTACCTTGGAATTCCACAGGCAAACGGAGCAGGCAACAAGGAAAACTGCAACAGCTAAGTACCTTCAACGAGTAAGGCAAGTCCTGAGAAGCCAGCTCAATGGCAAAAATAAGACCCGGGCAATAAACAGCTATGCACTGCCAGTTATCAGATACCCTGCAGGAATAATAAGATGGCCAAAGGAAGAGATACAGACCACGGATGTTAAAACACGAAAGCTCCTCACCATGCATGGAGGGTTCCATCCCAAATCCAGCACCCTGAGACTGTATGCTACCCGCAAGGAAGGAGGCCGAGGACTAGTGAGCGTAGAAGCCACTATCCAGGATGAAACATCCAAGGTGCATGAGTACATCAAGCTCAAGGCCCCAACTGACAGTGTGCTCAGTGAATGTCTCAGGCAATGGAGAACAGATGATACAGTGTTGGAGGACAGATCCTCATGGGAGGACAAACCCCTGCATGGGATGTACCACCGGACCATAACTGAAGTGGCTGATATCAAGAAGTCCTACCAATGGCTAGAAAGGCCTGGCCTACAGGACAGCACTGAAGCACTCATCCTGGCAGCTTAGGAACAAGCCCTGAGCACCAGAGCGATAGAGGCTCAGATCTACCACACCAGACAAGACCCAAGGTGTAGATCTACCACACCAGACAAGACCCAAGGTGTAGATCTACCACACCAGACCAGACCCAAGGTGTAGATCTACCACACCAGACACGACCCAAGGTGTAGATCTACCACACCAGACCAGACCCAAGGTGTAGGCTGTGCAAAGAGGCGCCTGAAACAATCCAGCACATAACTGCAGGGTGTAAGATGCTGGCAGGTAAAGCATACATGGAGCGCCACAATCAAGTGCCTGGAATAATATACAGGAACATGTGTGCAGAATATGGACTGGAAACCCCAAGGTCAAAATGGGAAACACCTCCGAAGGTGGTAGAGAATGAGAGGGCAAAGATCCTGTGGGACTTCCAGATCCAGACTGATAGGATGGTAATGGCGAACCAACCAGACATCGTAGTGGTGGATAAAGAACAGAGGAAAGCCGTTGTGGTGGATGTGGCAGTGCCAAGCGATGGGAACATCAGGAAGAAGGAACATGAGAAACTGGAGAAATACCAGGGACTCAGAGAAGAACTGGAGAAAGCCTGGAAAGTGAAGGTGACAGTGGTGCCTGTGGTAATTGGAGCACTCAGGGCAGTAACCCCCAAGCTGGAGGAGTGGCTACAACAGATACCTGGAAAGACCTCAGACCTCTCAGTCCAGAAAAGAACAGGAACAGCTAAGATACTGCAGGACCCTCAAGCTCCCAGGCCTCTGGTAGAGGACCCGAGCTTGGAGGAGAAACCACCCACGGAGGGTGAGAGGGGCAGGTTTTTTTATTTTTTTATACTGTATATCCAACTTAAATGAATTACTTTAATTGGTAACAAGTAATTGAGTTAAGTTGATTCAACCTTATATCTTATGTCTATCCAACTCAATATTTGTCAATACAACTTAAATGTACATATTCATCTAACTAAATGTAATTTTACTGCAACTCAATAAAATGTTTTTCCATCTTTATTTATTGCATTTCTTGAATTCTTAAATGTCTATGTTTGGCCCTGCAGATATTCACATTTTTATAATAATAAAATGAAAGACCCAGTGTGGATCTGCTCTATGGAGTCTGCATTCAGTTATCATGAACTTGAACTATACATTCAGATCTCACAACCTTATTCAGCTCAAAGGGTTAGGTCATCCTCCTCTTCCTCCCTCTCACTCATGGTGCAGAAATAAGTGAACATAACAGGATAAAATTACTAGACAAAACACAGTAAAACAGCTAAACAACTAAACACATTTGGTCAAAAACCCACACTTAAACCCAGATCCGTCCAGACAGGCAAAGGGAATGGTATCCCACAATCCCTTGCGGTGCCGATCTAACAGCAGCACCAAAGTTACACCTACTTCATTGAATTAATTTGAATGAAAGGAAAATAACTGTCTGAAAACTACATGTTATTTTAAGATGACTAACTTAACTAAAAAAATGATTTATCTTAACTGAAGCAAATAATGAAGTTAGATCAAAGTAAAAAGTTTCTCTTTAAACATCCATATATGGTCTTATCAGCCTCTCACGGTGGAAAAAGTATTATCTGAGCTTCTTCATCCACTACATCATCTTCAAATGGACACGCCATGCTGCTGCACCTCTCTGAAAACAAACTAACCTTCAACTAAACCTGCTCCAGACCAGGTTATGTTCAGAGCACGAGTTGCTATGGCAACTGGACCTACCCTGAAACATACCTCCATTTCTGGAACCCAAAGCTGATCAGGGGTGGCTAACCCTGGTCCTCAAGAGCCTCAATCCTACCTGTTTTCCAGCTCTCCCTCACCAGCTGGCTGTTGATTAGCTGAATTAAGTGATTTCACATCCTGATTGACTGAACACACCTGATTTAGGTTATCAGCATCAAGCAGTCCAGGGAGAGCTGGAAAACAGGCAGGGTGGAGGCTCTTGAGGACCAGGGTTAGCCACCCCTGGCTGAGGTTATCCACTTCCTTAGCCTCAAACTTATTGTGGGAGCTAGCAGAACCTGCTTTTTAAAACAGGGCGCTGGTTAAAACTATGGAGAGGTGAAGTTTGTTGTTTCTGTCATTCTGTCAGCAGGGGTCGCTGTTTTACTATAAAACTTTAGAGTTAAATCATATCTCATTACATAGACCAACAAGGTCATTGGTTAATCCTCATTGTTAATGCTGACATGGTTAATGTCTTTTTGATAAATGTATTCAGGGACAATAAGTTCAATCAGAACTGACTAATGTCAGAATAGTTAAACATCTACATCAGGTCACATTAACAACCTTAACACTGTCAAGATGATTTTTCTGAGAAGTAACCTAAATATTCCTCCAGTCACTATGAATAACTTCTGTAATAGACAAAACCTGGTAGATGTGTGACGCCACCTCAACCCGGATATGATTCAATTCAATTCAGTTTTATTTATATAACCCAATATGACAACAACAGTCGTCTCAATGGACTTCATACCGGTAATTGTACAATAAACATGAATCATTTAGAACAGGGGTGTCAAACTCCTGTTGGTAGGGGGCCCACATTCAACCCGTCTGATCCCAAGTGGGCTGGACAAGTAACATAAAAGCAAAAAGCTGATTTTTTTTTGGTTGCCTAATCACTTATTATTATACATTTCTTCACAAAGGCCAATGGATCCCAAATAAAATGCATTTTGTTCAATGTTATACAGACTGAATATTTTACATTTGACACTGAAGCAATCCTGATAATAAACTCAAGAGGGGCTAAGAAAGACCCTGTCTAAAATCTAAATGTAACAATATTTGATACTTTATTTATACCACAATGGGGAAATTCAATTCAATTCAATTCAATTCAACTTTATTTGTAGAGCCCAAAATCACAACAGTCGTCTCGATGGGCTTTGAAGTAAAACATGAACTCAAAAGGATGATGAATACAAAGAGTCAATAGGAAAATACTAAAATAAACTAACAAACTGACTAAGCTATACTGGCATCCCTGCCCTTAGACCCCCCTTCGCGGTAAGGAAAAACTCCTAAAAAACCGGATTCCGGAAAAAAATGAAGAAACCTCAGGGGTGCCCACATGAAGGAGGGATCCTCCCCCAGGACGGACAGGCGATTTACCAGAACTCTTCTGGAAAGAAATTCTTCTCTGCATTTTGACCCATCCCTGGGGGGAGCGGCAAGCTGCAGACTAGCCGCGCTCAGAGTGTATTTCAATGCTTAGCCCTTGTTCTATCCTAGGCACTTTGACGTTGGGAGTGGGGTCATCTAGACCCACTAGACAGTGGGGTCATCTAGACCCACTAGACAGAGCTCTGAACCTTTGTTCTTCCATGATTTGTGATCTTCACTGGTGTCCATGGATTACATGAAATCCTCTCCACCTTTATCCACCTTTGTCATGGTAGGAGAACACCTCAATGGAAGGGGGGGGTCATAGGATAGAACAAGGGTTAAACATGGTTTGGGTGTTTGCTCCAACTTGTCTGCAGTCAGGTGTCTGCCACTGCTCCATCACTGACGTCATGCTGCAGTAAATGCAGACGGTTGTTCTTCAGTCCAGATCATAGTTGGTAAATCTTCTCTTTTCTTAACTCTAAATGGTGAAACTTTTCTTTATGGTGAGTCTCACATGAGCTGAATGTTGTTTTCTTTGAGCACCTGTTGATGACACACCAAGCATGCAGGTTTTGCATTCAGCGCTGTGAACAAATAAAACTCTTGACATTTTTCCTGGAAAGCTCAGCCCTCCACTTCAACCTTTTTTTCCATTTGGCAACATTTGGTCATTAGTGTCTCTATTGATCATTCTTATAGCAATGCAACAGGGGTGAGGCTCACGGGGAACCAAAGTACATCTTACTCAGACGCAGAGCTGTTTCAGGCTAGGTTTTGGCACATGCAGAGATGCTGTTTCACCGTTTTTGCTTTTCCTTTGCTCCCCCTAGTGGTGGAATTGCGGATTTCAGTTATTTCTTTAAAAAATCACAACTCGCCACAGGAATAGACTAGAAACATGCCTTTTTTTAATCATCCTTGTAATTTTT
Source organism: Oryzias curvinotus (assembly GCA_023969325.1). Classification (NCBI taxonomy): domain Eukaryota; kingdom Metazoa; phylum Chordata; class Actinopteri; order Beloniformes; family Adrianichthyidae; genus Oryzias; species Oryzias curvinotus. The sequence continues at coordinate 127,710 of CM043719.1, forward strand.
ACTCTTCATGACTGGGCTGAATTGACCCATCTGACGGTTCAGATGGGCGGGAGTGGCTGGCCTCTGCTTTGCTCCTTCCCGAACCAACCGTAGGCCGGGTGGGTGGCTGCTGGAGTGCTGAGCGGGTCTCCCTTGGGGGGGTCCTGGCTCATACCTGGGGTTGGGGCGGGGGGATGCCCAGATCTCCTGGGTGTTGATGGGGTGCTCGTCTGGGGCTGTGGGCACTCTTCCTGGGTGGGGCCCTGCGTTGGGCCCTCCCGGCGCGGCGGGGGGGGGGGGGGGCTGCTCTCCTGGTTGGGCTGCTCTCCCTGATCTCTGGCTCTGGGGGCCTCGTGGTGGTCCTGCTGGCCCTGGCCTGGGTGGTGGATGTGATCCCCCGGGGGGCGGTTGTTCTCTGCCTGCTGCCGGGTGGCGTTGGGGGTTCTGGCTGCCGCTGCTGCTGCGGCGGGGGTCTTGGTGTGGGGTTGGCTGGTCACTCCCCCTCCTTCTTTCCACATTCCATCATCCATTTAGAACACATATGTCAAAGTCAAGGCCCGCGGGCAGAATCCGGCCCGCGAATGAATTATCTATGGCCCCCGGGATGATATTTGATTAGAATTAGAACCGGCCCGCAGGCTGTAGCCGCCCGCTGGTGTTTTGCACGCACTAATACTACATTTCCCACAATGCAACGGTAACCCGCGAACTCACTGCAGCGCAGCAAGCGGATCTCGGCTTCATCATTCATTAGCAGTCAGAGCATATGTCAACTTTCTGCTAGCTACCTCCTCTCCGAAAAATGGCTAAACGGAAGGTGGATGCTGAGAACAAGGGGTTTCAAGCTAGGTGGGAGGCAGAGTACATGTTCACTGAGGTACATGGCAAACCTGTGTGTCTTCTGTGTGGAGAACGTTTGGCTGTAATGAAAGAATACAATCTAAGGCGGCACCATGAAACGTCTAAGAAGCACACAGACAAAGACAAGAATATGGACAGGGAACAAAGGCTACAGAAGGTGGAAGAATTAAAACGAGGTCTTAAGTCCCAGCAGGCTCTGTTCACAATTGCAAAATCACAAAGCGGAGCTGCCGTCAAGGCGAGTTTTATTGTGGCGGAAGAGGTCGCAAAATCCGCCCGGCCATTTACAGAGGGAGAGTTTATCAAAAACTGTATGCTTAAAGTTTGTGACGCAGTGTGCCCAGACAAAAGGCAACTATTTTCAAACGTGAGCCTGAGCAGAAACACTGTTGCTGAACGTATAGACCAGCTTTCCACCAATTTAAAAGAACAGCTTGTGGGAAAGGGAAAAGATTTCATTGCATATTCCCTTGCTGTGGATGAGAGCACCGACACATCTGACATTGCCCAGCTGTCAATTTTCATTCGTGGAGTGGACTCCAGCCTGAGCATAACAGAAGAGCTTTTGGCATTATGTCCTTTGCATGGCACAACTACAGGACAAGATCTGTATGAAGAGGTATCCAGATGTGTAAATGAGATGGGCCTGCCTTGGGAAAAACTCGTGGGATTGACAACAGACGGAGCACCCGCGATGTGTGGGCACAGGAGTGGATTGGTCGCAAGGATGCGTGAGAGGATGCGTGAGGAAAACGTCACCGGTGAGCTGACAGCTTATCACTGCATAATACACCAGGAGTCGTTGTGTGGCAAAGCCTTGAAAATGGAACATGTAATGAGCACCGTAACGCGGGCAGTTAACTTCATCAGAGCAAGAGGTTTAAATCACCGCCAGTTCAAGGCATTTCTGAGCGAGTTAGATACCGAGTATGGTGACTTGCCCTATCACACAGAGGTGCGATGGCTAAGCCAGGGAAAGGTGCTGCAAAGATGTTTCGAGCTGCGTGAGGAGATCTGTCTGTTCATGGAAAGCAAAGGGAAAGCCACAACAGAGCTCCGAGATGAAGTTTTTCTGTGTGAAATGGCATTTCTGTGCGACATCACGAGCCATCTGAATGTGATGAACCTGCAGCTGCAGGGACGGTGGCGTGTCATCTCTGACATGTACAGCACAGTGCAGGCGTTTAAAACCAAGCTGAGTCTGTGGGAGACACAGATGCGGAAAGAAAACTTGAGCCACTTTCCCAGTTGTCAGACCATGAAAGAGAAGCTCTCTACCGCTGTGTTCCCGAGTGCACAGTTTGCTGACAAACTCAACATACTTGCGGCTGACTTCCGACACCGATTTGCTGACTTTGAAGCGCAAAAATGCAGGTTTCAACTGCTTGGCAATCCTTTTGCAGTTGACGTGGAAAGCGCACCACCAAACCTACAAATGGAGTTGATTGAGCTTCAGTGCAATGACACACTGAAGGAAAAGTATGACAGAGTGGGTGCTGCTGGGTTTGCACGTTTCATCACCGACACAATGGTCGAGCTGCGCATCCAAGCTGCTCAGACGCTCTCTATGTTTGGCAGCACATACCTGTGTGAACGACTGTTCTCTCTGATGAAGCTAAACAAAACACCACACAGGAGCCGTCTTACTGACCAGCACCTTCACTCAATCCTGAGGATTTCCTCAACTCAGAGCCTTACCCCGAACATTGATGAACTTGTACAAAAGATGAGACACCACCAAGTATCAGGCTCATCCTCAGACAAGTGAGCATCACAGAGCATTAACATATTTTTAGCTTTTAATTCAGTTACATTTTTACATTTGTTTCTACAAGACATGGGATTTTTCTTTTATTGAAGTATTTTTTTGTCTGTTTGCCCTAAGTTTTTGCATTTTATTTTATCTTTTTTATTTATATTTATTTTTCAGTTAATGGACTCAGGGGAAATTGCATGACAAGAGCCATGAGAAAGAATACAACTGATTTGATTCATTCTATATTTTCTCATTTTACTTTTTGAAGCAGTAATTGGTTGGATAATAGAGCAGCATAATATTGCATTTTCAGTTTGTAATGCATTCAGTTTCATTTATGCATTTATCGTAATATAAAGAACATATTTTGTTTTTGAAGGAAAATTGCTTTTTTGCTGTTTGCCTGTTGAAAATGTTTTTTCTTTAACTTACTGACAGAGCCATAAGAAAATATTACTTTATTCATTAATGTACAGGACATGTGATTTTTCTTTGAAGGCAGTTTGTTCTTGTCTGTGTGCCTGCTTAAAAATCTTTTCCCTTGGTTCAATAGGCTATGCAACCATTTCAATATGTTTTAATAAACATTGAACCAGTCCAGCCCTCGGCTTATAGCCAGTTTGTTTTTTTGGCCCTCTGTGCATTTGACTTTGACATCCCTGATTTAGAAGAACATGAACACTCACCTGAGCACAGGTGTTAGCTCACCTTTACACTAATAGTTTGCATGATTGAATGAAATATTTCACACTAGTTGGTTTGAAGGCATAAGTATGCGTGTGTGAACAATATCTGTATTGTGTTCATGTTGACATGTGGACGTTTCTGCAGCTAACAGGTGTGTTTATAACATCTGAGTGTGTGTGTGGACAGGCCCCGCCCCTTGAGATTTGTATTACATCTGAACCTAACTGTAATGATAAACATCCAGTAAAGTTGTTGCTTTATGCTGCTTTATGGTCTTACCCCCTCCCCCCCTTATAATCACCCTCCAACCCCCCTCCCCCCCCTCTTTCTAACATCCCTCTCTCTTCTTCCGTCCTTTGCTTTTCTGTCCGGTCCAACACCAAAGATGTTCAAATATGATTGAAATGAATAAAGTTTGTCCTGGATTCCAAAAGGGGTTTATTCAGACATTCCTCTGGTGTGTCAGTAGATTAATAACCCCTGATGTTAAAGCAAAATATGTCCAACACAAGAGGCCTTCAGCTCTCATCTGTCTGCCCAGCTGTTGGACAGGACAAGTTAAAAAAAAAATAAAAAAAGAACATAAAGTCATAGAATTCAATAGGTAATGGCTAAACTAGACCCTCCTTCTCTGTCAAATATTCATGGTGCAGCCCCAATTATAGGTCAAGAATCATCTATTGGCTTGATGCTGGTGAATTGTTAACCCTTGTTCTATCCTATGACCCCCCCCTTCCATTGAGGTGTTCTCCTACCAGGACAAAGGTGGATAAAGGTGGAGAGGATTTCATGTAATCCATGGACACCAGTGAAGATCACAAATCATTGAAGAACAAAGGTTCAGAGCTCTGTCTAGTGGGTCTAGATGACCCCACTCCCAATGTTAACGTGTCTAGGATAGAACAAGGGCTAAGCATTGAAATACACTCTGATATTTCTGTTGCACCTCTGTCTGACTGATCACTGTCTTATTTATTTACTAATTAACCCCTCCCAAATGCCCAGAACAGGTAAGTATTGGAAATTGAACCCTGATCTCCTGTTGAATTTGATTCCACAACCAAATCATGGGAATTCTGTAAATAAAAAGTCAGAAACTTTTTTTGGTCTCATTTGCTAAAATCAAACAAGAAACATGAAGAACAAAAACTACTAGAACAAACCTAACTGTACTGCAGAAGACAAAGACAGAACACAAAACCTACACCCTGAATACTGGGTCAAGCAAAACGCTAAAATCATGAATGCCATGAATCGCTGTGAAGACTTCACGCTGACGACATTCTGTGCTCCTTCTGTGAAACTGCTGAGACAAAAAACCTTTTCTTCTTTAAATGCACCAAAACACAAACATTTAGGAATCATAAGCAATATTGGCTGAAACCTAAAAGGAAGTTCCCAGGCTCCATTTCTACATTATGTAACATTTGGTGTCATGATTTCAGGGTGAGGTGCTGGAACCCAGAATGACGACAGGTAAGTTGCAGGAAAGAATAATTTATTTTTTCTCCAGAGATGGTTATGATTTTGGCGAGGCGTGGTCTGGCGCAGCGAAGGGCATGTGGCGTGGCAGGAGGTACAAACGTGGTCGGCGTAGTCCGAGGGGTCTTCCGGTTCTCCCAGACTGTTAGGTAGGAGGTCCACATGGACGTCACTCGTGGGTAGAATTCCTGAGGCAGGAGAATAGAACTTAATGCAAGACAAAGTATCTTTAGAACGCGCCAAGACCAGACTAGTCACCATAATGGGCAACGAACTGGCGTGGAATGGTGGAGCTGGGTCTCCTTAAGAGCAGCAGAGGGATGATGAGCTGAGTGACGACGGCTGTGGTGATTAGGAGAGTAGCAGAGCTGGAGGGGGAGGAGTCTGACAGAGGCACCATGACATTTGGAAACCTTCCACCAAAGAAAGATGAAAAACTCTGTTGTCATTTAATCCTCCTCTTCTCTATTCATAAACAAAAGTACTGAAAAGAAAACCATATTCAGCCGATTTTTGATTAACTGGAAACATAAAATAGAACACAGAGCATATAAATAAAATGGTAATAATGTTTTTGAGGTCTTGACATGTACTTGTGCCATTTTCTTATGAAAGAGATCAAATGTGAAACAAAATTATCATTTTATTTTTGCATTTCTAAGTATTTCTGCTTTTAAATCGCTGTCAATCAAACCTTCACAAAGATGCTCGGTTTGAATTCATGAGCTGTTGTGATGTCACAACGCCCCAGTAGCGCAGTGCACGAGCTTCCTGATCTGCCCCGTCCTGCGGGCAGAACCTCAGGACCTGCAGAAGAGAAGTTGGCCCGTTGCTGCAATGCCCGCACGTATTTTAAGTGCATCCAAGTCTACATTTAGTTGTTGGTGCACGTATTGAAAAAATGAAACTTAAAGTAAAAGTCCCGAATGCGTTCTCCACATTTGTGTTTGCTATTGCTGTCCCGCATGAACCAGAGAGGGTAAAATAAAAACAAGAATCAAATCAGGGGATCTTTTTTATTACAGCCTCCATGAAAGTAAGAAAAATAAAGTTCTGGAGGCCCGAGCAGGCTGGCTCCCCGTCCCGCAGCAGCTCTCTGTCTGGCCGCCAGCTCGCCTCCTGGGAGCCGCCATGGTGATCGGGATCAGTGTTCCCGCCTTCGCCCAACAATAGCCGTGATGGTACTGTTGGGTGATTTGGTTCAGAGGGTACCAAATTGTGTTGCTCAAATTGCGCCACAGGACCTCAGATGCATATTAACATTGAAACTGCCGCGAATTGCCTGCGGTGTGAATGTAGAAACACAACCTGTCATCCTAAACGTTCCTCTGGGTCCAAGAAGAAAGTCCAGCGCCGGCCGCGGGTGTTTGGAAAATGACGCACAATCACTTCCTTTCTGGCGTTTCATTTTATTTGCTGTGAGGTAATCCAACAACCTGCGTGTGCTAGCATCACATCAGGTCTGAGCCACAGCAGCACGAGGTTCTGTTTGTGCCAAAAACATGTTTTTGTGTCCATTGTCTGTCTACTGAATGATTTCATTGAACATTGATTCATGCGTTATGTTTAACACTTTGCCTTTGTCGTTGTTATTGTCGTTACCCCCCGTTGTCTCACTTTGTCATCAGGAAAGTCCTTAGCAACTGTTGCTAGTGTCGTTAGCTACGACATTTCCCCGTGTGTGTCCTTAGATCTTGGCGTATTTCAAATTTGGCCAACGTTGTCAGAAAAGTCCTTTGTACGGCTGATAAATTTGTTCCCTGTACTACCGCGGAACGAAACAAAAAAAGTTTATTAAAGCCGGCGTTAGCTAGCGTTAACCATGTGAAACGCGTTTTTTTAAATGAACTTTATTGATATTCCCCCAAACGCGTATTGCCAGAAAGAGGGGGGCGCGCGCATGCGTACAACGCTTTCACGTTCACGTTCCCGAACGACTCTTGCCAATTGTTTCAAGTTGTTTAGAGTGTGGCTTCAATTCAGTCTGGAGATGAAACTATTATTTAAGTCTTTTAAAAATCAACTGATATTTTTTAAACATGTTGTCACAAATCGGGTGGATAAACGAGGAGCAGACAGGTCAAAAACTCTTTGACTGGATTTTGATCCTTTCTTTTTAATCTGTTATGTATTTATTTGACCATGAGGTGGCGCTCTCGGGACCACTATAATGCTCTTTGGGTGCCTCTGCTCCTCGTTTATCCATCAGATTTTTAACAACATGTTGGATAAAGATCAGTTATTTTGAATAATAGTTTCATCACCAGATTTAACTGAAGCCGTTCTTAAGTAAAACTAAATAAGATGGAGTAGCGGGACGTGGAGGTGGATTTCTTGGGAGCCAAAGTGAAGCGGCGTCTTGGAGGTAAGTGGAGATGGCGTAGGAGGAACGGGCTTGATGGCAGGATGAAGTCAGAGCGTGGTAGCAACGTGGAGTTTGGAGATGAGCTTGAGGATGAAGATCTTCTGACTGGATTTGATTTACATGAATAAATGCAACACTTTACGTTGATAAATACAATACTTTACCTTAACAAACAGAACACTTTACGATAATAAATACAGCTTTTCACCTTACTAAATATAACACTTTACAATACCTTAATAAATACAACACTTTACCTTAATAAATGCAACACATTGAGACGACTGTCGTTGTGAATTTGAGCTATTTTAATGAAATTAAATTGAATTAAATTGAATTTTCATGTTGTTGGAGACTCGTTCTAGAGATAAGTATTATTATTGGAAATATTTTGTTTATTAAAACAAATGTTTCCACAGTTACAAGACACACAAATGACACAATTAATACTGAAAAATGAATTTTACATGTAAGTTGAACTACCTTAGTTGGGATTGGGACTTCCGGATCCGGGTTGTAACACATACGCGTAGGGCTCTCAGCAGTTCTCACAACGATCTTCAAGTAACTTAAAAGTTGATTTTCTCAGAAAAAAGAGAGCTGACCATGGCCCTGAAGAAAAACCAAGCAACAGGTGACTATGATGACCTTAAAAAAACTACGACATAATATTTGCTAAATAGATTTTTGAAACAATATTATGTCTATTCTTTCTGATATAGTCTTTTTTAAATCATAGTTATTGACAATCTGCATATATTTTAGATAACCTATCTCTCTGATAAAAGCTTATGAACCGGATATTGATAAATCATGTAATAAAATGGTTATGGTAGAACAGGGGTGGGATTATATAAATTCGCTTCCTTCCACTCCCTTTCAAGCAATCTTTGATTTAATGTCTAATTATCCTAAGTTTGATACGTCTTTGTATGAATGTAGAACTGCTGATTGTTTTGTGCATTATTCTTATTTGAATGCTTTAAAAATAAACCATTTCAAATCAAAAAATCGAATCAGATTGAATTGAGAGATTAGAGAGGATGGGGCGAGTGGGAAAATAGCACTTTGGGGGGTAATCCAGATTTATTTGGTATGCTGGGATGCCCAGTTTAGTTTAGTCTGTTTTACCTTAGTTTAGCAATTCCCTGTTAAATTTTAGACTTCATGTTCTTTGTGATTTTAAGTTTATTATACGAATGAAACCCTTTTAGATGACTTAAATTGGGCTATAGAAATAAATAAAATTAAAAATTGAGTTGAATTGAATTTATAAAACATTTTCAATCATTTTATTTCAATTATCTCCCCTGTGAACCGCCACCTTAACGTGGTGGGGGAGTGTGAGAGCTCGGGTGATCCCAGGAGCTAAGCTGTCTGGGGCTTAAGCCCCTGGTAGGGTCTCCCATGGCAGACAGGTCCTGGGTGACGAGCCAGAAAAAGAGCGGTTCGGAAGCCTCTGATGAAATGTAATACCAAGGACCCGATTACGTCGCCCGGATTGGCGTCACCGGGGCCCCGCTCTGGAGCCAGGCCCAGGGTTGGGGCTCGCAGGTGAGCGCCTGGTGGCCGGGGCTCTTCCCACGGGCCTCGGTCGGGCACACCCCGAAGGAGTGGTGGGACCACTCTCCGGTGGGCCCACCACCCGTAGGAGAACTCAAAAGGGGCTGGTGCAATGTGGTTTGGGTGGCAGTTGAGGGCAGGTGCCTCGGCGGCCCAAACCCTGGTCATGGAACTTGGCTTTTGGGACATGGAATGTCACCTCTCTGGGAGGGAAGGAGCCTGAGCTGGTGTGAGAGGTTGAGAGATACCGTCTAGATATAGTCGGGCTCACCTCCACACATAGCCTGGGCTCTGAAACTCAGTCCTTAGAGAGGGGTTGGACTCTCTACCACTATGGAGTTGCCCAAGGTGAGAGGCGGCGGGCTGGCGTGGGCTTACTCGTGAGTCCCCAGCTCAGCCGCCAAGTGTTGGAGTTCACGCCGGTGGACGAGAGGGTCATGTCCCTCCGCCTCCGGGTGGGGGACAGGTCTCTAACTGTGGTTTCGGCTTACAGGCCGAACAACAGTTCGGAGTACCAGGCCTTCTTGGTGTCTCTCGAAGGGGTACTGGAAAGAGCCCCAACGGGGGACTCCATTGTCTTCCTGGGGGACTTCAATGCCCACGTGGGCAATGACAGTGGCACCTGGAGGGTTGTGATTGGTAGGAACCCCCCCCCCCCCCTGATCTGAACCCGAGTGGTGTTTTGTTATTGGATTTCTGTGCTCGTCATAGTTTGTCCATAACGAACACCATGTTTGAGCACAAGGGTGTCCATCAATACACCTGGCATCAGGACACCCTAGGCAGGAGGGCAATGATCGACTTTGTAGTTGTTTCAGGCGACCTCCGGCCCTGTGTCTTGGATACTCTGGTGAAGAGAGGGGCAGAGCTGTCCACTGATCACTACCTGGTGGTGAGTTGGATCCGCTGGCGGGGAAGGAGGCCGGAAAGACTTGGAAGACCCAAACGTACTGTGAGGGTCTGCTGGGAACGTCTGGCTGAGCCCTCCGTCAGGGAAGTCTCCCACATCTGGGAGAACTTCAAACAGGTACCGAGGGAGGTTGGGGACAGAGCTGAGCTAGAAAGCAAAGCTCTTAATTTACCGGTCGATCTTCATTCCAATACTCACCTATGGTCATGAGCTATGGGTCAAGAACGGCTGAAATGAGCTTCCTCCGTAGGGTGGCTAGGCGCTCCCTTAGAGATAGGGTGAGAAGCTCGGTCACCCGCAGAGAGCTCAGAGTAGAACCGCTTCTCCTCCACATCGAAAGGAGCCAGTTGAGGTAGCTCAGGCATCTAGTCCGGATGCCTCCTGGACGCCTCCCTGGAGAGGTGTTCCGGGCATGTCCCACCGGAGAAGACCCAGGACACGCTGGAGAGACTACGTCTCTCGGCTGGCCTGGGAACGCCTCGGGGTCCCCCAAAGGAGCTGGAGGAAGTGGCTGGGGTCAGGGAAGTCTGGGCATCTTTGCTTAGACTGCTGCTCCCGGATAGGCGGAGGAAGATGGATGGATTGAAAAACTATAAATATATATAAACTATATAAGCTATAAGGAAAAAAAAAAATCTAAAATCCATGGATGGATTTTCAATTTTTTTTTTCCTTATAGTTTTTGCACATTTATTCAGAAACTACATGTTTTAGTATTTTGTAAGTGGATTATTTGGAAAATGATGGTTGCCACATAAAAGGTCCTCCAGTTCTGGAATGACCCTACAAGATTCACCAAAATTGATACACGGCAAAACTTTATTCACATTTGAAGAAGTACAGAGTGTCAAAAGATAATCAAAACTATTATAAATAAGGAAATAATAATAATATATTATTAAAAAAACAAAATTATGTGGTAATTATTGATACATCTAGTTAATAAATAATGTGATGGGCAAAAATAATTATTTCCATATAACTTATCCTAAAGCAGGACATTTGCAAGAATCTCTTCCAAGATAAAGCTTGTAACAAAAACATTAAATATTTCTGAATTTTCAGCCATTTTCAATGAAACATTTGTTACAAAACTAGAAAAAATATTGTTAATAGAAAAATTGAGATATGAAACTGATTGTAATAATCTTGAAGAAAAAATCGAATTCGGTTAAACACTCAGGTATTGATCCAAAAATATGTTTTTACCGTTCCATGCCATCGTTAATCAAAAGCTACAGGATAACTAGAAGTAGCTCCATCAGAAGAACAAGTAAACCCATTTTGACACTGTTAGCATCACTGGTGGTGGTTGACGTGGTGGTTGCTCCTGCAGATGTAGTGGTGGTGGTTGTAGTTGTAGTTGGAATGGTGGTTGTAGTTGGAGTGGTGGTTGTAGTTGGAGTGGTGGTTGTTGTTGGAGTGGTGGTTGTTGTTGGAGTGGTGGTTGTTGTAGTTGGAGTGGTGGTTGTTGTGGTCGGAGTGGTGGTTGTTGTGGTTGGAGTGGTGGTGGTTGTAGTTGAAGTTGTGGTTGTTGTAGTCGGAGTGGTGGTTGTTGTGGTTGGAGTGGTGCTGGTTGTAGTTGGAGTGGTGGTTGTTGTGGTTGGAGTGGTGGTGGTTGTAGTTGGAGTTGTGGTTGTCGTAGTCGGAGTGGTGGTTGTTGTGGTTGGAGTGGTGCTGGTTGTAGTTGGAGTGGTGGTTGTTGTTGGAGTGGTGGTTGTTGTTGGAGTGGTGGTTGTTGTTGGAGTGGTTGTTGTAGTTGGAGTGGTGGTTGTTGTTGGAGTGGTGGTTGTTGTTGGAGTGGTGGTTGTTGTTGGAGTGGTTGTTGTAGTCGGAGTGGTGGTGGTTGTTGTTGGAGTGGTGGTTGGCATGGTGGTGGTGGGAATGGTGTTGCATGAGCTGGTGGTGCAGCAGGTTGGTCCAGTGGTGATGGAACCAACATTCTGCATGAAAGGCAGGGCTCCCAGGCTGGCTGCAGCTGCACATGTGTTTGGAGATGTGCAGCCCAGAGCTGGATATGATGTGGAGCCGTTGGTCACTGGGAAGAAAGATTTAAGATGTGAACTTGTGAAAAGGCTGCACTAAAGCCACAGTCAGAAAAGGAAACTCCAATGAAGTTGCTTCTCTGATTGGTAAGACTCTAAAATTTCTATTTGAAAATCTTTTGAAATGACATCCCTAATAGTTGACATTTTCCTCTTTGGAACCTCATTCAACTCACGGGTTGCTTGGAAGCAGCTGGTCTGGTCTCCAGAACACTGAACTGTAGAGCTGCACTGAGAGGTGGTCGGGTCACAGACGAGACACGTCAGGCTGTTAGCAGGCTGAGGGTCAGGAACTGAAGCACAAGACAACATAGTTCGTTATGTCCAAAGATGAAAAGGTCTTCACAGAGCAGATCTGACAGCTCTGGAGAGGATTTGAACTCACAGGCCAAAGTCTGGGAGTTGCACTTGTTGGTGTCGCAGCACTGAGCCAATGCAATGGCACTGGAAAAACCCAAGTTGACGGAAAACGTTGCCGTTCCAGCCGTGGGACAAAGAGAAGGAGCAGCACAGTCCTTGTAGACCTGTGTTCCTGAAGTTCCAGATGAAGAGGCTGCAGAGTCAAAGACAGTTGGATTTACTGATGGAAACCCCAAGAACTTTCCAGAACCGGTTCAGGCTTTCACTGTACAGTCATGAGAGGAGAAGAGGATACCTCTGATGGAAGCTGTTATGCACATGAACCCTGAGTCGCACGTCCTAGGAATTGTTTTTGAACATGTTGTGTCTGTACAGACATCACACTGAAGAGCAGCAGCTGCAGAGAAGAAACAGCAGAACATTCATTTGGTGTGTATGAGATGATGAGTCAAAAGTCTGTTGACATATGTTGTTATCATGTGTTTTTCCACAGATAGAATTTGTTCATCAATTTAATCATAGACCAGTCAATAAAAAGGACAAACCCACTAGATAAAAAAGCCAGACCTTAAGAATACACAGGTTAAGAAACAGTATAGAACTGTAAACTTTCTGAGAACAAGATACAATAAATCCTAGAATAGATGCGACCTAAGTCTTCTTTAATGACTAAAGAGAATAAAACTGATTTGGGTGGAGTTCTACAACACCTGAACAGTAAGTCTTAGTTCTTCAACTTCACCATTAGAATGGTTACCATAAGTTTAAATTCACAGTAAAGAAGATTTGATGCTGAAAAAGTCTGCAGTTTCAGCTGTAAAACCCTGCAAGGAGATTACCGGAGCTGCAGAGCATCCAGACGAGAGTCAGAGAGAAGATCAGCTTCATCCTGAGGAGCAGATGAGTTGTGCAGATGTCTCTGAGTTTGCTTGTCCTTCGGGATTGTCGTGCTCCTTCTGAGCAGCTTCAGCATTATATAGAGTCCAGGTGACCTCAGTGAGTGGGTGTGTGTCAGGTTGTGTCAGACTTCACTCCCTTTTTGTCACAACATCACAACAAGTAAACACACCTAAACATTCCTCCCTGATTGTTGACGTAATGAGATGCTCTGAAGCACATGGAGGAAACTGCAGCTCGTTCTCACAGGAACCTTTAAGATCCAGCAATGAATCCTCTAAGATGCCTTTAAACTTTTATTTTATTGTTTGTTTTTCCACATTATTACAGTTTATGTGGACTGATTAGATTTTAAATCGTGTCATTTTTACTTTGTGAGTTTTTATAGTATTTAAATACAATTTTAGTCGTTTTATCTCTTTCTGGAGACTCCGGTTTCCCCCAAAAAACATGCTTCATAGGATGATTGATTACTGTAAGTGTCCCTAAGTGTGACTGTGAGTGTTTGAGGTTCTGTGGTTGTGTCCAACAGTAGCTTGGTTGGGGTCTGGCAGCCCTGTGACCCTAAAAGAGTATGGATGATGGATGGATGGGTGGATGGATGGATGGGTGGATGGAAGGATGGATGGATGGAAGGATGGATGGATGGATGGATGGATGGATGGATGGATGGATGGATGGGTGGATGGATGGATGGATGGATGGATGATGGATGGATGGATGATGGGTGGATGGGTGGGTGGATGGGTGGATGGATGGGTGGATGGATGGATGATGGATGGATGGATGGGTGGATGGATGGATGGATGGATGGGTGGATGGATGGATGATGGATGGATGGATGGATGGATGGATGGATTAGAAAACTTAAAGCATATTTGTATACTGTGTGGTCAACATCTAAAAATACGATATATTCTTTCTTTTCATTTTACAGTAAAGAATTCCGTCAGTCCTGTTGTTCATCCGATCTTGATTCAATTGCGTTTGTTAGAAATTATGCAAAAATTAAGCAACCAAAGCTAATGTTTAAAACCAAGAGTCATTTACTACAACCTGACCGAAAAAAAGTTTTAAAAAAACAAGAGTCCCAAACAAAATGGTGAAATTAAAGAAGTGAGAGGAAAAAACCAGAACAATAACTTTTCTAAACTCTATGACATTCAACACACGGAACCGAAAACTTGTGATCAAACAGAGGATTTGTGCCCAATCCATCTAATGAAGTACATTGTAAAATAAAAAGATGTTTGTGTAATAACAATGACTCTGTGCGAATATGAGAGTTGAGTTTTTAGGGCTGTAAAAGAGGGCAGATGCAATATTTACTTCTCTTTCTGCTCTTAATTCTTCATTACAAGTGTTGATGAATAGAATCACATGACTTTTTATGCTTGTCTTTAAAAGAAGTTAAACTAAATAAACACATCTGCAGAAAGAGCTGAAAATGAGAAGTAATTAAACGCTGATTTACATTTTTATAGTTCCAGTCACACAAGCAAAAAGTACTAAAATCTGCTTCCAAATCTGAGTTTGTCATGGTTAAACATGATCAACTTACTGAAATCTTTCTTCTAGAATGGAAATAAATGAATGAAATAATGACAGTTGAAGCAGCAGATTCTCAGTGATGCACTTCAACTCAGCATAATCATAGCCAGCTCCTTTGTTTCCGTCAGAAGACAGTTGTTGTGTTTGACAGAGACAAAAAACAGGGTGTGTCTGACTCATCAGATGAAAAGAATATTTTATACCTTTTCATTAAAGTCGTTAATGTTTAAGCAGACCATGACCAAAAAACAGGCGTGACAAACGGTGTCACGGAGAAACTAATGATCCAAAAATATGCACCACTTTGCAACTCCTTCACACTTTTAATAACACAGCTAAATAAAAACTATTATTAACCTTATTATTGTATTTTTGTTTGTCCTCTGTGACAGTGGTAGTACGTAAAGTGGGCTGAACAGCGGTGTAGTGGAAAGCGCTGCTACGTCACAGTAGCTGTCTTTCCATTGACTATGAAATGACACAAATTGGATTTGCAATAATAAATCTACTTCATGGAAACACGTCAATTTACGTGTTATTTGACATATTTCTCAAAACAGCAATGCAAAGACTGTTCTCATATTAAATGAGTTAAATGAAGTAGACAGTTTGCATCCCCTTTCTTAACCCGCTGGGGCCGCGGGGTTGCTGGAGCCCGTCCCAGCTACTGTTGGGCAAAGGATGGATACACCCTGGACAGGTCCCCAGCCTATCTCAGGGCCCATCGGGCTGGAGCGATCACGCTGGCTATGGCGAGCGGCCCCTGGGGGGCAGACACAGAGATCCGGCGCGCTCAGGCCTCCTAAGTCTTATGATATTTTTCATATTTTCATGGAAACAATCATAAAAACATCCTTTAGTTTAATTCTTGTTTTTATTTTTCTCTTCTCCAACTACTGTGGGTCACAGAGACACAGAAGTAGCAATGGAAAGCTGCGTTTGCAGCAGGAGTGAGGCCTACTGCACTGGGAGAGACTCGGCGTGATCTCATGAACAGGATTACCGATAATAAACAAATCCCATCTCTGAACATCCTCCGTGTCTTCCATACATTGTAATGAGATATACACTGACAGAAATGTGAAGGTATCTGCTGTAAATTAAAGTTTTGTTCACATCTGTGCTTTTTTATTGCATGAGTGTGTTTGTGTTTATTCGCATAAATGATTTGTTGGAAACGGTGACATTATGAAATTGTGTTTTGGCGACATTTCTAGAATTTTGAAGTTTTGCGCATTTGCGGAATAGAAACACAGCTAGTGAGAAACTTTGGTTCAAATCCTAGCTGGGTTCTTTCTGTGTGAGGTTTGTATGTTCTCCTGGTTCATGTGTGGATTATATATCGCAGCCCAAAAACATGTTTCATTGGTTCGTAGATGATTCTGAATTGTCTCTTAGGTGTAAATGCATATATTTGTCTGTGTGGCTCTGTGACAGACTGGTGACCCTTTCAGGGTGAACCCCACCTTCTAAGGCTGAATCCGATTCATTCCCTACCCCTTTGGCTTCTCCCTACCCCTACATTTACCCCTCCAAACGGATAGATTTGCTTCGACCTCCTGCCCGGAGCTTAATGAGTATCTTGTCATGCCCATTGGTTTCTGTAATGCCCCTTTGTGTTCTAGGCGTCTGTCAACGACGACTTCTAAGACATGTCGCAACACTTTGTTGTCGTTTACATTGACGACAACCGGATCTACTCGGACACGTTGGAGGAGCACGTTGCCCATGTCCAGCAGTTGTTACAGTGGCTGATCACAAACAACCTGTATGCAAAAGCGGAGAAATGCGAGTTCCATAAGACCGCCGTCGCTTTTCTGGATTATGTGATCAGCATGGGGGGCGTGTCAGTGGACCAGGGCAAAGTGGAGGTGGTGCGTACAGAATCGGCAGGCTCTCAGTGACTCAGACATTTGTGAACACTGTGACAGTAATCTACCTGATAGTTACATGCATGCACTGTGGTTCTGCACGCCTGTCCAGGCTCTCTGGCAGCAGGTATGTGCAGATCTATCAGCCTGGCTTAAGGTTTCAATCACGGCTTCACCGTCACTTTGTGTGCTTGGTGACATGAGTGCCATCGAGGTAGACGGAGGATTATTAAATATCATTTTCATAACTCTTTGTATCGCTAAAAAAACATTTTAATAAATTGGAAAAACAAGAAAAACATAAATATAAGTCAATCCAGAAATCTGCTTTTTGATCATATCAGCTTGGAAAAAATGTCATCCCAAAGTTCAAGTAACTTTGAAAGAATTCAGTCTCTCTGGTCTCCCGTAGCTAACTCCATGACTTAGGGGGTGGGGGGCCTGGTCGTCACTGCTCCCTGCCCTTCTGCCTCCGCTGCCTGGTGGGGACCCCATTTGACGGGGGGGTTGGGTCCAGTGCCTGGGCGGGGTGTGCTGGGGCGCTGCGTTGTCTTCTGGGCTTGGCTGTGGGGGGTGCGTGGTGGTGGTGGGGGGTTTAGTGGTGGTCTGGCTTGGCTTGGGGGGGTGGTCTCTTTGCCCGTTCTGGGGGAGGTTGGCGGTGGGGTCCAGTTCAGGGGGGGGGTAGGTCCAGCGGCGCTGGATGGGCTGCCCGTCTACACCTGGGGCTGTGATCAACCCTTCCCTGGCTCTGGGATGGGGCGGGGCAACCCTCTTGGGGCCCCCGGTCGCTCTGGGTGTCATCCTTTGCGGCTGCGGGGTCTGGGGGTGTGTGGGGGGGGCTTGTCGGCCCTGTCTTGTGGGGGGGGCTTTCTGGGGGGGGCACTATGGGTACGGGACCTTGGGGGTTTGACGGGTCGGAGTCTCCACTGGTGGCAATCGCCGGTTGCCCCGGCCGGTTGGCTGTCTTGGTCCCGTCGAGGCCAGACCAGAGCTCCCCCAGGGCCGGTGCTTGCGGGTGTGGGCCTGGGCCTGCTCCGGGGGGGGGGGGGGCGGCGCCCTCTGGCTCCTCTCTTTCTGTGTGGGGTGGGTGGTGCTGGGCCTGGGGCGTCGGTGCCTCTGGGGATGGGACCCCGGGGCTGGGGGACCCGGGCCCCACGCTGGGGGGGGCTGGGGGATGGCTGCCTGACCACCGGGGGACAGTCTACCAGCTGTCCACAACCCACCCCCTTCCTCATATATTCTCATATTAGGGTGAGGGGGTGGGGGGGTTTAGCCTGCGACGCACCTTGGGGGGGGGGGGGGGGCTACTGCACCCCCCCCCCCCCAGTACACACACCTTTACTCCTCATTATATACATTCAAATGATTGAATGAAATATTTCACACTAGTTGGTTTGAAGGCATAAGTATGCGTGGGTGAACAATATCTGTATTGTATGCATGTTTTGTGTTCATGTTGACATGTGGACATTTCTGCAGTTAACAGGTGTGTTTATAACATCTGAATGTGTGTGTGGACAGGCCCCGCCCTTTGAGATTTGTATTACACTTGAACCTTACCGTAATGATAAACATCCAGTAAACTTGTTGCTTTATGCTGCTTTATGGTTTTATCCCCCCCCCCTCTCCTATGATCACCCCCCTATCCCCCTCTCTCTCTAACATCCCTCTCTCTTCTTCCCTTCTTTCCTTTTCCGTCCGGTCCAACACAAAAGATGTTCAAATATGATTGAAATGAATAAAGTTTGTCCTGGATTCCAAAAGGGGTTTATTCAGACATTCCTCTGGTTTGTCTGAAGATTAATAACCCCTGATGTTAAAGCAAAATATGTCCAACACAAGAGGCCTTCAGCTCTCATCCCCCCTCCTCAACCAGCAGGTTGAGAACAGCAGCTCTTAGCCTAAGGTGACCAGACCAAAAGAATTCCACTACAGTGTTTTGAATCACAGTGATGAGGCTTGCAAGAGGAGGCAGCACCAGGGATGTCCTGTTTGACATGGTGCTCCTGCGGTTCACCTTCATGAAACAGAGCGGTTCGGCACAATGTTTCAGTGTGTCAACTAGCGCAGATCACGTGGTTGATGACGTATGACGCGCCAAATGCTTCGTTTGGTGGAACTACGGTTCAGATGTCACTTGTGTTTGACAGCTGGGTGCGCTATTCTCTAGACATACGAAATGAATCCTGAATGTTTCCTGACCAGTTCTACTGTTTCCCCTGTAATGGAATCAGCAACGGTTCATTGCACTTTACCATGGCTCCTGGTAACAAACGGACTGTGGCTCAGGATAGTTTCAACTTGATTTTTCCTAATAAGACAGTAGACTCGATGGCACAGCAAATCAGTATCAGTAGAGATAGCTCAGTGGAAAAGTTCATGGGGTTAGCATCCAGAGGTCCTGGGTTCAAGATCAATGTTTTACAAATTTTTTTTCTTTGCTTTGCGTTTATTTTCTTCATGTGATGTGTATTTTGCTGTGTCAAGCACTCCTCACAGACAACATCACATGTTGTTTTGTTTTACGTTGTTCTTTTTAATAATCAGTAATAACATTGTTTTGTTTGATGTTTTTTCATCATCATTTCCACATTGAAGTGTTACAAGGAGCTTAGTTGAAACATGTTGATATACTTCCAGTCTGCCACCAGATGCCGGTGTTCTGTCTGGTTTTAAAGCCCTCAATGGGTGGTTCAGTTTTCCGGCACAAATACATGAACCCCAAGGGAAGCTTCATGGGGCTTCTATTCTAGGCAACTCCATCATACTATGCCAAAGTCTTGAGGTAACCAAATTATTGACAACAAGAACTCTACCCCTGAAGGATATCTGATGTAGCAGGTATTTCCATTTAGACAGTCTGGCACACGCTCTCTCTATGACAGCCTCTCAATTCTTTTTTTTGAAAACCATCACTGCCCGAATAAATTCCTTAAAACTTTATCCCTTCCATTCCACAAATAAACTTCCCAGGCCATAGAGGCAACCTGGAGCCCACCCAACATCCCAATAGTAGAACTGTGCACTTAGCCCAGTTCAAGCTTTTTGGAATAGATCCAGAACGTTGCACAGAGAATCAACTTCTCCCTGATGCTGTACAAAAACTGTTACATCATCTGAAGACACCACAACAGATGGCTTGTGGGACGCTTCTGGCAGCATCAACCCTGTGAGCCGAGTACAGAGAAAGGGTTCAATGGCAAGAGTGTAAAGTTGGCCAGAAAGGGGACATCCCCATCTAATCCCTCTCTTAACCCTTAACACAACTGCTCAGTCCGCCACCAATCTTGACTAAACAAAAAGCATCTTTTAACAGAAGACGCAACAATTAAGTAAAAAAAACTCTCCAAAACCAAAAGCTTTCAAGGCAGAAAATAAACAAGAATGATCAACTCCATAAAAAGCCTTCTCCTGATCTGAAGATTACAGTCCAATTATCACAGTGTTTACAAATATCAAATAAATCACACACAAGAAAAAGATTGTCCATAATAGATCTGTCCGGCACACAATATGACCGATCCCTGTAAACGATTACACCCAAAATATTCTTAAGTCTAATGGACAGGACCTTTATAAGCAACTTGTTGTCTGTACAAAGCAAAGCAAGCTGTCTCCAATTTTTCAAGGGAGAGAGAAGAGATAGAACAGCATGACAACATGAGAAAGGCAACAATCCAGTCTTTGAGCAACCCTTGTACACCTCGAGTAGATCCGGGCCCAGGCACTTCAAGAAATGTTTAGAAAAATCAGCCGGAAGACCATCCAGACCAGGAGACCTCCCCAGCGTCATCTAACCCACAGCAGCAGTCCATTCATCCATGGAGATCGAGGAATCAAAAAGTCTCTGTCTGCATCACTCAGTCATGGAAGTCCCTCCAGCAGCTGATCCACACAGTCGCTGTCGCAATCTTCTTTTCCGAAGAGGCAGCTGTAAAAATCCACCGCAAGAGTTCTCATGGCAGCAGGACTCGTAGTAACAGACCCATCATGAAGGCGCAGACAGACCATCTGTTTCTTCTGAGAAACAGATTTCTCCAGGTTGAAAAAGAATGACGTAGGAGCATCCATGTCTCTGATGGTGGTAAACCGAGCTCGAACTAAAGCTCCCTTAGCCCTTTCACGGAGAGAGGTACTTAGTTCACCCGGTCTGCTCTGAAGTAATTGACTTTGTGAAGCACTATGAGTTGAACAAGTGTTTTCTAACCTTGAAATGTCTTTTTCCAAAGCAGATATTACTCTCTTAGTGGTAACTGTGGAATGACTTGCATGACTGGGAATGAGGTTCTGCGCCTGTTCTATCTAAAGTCACCGCCCATCACTACAATAACCCCTGAATCACAGTTTTTCTAAAAATCGTCTAAAGTGAGGACAAAAGACATTCTGTGGGCACCTTCACCTGCATAAAAGTTGATAAAACAAAAATGAAACCTGTTCAGTTTAACCCTCACAGCTAAAAACCTGCATGCGGCCACCTCACTGACAGATAAGATATTACCGCCACCCCAGCAGAGAAGACTGAACCATGTGAAAAAGAAGACTGACCCCTTCACCACAGAGCCCATTCTGCCTCGGTGGTCACATTACTCTGAGTTTCCTGTAAAAAAAAAACATCTAACGCCTTTTCTCAAGAATGTCTCTAATAATTGCCCTGTTTTCTGTATCCCTCCTACCTAACATTTAAAGAGCCCACCCTAACTTTAAACATAGAGAGATGGGAAGGAGGAACAATAAAGGAAACAACAGTAAAGAGATCATCCACACACCAAGTCATAACTACATCAATGTTTCAATTTAGTTCTTTATTTTCAACCTTTTGGACGTTTTAGCTTTTGCAGCCTTTAACTGTTTACGAATCACACACTTTAATTAACCTAAACCGTTTCTTCTCATCAAGTGTATCAAGATCAACCACTTTCTGTAGAGTTAGTAATGTCAGAAAAAACGTTTCCAAGTCCAGAAAATAATCAGCCACTTTAACCGGTCTACTGAAAGAATCATCAAGGAATGATTCATTTCCTCAAGGAAATAAACGTCATCACTCGATATCTGGGACTCTGCCAGAGATCCACAGTCAGAGTCCAGCTCCATGTCTGCATTGGCAGAAGGAGGAATCACAGCAGAAATCTCATCAGAAATGGTCGACTGTCCATCTGGGCACTTAACTTCCTCCAGGGTCTGGATCAGGGGAAAGGGCAGAGCCCCCAATACCCACCCACTCTGCCCAATCAGCTGCAGGAGCTTCTACAGGCTGCCCCTCAGTCACCCTGTACGGGCTGGCGGCGCGCTTATGCCCTGGCGACTCCGCACTCTAAACACTTCAGACTCCCCGTGCTGGCGTAAACCAAGTAATGTCTGTCCCCGTGCTTCATGCGGAAGGACACGTGAAGAGACATGAGCACCTGTCTGCAGAATGACTGCACATGCTTCAGCTTCTCAGTCCTGCATCCTAAACCTACAGTTCAGAAACTGCTGGCAAACTTCTCATAGCGCCGCTGGTCCTGCCCCAAAGCTTCTGTGGGGATGAATGTGGGAAATAATGACCCACACTGACAGCACAGCGAATGGGGACACCTGCAGGAACTCCCCGCCCACATTGGTCAAGTCAAACACTAATCGCTCCTCCGTCAGAAAAACAATCACAAACATCACAAACTTTCTTTCAAAATCACTCACCCACACTGTCCATGCTGTCACCGCCACCACCAATCCCCTAGCATGAAGCTAAAGAAAGAAGTTAGGAAACACTCTATGAAAATCCTTCGGATGTCTAAGTGTCCTCGGGCAAGACACTGAACCCCACCTTGCCTCTGGTGGGAGGTTGGCGCCAGTGTGTGAATGTGTGTGTGACTGTAAAGCGCTTTGGGCCTTCGAAAGAGGGTAGAAAGCGCTATATAAGCATACGCCATTTACCATTTACCATTTACATAATCCAAATTCTAACAGTCTATTCAGTAGGACTATCAGCTGTGTAGCCACATGACTTCTGCACAACACAACATTTCAGGTGACTACCTCTAGACGCTCATCCAGAGAATGCCAAGAGTGTGAAAGCAGTGATCAAAGCAAAAGGTGGATACTATAAAGAACCTACAATATGACATATTTTCAGTTGTTTCACACTTTTTTGTTATATATATAATTCCACACGTGTTAATTCATAGTTTTGATGCCTTCAGTGTGAATCTACAATTTTCATGAAAGTAAAGAAAACTCTTTAAATGAGCAGGTGTGTCCAAACCTTCGCTCTGTACCGTATGTTTTGAATTCATAAGGGTATTTTGAAAAACTCGTAAGCGAGTTTTGTCCCATTCATTTTTTTTTCACCCGCGATGATGTCATCGGTTTTGGGGGAGGGGGTGTCATTCACTTTGCCCAAAATTCATTTTTGCCAGGCATTAGGCGAATTTTAGTGAGTTTTTGCACGTGGTGGTGGGGGGGTGGGGGGTCAAATTTTCGCTTAAGGGCAAAGAATTTTTGCCAATGGCGAAAACAATCTGGTCCTTAAAGTCAGTGACTGCTGCTGGCCATTATAAGCTTTTTACAAGATAAGATATAACACAAACACAAATGTATCATGTGACAGAGATCGCTTTATTCCCACTTTATAATTACATCAATCACAGAAAGCTGAAGTTTCAAAGAGTAAGAATGAATAGGGAAAATGCATTTTAAAATGTTTAATCTAATATAAAATAATCAAATAAATATTTTGATACAATATCATATGCCAAAAATCAGAAACTCTTTAGAAAACTCACTTGAATAAGATAAAAGCAGTATAACCATCTGCAAATGGGATATCTGCAGATTTTAGAAAGTGTTCTCCTTGAAATTTAGAAAACTGACAAAGAAGTGTAGCCGCTGAAACACGTAACCAATGTCGTAAAAATCTTTACCTGTACGAAGAATGTGTTTTTCATATAGTGTCTGGTTGGACACAAGAAGAAGCTTTAACCACCAGAGAGTGTTTCTTGACCTTTTCCTGTCACCAATAACCTTTAATTACAAGATCAGTAGAAGAAGCCCAAACAGCAGTTGAAGCAAACCCATTCTGACAGTGTTTGCATCACTGGTTGTAGTCGGAGTGGTGGTGGTTGTGGTTGGAGTGGTGGTTGTTGTAGTCGGAGTTGTGGTTGTTGTAGTTGGAGTGGTGGTGGTTGTAGTCGGAGTGGTGGTGGTTGTGGTTGGAGTGGTGGTTGTTGTAGTTGGAGTGGTGGTGGTTGTAGTTGGAGTGGTGGTGGTTGTGGTTGGAGTGGTGGTGGTTGTAGTTGGAGTTGTGGTTGTCGTAGTCGGAGTGGTGGTTGTTGTGGTTGGAGTGGTGCTGGTTGTAGTTGGAGTGGTGGTTGTAGTTGGAGTGGTGGTTGGCATGGTGGTGGTGGGAATGGTGTTGCATGAGCTGGTGGTGCAGCAGGTTGGTCCAGTGGTGATGGAACCAACATTCTGCATGAAAGGCAGGGCTCCCAGGCTGGCTGCAGCTGCACATGTGTTTGGAGATGTGCAGCCCAGAGCTGGATATGATGTGGAGCCGTTGGTCACTGGGAAGAAAGATTTAAGATGTGAACTTGTGAAAAGGCTGCACTAAAGCCACAGTCAGAAAAGGAAACTCCAATGAAGCTCCTTCTCTGATTGGTAAGACTCTAAAATTTCTATTTGAAAATCTTTTGAAATGACATCCCTAATAGTTGACATTTTCCTCTTTGGAACCTCATTCAACTCACGGGTTGCTTGGAAGCAGCTGGTCTGGTCTCCAGAACACTGAACTGTAGAGCTGCACTGAGAGGTGGTCGGGTCACAGACGAGACACGTCAGGCTGTTAGCAGGCTGAGGGTCAGGAACTGAAGCACAAGACAACATAGTTCGTTATGTCCAAAGATGAAAAAGTCTTCACAGAGCAGATCTGACAGCTCTGGAGAGGATTTGAACTCACAGGCCAAAGTCTGGGAGTTGCACTTGTTCGAGTGTCGCAGCACTGAGCCGATGCAATGGCACTGGAAAAACCCAAGTTGACGGAAAACGTTGCCGTTCCAGCCGTGGGACAAAGAGAAGGAGCAGCACAGTCCTTGTAGACCTGTGTTCCTGAAGTTCCAGATGAAGAGGCTGCAGAGTCAAAGACAGTTGGATTTACTGATGGAAACCCCACAGAACTTTCCAGAACCGGTTCAGGCTTTCACTGTACAGTCATGAGAGGAGAAGAGGATACCTCTGATGGAAGCTGTTATGCACATGAACCCTGAGTCGCACGTCCTAGGAATTGTTTTTGAACATGTTGTGTCTGCACAGACGTCACACTGAAGAGCAGCAGCTGCAGAGAAGAAACAGCAGAACATTCATTTGGTGTGTATGAGATGATGAGCCAAAAGTCTGTTGACATATGTTGTTATCATGTGTTTTTCCACAGATAGAATTTGTTCATCAATTTAATCATAGACCAGTCAATAAAAAGGACAAACCCACTAGATAAAAAAGCCCGACCTTAAGAATACACAGGTTAAGAAACAGTATAGAACTGTAAACTTTCTGAGAACAAGATACAATAAATCCTAGAATAGATGCGACCTAAGTCTTCTTTAATGACTAAAGAGAATAAAACTGATTTGGGTGGAGTTCTACAACACCTGAACAGTAAGTCTTAGTTCTTCGACTTCACCATTAGAATGGTTACCATAAGTTTAAATTCACAGTAAAGAAGATTTGATGCTGAAAAAGTCTGCAGTTTCAGCTGTAAAACCCTGCAAGGAGATTACCGGAGCTGCAGAGCATCCAGACGAGAGTCAGAGAGAAGATCAGCTTCATCCTGAGGAGCAGATGAGTTGTGCAGATGTCTCTGAGTTTGCTTGTCCTTCGGGATTGTCGTGCTCCTTCTGAGCAGCTTCAGCATTATATAGAGTCCAGGTGACCTCAGTGAGTGGGTGTGTGTCAGGTTGTGTCAGACTTCACTCCCTTTTTGTCACAACATCACAACAAGTAAACACACCTAAACATTCCTCCCTGATTGTTGACGTAATGAGATGCTCTGAAGCACATGGAGGAAACTGCAGCTCGTTCCTACAACCCTTAGCTTATGGTCATAGGTAAGGGGTACCTCTGAGGACTTCTGTCCTAAGAATCAGTTCTGCCTTCATCACAACGGCCCAGAAGAAAGTCTGCAGAAAGTCTGTCTCTCTGATCCTGTGGTTGATTTCAGATACTTTAAAATCCTCCACCTGGGTATATGACCTGTTCTTAGGAGAGGAGATTCCACTTCTTTGTGTCTTAGAACTTTTACCTCAGAGTTGGAGTTGCTTCACACTAAGCTGTTCTAGTGAAAGCTGGGGATCAGAACCTGAAGAAATAAACAAGAGCACATCATCTGCAAAAAGACCGACTGAAAGGCTCCTAAAGCCCATCCCTTTGGGTCTAAGGCTGTGCCGAAAAACTCTGTCCATACAGGCCATGAACAGATATGGTGACAAAGGGTAACTCTGCCAAAGTCCAAAAAAATCTCCAAATGGGTGAAAACTGTGTCCCTGACACACAACCTGCCAGACAAGTGATTGATTTTGATTTATTGATTTATTTCAAGCATTGTGGTCAAAGCAATAAAGAACTTACAAATATTTATCAAACTAATTACAGAAATGATGAAATGCATAGATTAAAGACAAAAAAACAAAACAAAAAAAGCCACTTAAATCACATTTGCTTAATTAAATACAGTGATCATTGACTAAAGTCAAGTAGAACTTGATTTGTTGCTTGAAAAGGAGTGGGAAGAAGCAAGTTTATAGAATCCCCCCCCCCCCCCACTGAGTTCATTCATTTTATAGTTACACAGTTTTTGTAATCCGGTTCTGATCCGATAGATTCTTTTCAAGTTTCAAAATCCAGTGCTTATTAATGATTGATTTTCTTCAGAAAACAGTAAAGGTTAACAGATATGTAATAATCATTGATTATTATTGGAACACCTGATCACATTATTGTGTTCTAATTGAATATTTGGTTCCTTTTTCTCTACACCCAGTCCACATGGAGGATCCCTCCTTCATGTGGACACCCCTGAGGTGTTCCTTTTTTTCTGGAATCAGTTTTATTTTTTTTAGGGGGGGTTTCTTTAGAAGGAGGAACCCACTGAACCCATTGAATTCTATGACTTTATGTTCTTTATGATTTTATGTTTACAGTATAATTACCGGTATGATGAAAACTAATTGAACTTCACTCTAAACTTACACACAAATTTGTGAAACTGCTGGTTATGTTCATTAAACAAACACAGTTTGCAAGGATCAAACACGATTGCAGACAGTTTCACTCTGATAATCATTTATAAACACATTTGAAAAACAAAACAAAAACATGTAGGAAATGGCATATGGTGCAGTGGTTAGCACTCTCATCTGACAGTGAGAAGGCCCTGGTTTGAATCCCAGCTAGGACCTCTCTGTGTGGAGTTTGCATGTTGTCCCTGTAGATGTGTGGGTTTCTCTGGGCACTCCTGTCCAGGGTGCACCTCACCTTCACCCAACAGTAGCCAGGACAGGCCCCAGCAACCCGACGATACAGCA
Organism: Oryzias curvinotus; assembly: GCA_023969325.1. Taxonomy (NCBI): domain Eukaryota; kingdom Metazoa; phylum Chordata; class Actinopteri; order Beloniformes; family Adrianichthyidae; genus Oryzias; species Oryzias curvinotus. The sequence continues at coordinate 154,587 of CM043719.1, forward strand.
GGTTAAGAAGAGGAGGGGGTGAATGAATCATAGTAACCTGAGAGAATTGGTAAAGTGTTAATGGAAGAGAGGAGAACTGCAGATCCACACTATCAGGGTGTCAGACAACAGTTACAATAAGAACAGTGTAAAAAAACGTCAGCAAAGAATTCTCAAACTCAAACTTTATTTATTTATATAGCGCCTTTCATTTTGGTTAAAAACACAAATCACTGCCCCTGACAGAATTCAACACTAAGTTTGATGGGCAGAAAAAAAACCTGAATTTCTCTTATTGTCTTATGTTTGTTTTGACATTTCTGAGTCACAAATAAACACAAGGACCTTTTCAAACAAATCTTTTGTTCTTATAGAAACAGAAATGTATATCTTTGTCATCTGTGACCTTTTAACCTTCCATCAGTAACTGTCAGGAAGTAGACCCGAAATGCAGGAGACCGAGCAGAGACTAAAACATTTAATAAATAACCTCAAATATGCCAAAAACCCTGGAGAGACAAAGGAGTGACAGAACAGACGAGATGAAAACCTGTCACTAACGTACACTGAGGGAAATTCACTGAAATGAAGACAGCTGTGGGTCAGGATTAACCTGAAACTGGTGGGACTGACGGACCATTCAAACAGAACATGAACAAAACCCAAACCAAAGTCCACAATCCTCCTCACACTGACTCTACAACGCGTCTAAAGATTCACCAGGACAACCTAAAGTCATGGTTTTTTACGGCTCCACCCTTCTGCCAATCAAGAAGTGGCAGTTTTCAAAAGTGTGTGTCACCCTTCAGCTTTCAGGTTCCCACTTTACCTGGCCAGAAAAAAAACAAAACAGAAACTCTAGCTTGCTGGCGTCAGGGCCAAACTTCATGCAGAAGTGTGGAGTTCCTCTTCAGAAACTCTGTTTCTGGGAGTGTCTCCAACGCTCTATCAGAAGATCACCTGACACAACTTGACGACAGCTCGACAAGGCCGCACCACACCTTCACCGTCTGTCTGCCAAGACGACAGCTCACCAGCGTCAACATCCTAACTCCTGGTTTTCCCCTCCAGTCATCCATAGAACATTTCAGGTGGAACATGAAGGATTCTAGATGCAGACATGATTGAATCGTATTATTTTCTTACACAAATGTAAAATGCAATAAAATAGAAAGTGAGAATTTGACCACAGCATTCCCTGATTGACTGAACTACGTCCTGTTTCATTGTACGACCTGTCAATACTTCCTGCTCATTCACATGAAGCACGAATGTCTGCAGGGAGTGCCATAATGAGGGGGTAATTATTCGCAGAATGACCACAGACAGAAGCAGCTACATTTAGAAGTTGCTTTTGAAAAGCGGAGGTTATAACAGACGCGTTTGGACCCAACTATTGTCTCCGTTTCTGTGAACAGCAGAAGACAGCTTCAGCGTAATTAGATCAGCCGTTCGATTAAGCATCAGCAGTTTTGATTCACAACTAACACAGGAAAAAGTCGAGCTTTACCTTTTGGAGTTTGGTTGCCTGTGGCCCGTCACTGGGCTGATCCTGGACGCATCCATGCAGTCACCTCCATGAATCGGTGTTAGCCGTCCACCCAGAGAAGGAATGCAAACGTGGCCCAAATGGACATTTAGCAAAATGTGTCTCGATTTGACAGATTCACCATGGAGAACCTCTTTGACTTTTTTGTGCTAAAAAAAAAAAGCAAAGCTGGACGAGATTACAATCAGGCTGTAAGTTTGGAGGTGGACAGTAACATTCCTTATGTTTTCATTGAAATATCAAAGCACAGAGTTCATGGTGGACGTTTGGTTAGAGAAGGATAAAAACAAAGGAAAGACTGTTGCTAAGGCTTAGATGTTTACTTCATTAGTCTATAGGTGACAGAACCAATGTCTTTCTTCTAGTTTAGTATCATCCATATCCTTTAGAAACAAGCAGGAAAAAGTTCCACATAGAATCGATGCAGCAGCTTTGTCAATAAATATCTCCCATCAGTGGATGGACGCATCAGCTCAGATTAACAACGATGTGATTTATGGCCACAGACGACAGAAGAAAACGTCTTTAGAGGGAAATCTCAGAAAAACATGTCATTTAACTTTGGGATTCTATATTGGTAAATGGTGAATCCTATTAAGGCCCAAAGTGCTTTACGGTCACACAGTGATGGCGGCCCGCAGACATGTGACCAGCGGTTACAACCTGGACCCGCCAGGATTAACGTCAGTGTACTAAATACACCCTCTTTTATTCACATGAGCATTTTTCCTTTGTTTCTTACTAATAGTGAAAAGCTTGTCAACAATTTTGGCTTGTTAGTTTGGGCATGACACCGTTTGGCACGCCTGCTTTTGTCCGGCGCTTTGGGTAACCTGATGTGCTGCATTCTGCACCCGACATGTTTGTGAGTGTTGACCTTTGGATCTGTCAGAACCGCAGTAAACACATCCCCACTGGTTCTCACCTGGGGTTTAGTTTCAGGGTTTCCTTCTGCCCTCCTGACCCAACCCTGCGTCCACCCAGACCCTGGGCCTGCCGAGAGCGCCCTCTTGTGGTTGCAGTAACTTGCAGGACTGCATGGTGTTTTAAGCAGCCTTCCAATGACCAACTAACCAGCTTCTGTGAGCAGACATGTGGGGGGTTAAAGTCTTCAGTCACCCCCCTGTGAGGACGGTGACTCCTGAAGAAAAACGAGGAAACTGACACTTGTGGACTCTTCCACAGGTGCTCTGCTACTTCAAAATGACTCAGTATTTTGACAACAGCCCCTGTGTTTAAGGAAGGATGTGCAAGACTTCCTCCTGGAGGCCAATGTGAACAAGTGAACTTCTCTGGAAATGGAAACGTCTACCAGCAGAGGGCGCTGTTGGCCGTTTTTGTGACAGCAGAAGTGGCAGGAATGGAACCAGTCACTGCACAGCTGTTTCACACAGTAATAAAGATATATGCATGAAAGGAAAAAAAAAGCCCCTCCTAAAACAACAAATGACAAAGCGAGCCCCAAACCTCAGGAAATAAGCATTTAGACAGACAGATGGCATTTATTGTGGTTTGCACAGCTTTTCCACTGGCATGTGATATCGTTTCCAGAACAACCCGAACAAGATCAGACATACAACAAACACACATGTACAGTTCAGAGCTGACTGAGGCTGCAGCAGTAAATGCCTTGCTTCGGATGGCAGCGGGTTAAAATGGAGGGGGGGGGCAAAGGTGACTAAAAAAGTCATATCTAAACACTGTGACACAATGTGTAGATACAAGAAAAAACTACACCGTTTGTACACAAAAGCACATATTCACACGAGCAACACGATACACGAGGGTAGAATGTGTGTGGGGGGGGGCGAGGGTGGAGTGGTTTCTTTAAGACCAAAGAAAGTTTTTTCTGTCAACATATCAGGAGAGTAAATTCAAGCATCAGCTGTTATAAAACTTTGGTCAAGAATTACAGGGAGGTGACAAACACAAACTCGTTTTAAAGAAACACATTACTGGTCTTGTAGTGTATTGGAGGTGTTACTGTGTGGATTAGACAAGGCAGCAAATGGGAACCAGCCACTGTGAAATAAACACAATCTGCCAAGATCCTACATAGTCAAAACCCCAAGTGGACAAGTGTACAGGAGGAACCGCACACACTTGCTCCAAACCAAAGAGACTTCATTTCCAGGAAAATCCCAGGACACTTTTTCAGCAACACCTTCAGTACACTACAGGTCTCAAACCGGTAAACTTTGGTGCGGACTGCGCTTTTGTCAAGAAATCTGATTTATAGAAGAGTCACTTTAGTGAATCAGAACTAAGAACTGATCATTAAAAAGATAGTGAGAGGACGAAACAAAATAAGAAAAAACCCTCAAGCAGGCGGCGGAGGGATCCCTGCTACTACCGCTCCTCTGGCCGCCGGCCCACGCCGGCAGCAACAGGGAAGCTGGGGGGATCCCGCTTTGCCGGCCAGGCGGGGCTCGCATCCAAGACACCACCAACTTCAGAGGCTGTGATGTGTCCACAGCAGCTCCAGATGCTACACGGGCAGAGGAGCATAACTGCTTCTTTGCCCGCCATGAATTCACCCAACACCAGCCCTCCACCCCACCGGCCCCAGCACCCCCCCACTCACTGTCCAGGAGCATGACGTCAGTCCCATGCAAAGTGCTCAGGGCGTGCCCCCACCAGCTCGCCCCCACCTTTACCAAGATCTCTAACCTTTCCCTGGCCCAGGCAGCAATCCCATCCTGCCTGAAATCAGCCACCATAATCCCTGTGCCAAAACCGTGTCCTACCACCAGCCTTAATGACTATCGCCCAGCGGCCCTCACTCCGCTCATGATGAAGAGCTTTGGGAGGCTGATCCTCATCATCAGGGACCACCTTCCCCCAGACCTAGACCCCCACCAGTTTGCATACCGCCAGAACAGATCCACAGAGGACGCCGTAGCCGTGGCTGTCCACTCCACGCTGAACCACCTGGAGCAGCAGCAGAGCTCCGTCCAGATGCTCTTTGTGGATTACAGTTCTGAATCGGAATCAGAATCCTTTGATTGTCATTGTACATGGTGATACAATGACATGGCAGCAGCCTTCGAGTGGGGAAGAAGTACAACGGACAATGAGATTAAAGATTAAAGATTATTAAGATTAAATCTAATCTAATCTATCGCTGGTACTTTGTTTACACCATCATCTGTTGAGGCCTAGAACCGGCCGGAGATCGCTGGATTCTGATCCTTTTTATTCCACTTTCACTGTGGCTGACAGGACCTCTTCCCCGGTATGGGATCAATAACGTTCCTACAAGTTCTACTTTGATTAAAAAACTTTCATGTGTGACCAAATGCCCTCTCAACATTAGCACCCCAAATGGAGACTAGACTTGGTAGTTATAGTAGGTTTAGGGGATGTAGACTTGGTAGTAATAAAAATATACAATTAAAAACTTGACAAGTTCCACACACACACAAAAAAGGGGAAGTTTACTATACACTCGGACCGTTGGACCGCGCTCCAACACTGAATGAGAGCGGCTCCCTCCAGAGACTCCTCAGCCCCACTGCATTGGTGGATAGCCAACTAATAACGTCAAGGGAGATCTCCAACCAACCTGTGCACCAGGAGTACCTCAGGGCCCCCCAACACAAAACCCCAACAGTGATTCAAAGAAAACATAAAACAGAGGAGGTGCACCTGAGCACAACATCACCACTTGTAGGCCAAAACAAGGGGGTCCTCCCTTACACCACACTACCATTTGGCACCCACCAGCTACATCAAGGATGAAAGGAGAAGGCAGCCTCCTCCAGCCAGGTCCAACCACCAAGAAACCAAGAGGGGTACAAAAACAGTTTAAAATGGATAAAAACCAGGGTGTCAAGCTCAATTAGAACGCTAAAAACACTACAAGCAAAACAGCAGTGGCAACTCTGCTGAAAAAAAGATCAATAAATTAGTTGTCCCTGGGACATACACATCATGCTGTACAAACCCTTATTTTCCCTCTCATGCCCCAGGGTCAGAACCCATTTCACCACCTGTTAATATAAATACAGTCAAATATGTTGCCAACCAGGGATGTCCTGTTTGACACGGCGCTTCTGCGGTTCACCTTCATGAAACAGAGCGGTTCGGCACAATGTTTCAGTGTGTCAACTAGTGCAGATCACGTGGTTGATGACGTATGACGCGCCAAATGCTTCGTTTGGTGGAACTACGGTTCAGATGTCACTTGTGGTTTGAACAGCTGGGGGCGCTATTCTCTAGACATACAAAATGAATCCTGAACGTTTCCCGACCAGTTCTACTGTTTCCCCTGTAATGGAATCAGCAACGGTTCATTGCACTTTACCATGGCTCCTGGTAACAAACGTACTGTGGCTCAGGATAGTTTCAACTCGATGTCTCAGAATAAAACAAGACACTATGAACTTTGTGTTAAAAAATACTTCAATGAATTTATAATGGCAGGCCTAGGAAGTATCAGTAAGGACAGCTCAGTGGAACAGTCAGTGGGATTTAGATTCTGAAGGCCCTGAGTGTCAGACCTGGGTTTAACAATTTATTTTTCTTTGCTTTGCGTTTATTTTCTTCATGTGGTGTGTATTTTGCTGTCAAGCACTTCTCACAGAAAACATCAAATGTTTTGTTTTACATTATATTTTTCTAATCATTAACAACATTGTTTTGTTTGACGTTTTTTCATCATCATTTCCACATTGAAGTGTTACAAGGAGCTTAGTTGAAACATATGTCGATATACGTCCAGTCCACCACCAGATGCCGCTGTTCTGTCTGGTTTCAAAGCCCTGAATGGGTGGATTCAGTTTTCCGGCACAATTACAAAAACCCCAAGGGAAGCTTCATGGGGCTTCTATTCCCATCCCTATTGCCAACAACACACATTCTTAAAAACTTTAGTCAGAAGTCCACATGAGGCCACTCACCATGGACAAGCCAGGAAACCAGAGTCTAGTTGGGACTCCCACAGCTGCTATTTATTAGCCTCAAGGGCCAATCACAGCTCAACAGACAGGTGGTGTCCATGAAGGCTAGCCTATGGTGCAGCATGAGGGACAAACTGCCCCCCACAGCCCTGTCTGTCACAAAATGCACATGCTTAATTGTAAAGATCAATGTTTCGGGACTTGATGTTTATGCCTGTGACCCCATGACGTTTTTGTGACAGTTTGTTAATGGGACAAATGTCATATTCAAGACAATGAAAAGTATACGTCAAACGAAAACAAATAATTTCTGCACAGCTTTTCTTTATGAACATGTTTCTTATTGACAGATTCTGTTCCCAATAGAAATGGCAGATTCTGAGGCATAATTGGTTCAGTTCAGTAATTAATAAGTTAATTAGGTCTTTGTTTTTTTGCTATGTGTACTTAATCAACTGTTGCACATATCATTTATGCACCAAGTGTGTCCTTTGCTTACTGTCCCCGTTTTTCCTGTGAATGGAAAAGCATTGGCGTGTCTTTTGTGCTGAGTCATGCAGCCAAGTGTTGGATATTCTGATGAGCCACTATTGCTAAAAATGGACTTTGTCAATAAAAGTTGTTTTGTCATTGAAACACTGGAAAGCAGTTTGTAAGAAATATTCCCTTAAGGTTTATTTTCTGTTATTTTGAAGGGTTGGGCTGTTTCATGCGTGGTGAACACATTCCTGAATTGATGCTAATGGATGTTTGAACTTATTTTTGTGTTTTTTCATTTGAATCTTTACTTTCTGTGTAAAAGTCCATCACTTGTGGTGAGACAACTGATTGCATGATCAAACTAACTCCAGTGCAAGTTTATGACTGGGATCAATAATAATGTGAAGAAAATAGCATCATTTTCTTTTACTCATTTTCTAATCAATATTGATATCTTAAATACATGTACATACCTACATACATACACACATATCTATATTTTTAAATATTCTTTTGTATTTTCCTTTGTTTCTATTGCTAAATAGCTTGAAATAAATCAAATTGTTCAAATTTCACATATTATGCACACCTGAGCTTTTTGATACTGTTAGCAAACGTGTTCTGTCCAGCAGCTGAGCACACAGAAAGGAGCTGAAGGCCTCTTGTGTTGGACAGATTTCACTTTTACAAGGGGTCCTTAATCTTCTGACACCCCAGCTGTATATTTGAATAAACCTCTTTTTTATGTTAGACTCAACAGTCGTAATGTTTCATTATTAAGTCATCTAATCTGTGCAAAAACTGGTTTATCGTGCAACAAATGTTCTTTTTTTAGCCTTTATCACAATACTTTGAAAACAAACAGGTTTTCTAATTTATGAAACAAGTTTTACTGTCATCTGATGAATGATGAATTTCACCAAACGACAAATATAACAAATTTGAAATAATCGTTCCAACCTGTTTGTGGCTCACACTGGTCAGTAAAGAATGTGGTTCAGCGCCCGACAGGGAGGATTCTTACCATCTGTACTCATTTGTGCAGTGATGACGACTGACGCTACTTACATTCTTTATGCACAAGCACACACACAGTAGTACAGAAAAACACACACACACACACACAGTGTCAATTCCCCATTCTGGAGGGTTGAAGCCCTGAATGACTCCCATCAGCCCCTGCTCTGTAGCGTCTCACACCTGATTCAGCAGGAAGCTGCTGTCAGCCATCAGGGGGGTGTTCCAGAAAGCAGGTTCTGCTAGCTCCCACGGTAAGTTTGAGGCTAAGGAAGTGGATAACCTCAGCTTTTAGTTCCAGAAATGGAGGTATGTTTCAGGGTAGGTCCAGTTGCCATAGCAACTCATGCTCTGAACATAACCTGGTCTGGAGCAGGTTTAGTTGAAGCTTAGTTTGTTTTCAGAGAGGTGCAGCAGCATGGCGTGTCCATTTGAAGATGATGTAGTGGATGAAGAAGCTCAGATAATACTTTTTCCACCGTGAGAAGCTGATAAGACCATATATGGATGTTTAAAGAGAAACTATTTTACTTTGATCTAACTTCATTATTTGATTCAGTTAAGATAAATAATTTTTTGTTAAGTCAGCTTAAAATAACACGTAGTTTTCAGACAGTTATTTTCCTTTCATTCAAATTAATTCAATAAGTAGGTGTAACTTTGGTGCTGCTGTTAGATCGGCACCGCAAGGGATTGTGGGATACCATTCCCTTTGCCTGTCTGGACGGATTTGGGTTTAAGTGTGGCTTTTTGACCAAATGTGTTTAGTTGTTTAGCTGTTTTACTGTGTTTTGTCAAGTTATTTTGTCCTACTATATTTAATTCTTTCTGCACCATGAGTGAGAGGGAGGGCATCTGTTTAATAGCTCCCAAATTATGTGACCCTCGGATTCCAAATATATGCCAAACATACCAACACAATACACACCAATTTATGTAGCAATCACAGATGCTGAATATTTTATATTAATTTTTATATTAAAATTCCAGAGGTCTGCATATGAAAACTGGCCATTTTTTTCAACAGCTCCCAAACCATGTGACCCAGTGAGTCCAACTATGTCCCAAACTGTGGCACTGACACCCCATCATCACACACACCCCTTTGTTTTGCAATTATAGATATAGCTATTGAAAAAAATACCAGAATATTAACTTCAAACCATTTTTCTTAGTAAAACAGATTTTTTTTTAAAGCCAACTTGAGGAAATGTTTAATTGTAATTTATTTCTTCTTGAAAAGCATTTAGTCTCTGGTTTGGTCTAAAATCTTTGTCATGTCATGCACCCCTTCATTTGTTGACGGTCCCTAAGAGACACCGCTGTGGATCCGCCCTGAATGTCTATGTTGTCTAAGTTCTCCTGACTTTAGGTGGAGTTATTAACAAATGAAAGCGTTCATGTGGTTCATGAACCTGCAGCACCTTCTGCCACACCTTGGTTATTGAAAAGGCTGCAGCCTCGTTCTGCTCCTCGCCCTCTGAACCGTCATTCAGACCCCCGCCGCTGCCTGTTCGGATGTTCTGGACTCACACCAGAGGAATACACGAAGCATTTAATGTTCACTTATTACCCTTGATATTGTTGTTATGTAACAAATCTATAGGAAATAGAGCTTAACCCGACCAGCCTTTGGAAAAAGACAAATACTTCAGGAAGGTTTCATGAAAACAGATCATTTCAAAAGAATTCCTGATTCCTTTCAGGTGGAGCAGAAGAAAACGGCATGAGAGAGACGCAGCTAATTATCTCCACCCTTTTATAAATATAGAAATATGAAATAGAAGTACTTAGTAAACAATAGCAGGCGTGTCAAAAGCATCATCAATAAAAAAATCACTGAGAACAAGCAGAACCTGAGTAACGACTGAAGCAGAAGCAAAGAACCCGCTGAAGAAAGTGACATCACAACATTGATGTGATGTACGCACAAACACACACACAGTAGTACAGAAAAACACACGCACACAAACACAGTGTCAATTCCCCATTCTGGAGGGTTAAAGCCCTGAGTGACTCCCATCAGCCCCTGCTCTGTAGCGTCTCACACCTGATTCAGCAGGAAGCTGCTGTCAGCCGTCAGGTCATGGTAAACAAACAACAGAAAAAGAGGAAGTGCATCAGAACTTTTTAAGGGGCTCTTCTTCACTCTTAGGCTTGGATCCAGATCTGTTATGAAGATCCAGATTTCACAATTTGAAGCCGCTGCCCATAATCTCAGCGCTGACGACAACTTCCCCTCTCATGGCGTTTCCATAAGACATAGAATTGAATGACATTGTGTTGATGTGTGTGGGTGTGAACCCTCAGTCAAACCGGTTTCAGTCTTCTAAGGAACGCTTTCCCTCCTCTGAGGCTTTTATTGGTTCAGTGGAGCTGAGAAACAAAGAAATGCATTTGAGTGAGGAGGACAAAAGCAAATAAGGGTTTATTCACGCCCGCCTTATGAAATGATGGTTGAGTCACACGTCACAGGCTCTGCTTGTTCTCAGTGATTTGGTATTGATGATGCTTTTTGACACGCCTGCTATTGTTTACTAAGTACTTCTATTTTATATTTCTATATTTATAAACGACTGAAGCAGAAGCAAAGAACCCGCTGAAGAAAGTGACATAACAACATAAACAGATGTCCAAGTAATCCAGTGGTCCATAAGACTGGTCGCTAAGATACGGTCAGTGCGTCTGCGGTCACTACGACACAGTTGCTGCGTCTGCGGTCACTAAGACACAGTTGCTGCGTCTGCGGTCACTAAGACACAGTTGCTGCGTCTGCGGTCACTAAGACACAGTTGCTGCGTCTGCTGTCACTAAGACACAGTTGTTGCATCTGCGGTCACTAAGACACAGTTGCTGCGTCTGCGGTCACTAAGACACAGTTGCTGCGTCTGCGGTCACTAAGACACAGTTGCTGCGTCTGCTGTCACTAAGACACAGTTGCTGCGTCTGCGGTCACTTGGACACAGTTGCTGCGTCTGCGGTCACTAAGACACAGTTGTTGCATCTGCGGTCACTAAGACACAGTTGCTGCGTCTGCGGTCACTACGACACAGTTGCTGCGTCTGCGGTCACTAAGACACAGTTGCTGCGTCTGCGGTCACTAAGACACAGTTGCTGCGTCTGCTGTCACTAAGACACAGTTGTTGCATCTGCGGTCACTAAGACACAGTTGCTGCGTCTGCGGTCACTAAGACACAGTTGCTGCGTCTGCGGTCACTAAGACACAGTTGCTGCGTCTGCTGTCACTAAGACACAGTTGCTGCGTCTGCGGTCACTTGGACACAGTTGCTGCGTCTGCGGTCACTAAGACACAGTTGTTGCATCTGCGGTCACTAAGACACAGTTGCTGCGTCTGCGGTCACTAAGACACAGTTGTTGCGTCTGCGGTCACTAAGACACAGTTGTTGCGTCTGCGGTCACTAAGACACAGTTGTTGCATCTGCGGTCACTAAGACTCGGTTGTTGCGTCTGCGGTCACTAAGACACAGTTGTTGCATCTGCGGTCACTAAGACTCGGTTGTTGCGTCTGCGGTCACAAAGACACAGTTGCTGCGTCTGCGGTCACTTAGACACAGTTGCTGCGTCTGTGGTCACTTAGACTCGGTTTTTGCGTCTGCGGTCACTAAGACACAGTTGTTGCATCTGCGGTCACTTACACTCGGTTGTTGCGTCTGCGGTCACTTAGACACAGTTGCTGCGTCTGCGGTCACTAAGACACAGTTGCTGTGTCTGCGGTCACTAAGACACAGTTGTTGCATCTGCGGTCACTAAGACTCGGTTGTTGCGTCTGCGGTCACTTACACACAGTTGCTGCGTCTGCGGTCACTTAGACACAGTTGCTGCGTCTGCGGTCACTTAGACACAGTTGCTGCGTCTGCGGTCACTTAGACTCGGTTTTTGCGTCTGCGGTCACTAAGACACAGTTGTTGCGTCTGCAGTCACTAAGACTCGGTTGTTGCGTCTGCGGTCACTAAGACACAGTTGTTGCGTCTGCCGTCACTAAGACTCGGTTGTTGCGTCTGCGGTCACTACGACACAGTTGTTGCGTCTGTGGTCACTAAGACACAGTTGCTGCGTCTGCGGTCACTTAGACTCGGTTTTTGCGTCTGCGGTCACTAAGACACAGTTGTTGCGTCTGCGGCCATTTAGACTCTTTTGTTGCGTCTGCGGTCACTAAGACAAAGTTGCTGCGTCTGCGGTCACTTAGACACAGTTGCTGCGTCTGCGGTCACTAAGACACAGTTGTTGCATCTGCGGTCACTAAGACACAGTTGTTGCGTCTGCGGTCACTAAGACACAGTTGCTGCGTCTGCGGTCACTAAGACACAGTTGTTGCGTCTGCGGTCACTAAGACACAGTTGTTGCATCTGCGGTCACTAAGACTCGGTTGTTGCGTCTGCGGTCACTAAGACACAGTTGTTGCGTCTGCGGTCACTAAGACACAGTTGTTGCATCTGC
>CM043719.1:174620-445475 GCA_023969325.1 Oryzias curvinotus
ATTTCCCACATTCATCCCCACAGAAGCTTTGGGGCAGGACCAGCGGCGCTATGAGAAGTTTGCCAGCAGTTTCTGAACTGTAGGTTTAGGATGCAGGACTGAGAAGCTGAAGCATGTGCAGTCATTCTGCAGACAGGTGCTCATGTCTCTTCACGTGTCCTTCCGCATGAAGCACGGGGACAGACATTACTTGGTTTACGCCAGCACGGGGAGTCTGAAGTGTTTAGAGTGCGGAGTCGCCAGGGCATAAGCGCGCCGCCAGCCCGTACAGGGTGACTGAGGGGCAGCCTGTAGAAGCTCCTGCAGCTGATTGGGCAGAGTGGGTGGGTATTGGGGGCTCTGCCCTTTCCCCTGATCCAGACCCTGGAGGAAGTTAAGTGCCCAGATGGACAGTCGACCATTTCTGATGAGATTTCTGCTGTGATTCCTCCTTCTGCCAATGCAGACATGGAGCTGGACTCTGACTGTGGATCTCTGGCAGAGTCCCAGATATCGAGTGATGACGTTTATTTCCTTGAGGAAATGAATCATTCCTTGATGATTCTTTCAGTAGACCGGTTAAAGTGGCTGATTATTTTCTGGACTTGGAAACGTTTTTTCTGACATTACTAACTCTACAGAAAGTGGTTGATCTTGATACACTTGATGAGAAGAAACGGTTTAGGTTAATTAAAGTGTGTGATTCGTAAACAGTTAAAGGCTGCAAAAGCTAAAACGTCCAAAAGGTTGAAAATAAAGAACTAAATTGAAACATTGATGTAGTTATGACTTGGTGTGTGGATGATCTCTTTACTGTTGTTTCCTTTATTGTTCCTCCTTCCCATCTCTCTATGTTTAAAGTTAGGGTGGGCTCTTTAAATGTTAGGTAGGAGGGATACAGAAAACAGGGCAATTATTAGAGACATTCTTGAGAAAAGGCGTTAGATGTTTTTTTTTTACAGGAAACTCAGAGTAATGTGACCACCGAGGCAGAATGGGCTCTGTGGTGAAGGGGTCAGTCTTCTTTTTCACATGGTTCAGTCTTCTCTGCTGGGGTGGCGGTAATATCTTATCTGTCAGTGAGGTGGCCCGCATGCAGGTTTTTAGCTGTGAGGGTTTAAACTGAACAGGTTTCATTTTTGTTTTATCAACTTTTATGCAGGTGAAGGTGCCCACAGAATGTCTTTTGTCCTCACTTAGACGATTTTAGAAAAACTGTGATTCAGGGGTTATTGTAGTGATGGGCGGTGACTTTAGATAGAACAGGCGCAGAACCTCATTCCCAGTCATGCAAGTCATTCCACAGTTACCACTAAGAGAGTAATGTCTGCTTTGGAAAAAGACATTTCAAGGTTAGAAAACACTTGTTCAACTCATAGTGCTTCACAAAGTCAATTACTTCAGAGCAGACGGGGTGAACTAAGTACCTCTCTCCGTGAAAGGGCTAAGGGAGCTTTAGTTGGAGCTCGGTTTACCACCATGGATGCTCCTACGTCATTCTTTTTCAACCTGGAGAAATCTGTTTCTCAGAAGAAACAGATGGTCTGTCTGCGCCTTCATGATGGGTCTGTTACTACGAGTCCTGCTGCCATGAGAACTCTTGCGGTGGATTTTTACAGCTGCCTCTTCGGAAAAGAAGATTGCGACAGCGACTGTGTGGATCAGCTGCTGGAGGGACTTCCATGACTGAGTGATGCAGACAGAGACTTTTTGATTCCTCGATCTCCATGGATGAATGGACTGCTGCTGTGGGTTAGATGACGCTGGGGAGGTCTCCTGGTCTGGATGGTCTTCCGGCTGATTTTTATAAACATTTCTTGAAGTGCCTGGGCCCGGATCTACTCGAGGTGTACAAGGGTTGCTCAAAGACTGGATTGTTGCCTTTCTCATGTTGTCATGCTGTTCTATCTCTTCTCTCTCCCTTGAAAAATTGGAGACAGCTTGCTTTGCTTTGTACAGACAACAAGTTGCTTATAAAGGTCCTGTCCATTAGACTTAAGAATATTTTGGGTGTAATCGTTTACAGGGATCGGTCATATTGTGTGCCGGACAGATCTATTATGGACAATCTTTTTCTTGTGTGTGATTTATTTGATATTTGTAAACACTGTGATAATTGGACTGTAATCTTCAGATCAGGAGAAGGCTTTTTATGGAGTTGATCATTCTTGTTTATTTTCTGCCTTGAAAGCTTTTGGTTTTGGAGAGTTTTTTTTACTTAATTGTTGCGTCTTCTGTTAAAAGATGCTTTTTGTTTAGTCAAGATTGGTGGCGGGCTGAGCAGTTGTGTTAAGGGTTAAGAGAGGGATTAGATGGGGATGTCCCCTTTCTGGCCAACTTTACACTCTTGCCATTGAACCCTTTCTCTGTACTCGGCTCACAGGGTTGATGCTGCCAGAAGCGTCCCACAAGCCATCTGTTGTGGTGTCTTCAGATGATGTAACAGTTTTTGTACAGCACCAGGGAGAAGTTGATTCTCTGTGCAACGTTCTGGATCTATTCCAAAAAGCTTGAACTGGGCTAAGTGCACAGTTCTACTATTGGGATGTTGGGTGGGCTCCAGGTTGCCTCTATGGCCTGGGAAGTTTATTTGTGGAATGGAAGGGATAAAGTTTTAAGGAATTTATTCGGGCAGTGATGGTTTTCAAAAAAAAGAATTGAGAGGCTGTCATAGAGAGAGCGTGTGCCAGACTGTCTAAATGGAAATACCTGCTACCTCAGATATCCTTCAGGGGTAGAGTTCTTGTTGTCAATAATTTGGTTACCTCAAGACTTTGGCATAGTATGATGGAGTTGCCTAGAATAGAAGCCCCATGAAGCTTCCCTTGGGGTTCATGTATTTGTGCCGGAAAACTGAACCGCCCATTCAGGGCTTTAAAACCAGACAGAACACCGGCATCTGGTGGCAGACTGGAAGTATATCAACATGTTTCAACTAAGCTCCTTGTAACACTTCAATGTGGAAATGATGATGAAAAAACATCAAACAAAACAATGTTATTACTGATTATTAAAAAGAACAACGTAAAACAAAACAACATGTGATGTTGTCTGTGAGGAGTGCTTGACACAGCAAAATACACATCACATGAAGAAAATAAACGCAAAGCAAAGAAAAAAAATTTGTAAAACATTGATCTTGAACCCAGGACCTCTGGATGCTAACCCCATGAACTTTTCCACTGAGCTATCTCTACTGATACTGATTTGCTGTGCCATCGAGTCTACTGTCTTATTAGGAAAAATCAAGTTGAAACTATCCTGAGCCACAGTCCGTTTGTTACCAGGAGCCATGGTAAAGTGCAATGAACCGTTGCTGATTCCATTACAGGGGAAACAGTAGAACTGGTCGGGAAACGTTCAGGATTCATTTTGTATGTCTAGAGAATAGCGCACCCAGCTGTCAAACACAAGTGACATCTGAACCGTAGTTCCACCAAACGAAGCATTTGGCGCATCATACGTCATCAACCACATGATCTGCGCTAGTTGACACACTGAAACATTGTGCCGAACCGCTCTGTTTCATGAAGGTGAACCTCAGGAGCGCCGTGTCAAACAGGACATCCCTGGTGCTGCCTCCTCTTGCAAGCCTCATCACTGCGATTCAAAACACTGTAGTGGAATTCTTTTGGTCTGGTCACCTTAGGCTGAGAGCTGCTGTTCTCAACCTGCTGGTTGAGGAGGGGGGATGAGAGCTGAAGGCCTCTTGTGTTGGACATATTTTACTTTAACATCAGGGGTTATTAATCTTCAGACAAACCAGAGGAATGTCTGAATAAACCCCTTTTGGAATCCAGGACAAACTTTATTCATTTCAATCATATTTGAACATCTTTTGTGTTGGACCGGACGGAAAAGGAAAGGAGGGAAGAAGAGAGAGGGATGTTAGAGAGAGGGGGATAGGGGGGTGATCATAGGAGAGGGGGGGGGGATAAAACCATGAAGCAGCATAAAGCAACAACTTTACTGGATGTTTATCATTACGGTAAGGTTCAAGTGTAATACAAATCTCAAAGGGCGGGGCCTGTCCACACACACATTCAGATGTTATAAACACACCTGTTAGCTGTAAAGGTGTCCACATGTCAACATGAACACAAAACATGAACACAATACAGATATTGTTCACACACGCATACTTATGCCTTTAAACCAACTAGTGTGAAATATTTCATTCAATCATTTGAATGTATATAATGAGGAGTAAAGGTGTGTGTACTGGGGGGGGGGGGTGCAGTAGCCCCCCCCCAAGGTGCGTCGCAGGCTAAACCCCCCCACCCCCTCACCCTAATATGAGAATATATGAGGAAGGGGGTGGGTTGTGGACAGCTGGTAGACTGTCCCCCGGTGGTCAGGCAGCCGTCCCCCAGCCCCCCCCAGCGTGGGGCCCGGGTCCCCCAGCCCCGGGGTCCCATCCCCAGAGGCACCGACGCCCCAGGCCCAGCACCACCCACCCCACACAGAAAGAGAGGAGCCAGAGGGCGCCGCCCCCCCCCGGAGCAGGCCCAGGCCCACACCCGCAAGCGCCGGCCCTGGGGGAGCTCTGGTCTGGCCTCGACGGGACCAAGACAGCCAACCGGCCGGGGCAACCGGCGATTGCCACCAGCGGAGACTCCGACCCGTCAAACCCCCAAGGTCCCGTACCCATAGTGCCCCCCCCAGAAAGCCCCCCCACAAGACAGGGCCGACAAGCCCCCCCCACACACCCCCAGACCCCCGCAGCCGCAAAGGATGACACCCAGAGCGACCGGGGGCCCCAAGAGGGTTGCCCCGCCCCATCCCAGAGCCAGGGAAGGGTTGATCACAGCCCCAGGTGTAGACGGGCAGCCCATCCAGCGCCGCTGGACCTACCCCCCCCTGAACTGGACCCCCCCGCCAACCCCCCCCAGAACGGGCAAAGAGACCACCCCCCCAAGCCAAGCCAGACCACCACTAAACCCCCCACCACCACCACGCACCCCCCACAGCCAAGCCCAGAAGACAACGCAGCACCCCAGCACACCCCGCCCAGGCACTGGACCCAACCCCCCCGTCAAATGGGGTCCCCACCAGGCAGCGGAGGCAGAAGGGCAGGGAGCAGTGACGACCAGGCCCCCCACCCCCTAAGTCATGGAGTTAGCTACGGGAGACCAGAGAGACTGAATTCTTTCAAAGTTACTTGAACTTTGGGCTGACATTTTTTCCAAGCTGATATGATCAAAAAGCAGATTTCTGGATTGACTTATATTTATGTTTTTCTTGTTTTTCCAATTTATTAAAATGTTTTTTTTAGCGATACAAAGAGTTATGAAAATGATATTTAATAATTCTCCTTCTACCTCGATGGCACTCATGTCACCAAGCACCCAAAGTGACGGTGAAGCCGTGATTGAAACCTTAAGCCAGGCTGATAGATCGGCACATACCTGCTGCCAGAGAGCCTGGACAGGCGTGCAGAACCACAGTGCATGCATGTAACTATCAGGTAGATTACTGTCACAGTGTTCACAAATGTCTGAGTTACTGAGAGCCTGGCGATTCTGTACGCACCACCTCCACTTTACCCTGGTCCACTGACACGCCCCCCATGCTGATCACATAATCCAGAAAAGCGACGGCGGTCTTATCGAACTCGCATTTCTCCGCTTTTGCATACAGGTTGTTTGTGATCAGCCACTGTAACAACTGCTGGACATGGGCAACGTGCTCCTCCAACGTGTCTGAGTAGATCCGGTTGTCGTCAATGTAAACGACAACAAAGTGTTGCGACATGTCTCAGAAGTCGTCGTTGACAGACGCCTAGAACACAAAGGGGCATTACAGAAACCAATGGGCATGACAAGATACTCATCAAGCTCCGGGCAGGAGGTCAAAGCAAATCTATCCACTTGGAGGGGTAAATGTAGGGGTAGGGAGAAGCCAAAGGGTAGGGAATGAATCGGATTCAGCCTTAGAAGGTGGGGTTCACCCTGAAAGGGCCACCAGTCTGTCACAGAGCCACACAGACAAATATATGCATTTACACCTAAGAGACAATTCAGAATCATCTACGAACCAATGAAACATGTTTTTGGGCTGCGATATATAATCCACACATGAACCAGGAGAACATACAAACCTCACACAGAAAGAACCCAGCTAGGATTTGAACCAAAGTTTCTAACTAGCTGTGTTTCTATTCCACAAATGCGCAAAACTTCAAAATTCTAGAAATGTCGCCAAAACACAATTTCATAATGTCACCGTTTCCAACAAATCATTTATGCGAATAAACACAAACACACTCATGCAATAAAAAAGCACAGATGTGAACAAAACTTTAATTTACAGCAGATACCTTCACATTTCTGTCAGTGTATATCTCATTACAATGTATGGAAGACACAGAGGATGTTCAGAGATGGGATTTGTTTATTATCGGTAATCCTGTTCATGAGATCACGCCGAGTCTCTCCCAGTGCAGTAGGCCTCACTCCTGCTGCAAACGCAGCTTTCCATTGCTACTTCTGTGTCTCTGTGACCCACCTTAGTTGGAGAAGAGAAAAATAAAAACAAGAATTAAACTAAAGGATGTTTTTATGATTGTTTCCATGAAAATATGAAAAATATCATAAGACTTAGGAGGCCTGAGCGCGCCGGATCTCTGTGTCTGCCCCCCAGGGGCCGCTCGCCATAGCCAGCGTGATCGCTCCAGCCCGATGGGCCCTGAGATAGGCTGGGGACCTGTCCTGGGTGTATCCATCCTTTGCCCAACAGTAGCTGGGACGGGCTCCAGCAACCCCGCGGCCCCAGCGGGTTAAGAAAGGGGATGCAAACTGTCTACTTCATTTAACTCATTTAATATGAGAACAGTCTTTGCATTGCCGTTTTGAGAAATATGTCAAATAACACGTAAATTGACGTGTTTCCATGAAGTAGATTTATTATTGCAAATCCAATTTGTGTCATTTCATAGTCAATGGAAAGACAGCTACTGTGACGTAGCAGCGCTTTCCACTACACCGCTGTTCAGCCCACTTTACGTACTACCACTGTCACAGAGGACAAACAAAAATACAATAATAAGGTTAATAATAGTTTTTATTTAGCTGTGTTATTAAAAGTGTGAAGGAGTTGCAAAGTGGTGCATATTTTTGGATCATTAGTTTCTCCGTGACACCGTTTGTCACACCTGTTTTTTGGTCATGGTCTGCTTAAACATGAACGACTTTAATGAAAAGGTATAAAATATTCTTTTCATCTGATGAGTCAGACACACCCTGTTTTTTGTCTCTGTCAAACACAACAACTGTCTTCTGACGGAAACAAAGGAGCTGGCTATGATCATGCTGAGTTGAAGTGCATCACTGAGAATCTGCTGCTTCAACTGTCATTATTTCATTCATTTATTTCCATTCTAGAAGAAAGATTTCAGTAAGTTGATCATGTTTAACCATGACAAACTCAGATTTGGAAGCAGATTTTAGTACTTTTTGCTTGTGTGACTGGAACTATAAAAATGTAAATCAGCGTTTAATTACTTCTCATTTTCAGCTCTTTCTGCAAATGTGTTTATTTAGTTTAACTTCTTTTAAAGACAAGCATAAAAAGTCATGTGATTCTATTCATCAACACTTGTAATGAAGAATTAAGAGCAGAAAGAGAAGTAAATATTGCATCTGCCCTCTTTTACAGCCCTAAAAACTCAACTCTCATATTCGCACAGAGTCATTGTTATTACACAAACATCTTTTTATTTTACAATGTACTTCATTAGATGGATTGGGCACAAATCCTCTGTTTGATCACAAGTTTTCGGTTCCGCGTGTTGAATGTCATAGAGTTTAGAAAAGTTATTGTTCTGGTTTTTTTCATCTCACTTCTTTAATTTCACCATTTTGTTTGGGACTCTTGTTTTTTTAAAACTTTTTTTCGGTCAGGTTGTAGTAAATGACTCTTGGTTTTAAACATTAGCTTTGGTTGCTTAATTTTTGCATAATTTCTAACAAACACAATTGAATCAAGATCGGATGAACAACAGGACTGACGGAATTCTTTACTGTAAAATGAAAAGAAAGAATATATCGTATTTTTAGATGTTGACCGCACAGTATACAAATATGCTTTAAGTTTTCTAATCCATCCAACCATCCATCCATCCATCCATCCATCCACCCATCCATCCATCCACCCATCCATCCACCCATCCATCCACCCATCCATCCACCCATCCATCCATCATCCATACTCTTTTAGGGTCACAGGGCTGCCAGAGCCCAACCAAGCTACTGTTGGACACAACCACAGAACCTCAAACACTCACAGTCACACTTAGGGACACTTACAGTAATCAATCATCCTATGAAGCATGTTTTTTGGGGGAAACCGGAGTCTCCAGAAAGAGATAAAACGACTAAAATTGTATTTAAATACTATAAAAACTCACAAAGTAAAAATGACACGATTTAAAATCTAATCAGTCCACATAAACTGTAATAATGTGGAAAAACAAACAATAAAATAAAAGTTTAAAGGCATCTTAGAGGATTCATTGCTGGATCTTAAAGGTTCCTGTGAGAACGAGCTGCAGTTTCCTCCATGTGCTTCAGAGCATCTCATTACGTCAACAATCAGGGAGGAATGTTTAGGTGTGTTTACTTGTTGTGATGTTGTGACAAAAAGGGAGTGAAGTCTGACACAACCTGACACACACCCACTCACTGAGGTCACCTGGACTCTATATACTGCTGAAGCTGCTCAGAAGGAGCACGACAATCCCGAAGGACAAGCAAACTCAGAGACATCTGCACAACTCATCTGCTCCTCAGGATGAAGCTGATCTTCTCTCTGACTCTCGTCTGGATGCTCTGCAGCTCCGGTAATCTCCTTGCAGGGTTTTACAGCTGAAACTGCAGACTTTTTCAGCATCAAATCTTCTTTACTGTGAATTTAAACTTATGGTAACCATTCTAATGGTGAAGTCGAAGAACTAAGACTTACTGTTCAGGTGTTGTAGAACTCCACCCAAATCAGTTTTATTCTCTTTAGTCATTAAAGAAGACTTAGGTCGCATCTATTCTAGGATTTATTGTATCTTGTTCTCAGAAAGTTTACAGTTCTATACTGTTTCTTAACCTGTGTATTCTTAAGGTCGGGCTTTTTTATCTAGTGGGTTTGTCCTTTTTATTGACTGGTCTATGATTAAATTGATGAACAAATTCTATCTGTGGAAAAACACATGATAACAACATATGTCAACAGACTTTTGGCTCATCATCTCATACACACCAAATGAATGTTCTGCTGTTTCTTCTCTGCAGCTGCTGCTCTTCAGTGTGACGTCTGTGCAGACACAACATGTTCAAAAACAATTCCTAGGACGTGCGACTCAGGGTTCATGTGCATAACAGCTTCCATCAGAGGTATCCTCTTCTCCTCTCATGACTGTACAGTGAAAGCCTGAACCGGTTCTGGAAAGTTCTGTGGGGTTTCCATCAGTAAATCCAACTGTCTTTGACTCTGCAGCCTCTTCATCTGGAACTTCAGGAACACAGGTCTACAAGGACTGTGCTGCTCCTTCTCTTTGTCCCACGGCTGGAACGGCAACGTTTTCCGTCAACTTGGGTTTTTCCAGTGCCATTGCATCGGCTCAGTGCTGCGACACCAACAAGTGCAACTCCCAAACTTTGGCCTGTGAGTTCAAATCCTCTCCAGAGCTGTCAGATCTGCTCTGTGAAGACCTTTTCATCTTTGGACATAACGAACTATGTTGTCTTGTGATTCAGTTCCTGACCCTCAGCCTGCTAACAGCCTGACGTGTCTCGTCTGTGACCCGACCACCTCTCAGTGCAGCTCTACAGTTCAGTGTTCTGGAGACCAGACCAGCTGCTTCCAAGCAACCCGTGAGTTGAATGAGGTTCCAAAGAGGAAAATGTCAACTATTAGGGATGTCATTTCAAAAGATTTTCAAATAGAAATTTTAGAGTCTTACCAATCAGAGAAGGAGCTTCATTGGAGTTTCCTTTTCTGACTGTGGCTTTAGTGCAGCCTTTTCACAAGTTCACATCTTAAATCTTTCTTCCCAGTGACCAACGGCTCCACATCATATCCAGCTCTGGGCTGCACATCTCCAAACACATGTGCAGCAGCAGCCAGCCTGGGAGCCCTGCCTTTCATGCAGAATGTTGGTTCCATCACCACTGGACCAACCTGCTGCACCACCAGCTCATGCAACACCATTCCCACCACCACCATGCCAACCACCACTCCAACCACAACCACCACCACTCCAACAACAACAACCACCACTCCAACTACAACCACCACTCCAACAACAACCACCACTCCAACAACAACCACCACTCCAACTACAACCAGCACCACTCCAACAACAACCACAACTCCAACTACAACAACCACAACTTCAACTACAACCACCACCACTCCAACCACAACAACCACCACTCCAACAACAACAACCACCACTCCAACTACAACAACCACAACTCCAACTACAACCACCACTCCAACTACAACCACCATTCCAACTACAACTACAACCACCACCACTACATCTGCAGGAGCAACCACCACGTCAACCACCACCAGTGATGCTAACAGTGTCAAAATGGGTTTACTTCTTCTTCTGATGGAGCTACTTCTAGTTATCCTGTAGCTTTTGATTAACGATGGCATGGAACGGTAAAAACATATTTTTGGATCAATACCTGAGTGTTTAACCGAATTCGATTTTTTCTTCAAGATTATTACAATCAGTTTCATATCTCAATTTTTCTATTAACAATATTTTTTCTAGTTTTGTAACAAATGTTTCATTGAAAATGGCTGAAAATTCAGAAATATTTAATGTTTTTGTTACAAGCTTTATCTTGGAAGAGATTCTTGCAAATGTCCTGCTTTAGGATAAGTTATATGGAAATAATTATTTTTGCCCATCACATTATTTATTAACTAGATGTATCAATAATTACCACATAATTTTGTTTTTTTAATAATATATTATTATTATTTCCTTATTTATAATAGTTTTGATTATCTTTTGACACTCTGTACTTCTTCAAATGTGAATAAAGTTTTGCCGTGTATCAATTTTGGTGAATCTTGTAGGGTCATTCCAGAACTGGAGGACCTTTTATGTGGCAACCATCATTTTCCAAATAATCCACTTACAAAATACTAAAACATGTAGTTTCTGAATAAATATGCAAAAACTATAAGGAAAAAAAAAATTGAAAATCCATCCATGGATTTTAGATTTTTTTTTTTTTCCTTATAGCTTATATAGTTTATATATATTTATAGTTTTTCAATCCATCCATCTTCCTCCGCCTATCCGGGAGCAGCAGTCTAAGCAAAGATGCCCAGACTTCCCTGACCCCAGCCACTTCCTCCAGCTCCTCTGGGGGGACCCCGAGGCGTTCCCAGGCCAGCCGAGAGACGTAGTCTCTCCAGCGTGTCCTGGGTCTTCTCCGGTGGGACATGCCCGGAACACCTCTCCAGGGAGGCGTCCAGGAGGCATCCGGACTAGATGCCTGAGCCACCTCAACTAGCTCCTTTCGATGTGGAGGAGAAGCGGTTCTACTCCGAGCTCTCTGCGGGTGACCGAGCTTCTCACCCTATCTCTAAGGGAGCGCGCAGCCACCCTGCAGAGGAAGCTCATTTCAGCCGCTTGTATTCGGGACCTCGTTCTTGACCCATAGCTCATGACCATAGGTGAGTATTGGAATGAAGATCGACCGGTAAATTAAGAGCTTTGCTTTCTAGCTCAGCTCTGTCCCCAACCTCCCTCGGTACCTGTTTGAAGTTCTCCCAGATGTGGGAGACTTCCCTGACGGAGGGCTCAGCCAGACGTTCCCAGCAGACCCTCACAGTACGTTTGGGTCTTCCAAGTCTTTCCGGCCTCCTTCCCCGCCAGCGGATCCAACTCACCACCAGGTAGTGATCAGTGGACAGCTCTGCCCCTCTCTTCACCAGAGTATCCAAGACACAGGGCCGGAGGTCGCCTGAAACAACTACAAAGTCGATCATTGACCTCCTGCCTAGGGTGTCCTGATGCCAGGTGTATTGATGGACACCCTTGTGCTCAAACATGGTGTTCGTTATGGACAAACTATGACGAGCACAGAAATCCAATAACAAAACACCACTCGGGTTCAGATCAGGCGGTAGGGGGGGGTTCCTACCAATCACAACCCTCCAGGTGCCACTGTCATTGCCCACGTGGGCATTGAAGTCCCCCAGGAAGACAATGGAGTCCCCCGTTGGGGCTCTTTCCAGTACCCCTTCGAGAGACACCAAGAAGGCCTGGTACTCCGAACTGTTGTTCGGCCTGTAAGCCGAAACCACAGTTAGAGACCTGTCCCCCACCCGGAGGCGGAGGGACATGACCCTCTCGTCCACCGGCGTGAACTCCAACACTTGGCGGCTGAGCTGGGGACTCACGAGTAAGCCCACGCCAGCCCGCCGCCTCTCACCTTGGGCAACTCCATAGTGGTAGAGAGTCCAACCCCTCTCTAAGGAGTGAGTTTCAGAGCCCAGGCTTTGTGTGGAGGTGAGCCCGACTATATCTAGACGGTATCTCTCAACCTCTCACACCAGCTCAGGCTCCTTCCCTCCCAGAGAGGTGACATTCCATGTCCCAAAAGCCAAGTTCCATGACCAGGGTTTGGGCCGCCGAGGCACCTGCCCTCAACTGCCACCCAAACCACATTGCACCAGCCCCTTTTGAGTTCTCCTACGGGTGGTGGGCCCACCGGAGAGTGGTCCCACCACTCCTTCGGGGTGTGCCCGACCGAGGCCCGTGGGAAGAGCCCCGGCCACCAGGCGCTCACCTGCGAGCCCCAACCCTGGGCCTGGCTCCAGAGCGGGGCCCCGGTGACGCCAATCCGGGCGACGTAATCGGGTCCTTGGTATTACATTTCATCAGAGGCTTCCGAACCGCTCTTTTTCTGGCTCGTCACCCAGGACCTGTCTGCCATGGGAGACCCTACCAGGGGCTTAAGCCCCAGACAGCTTAGCTCCTGGGATCACCCGAGCTCTCACACTCCCCCACCACGTTAAGGTGGCGGTTCACGGGGGAGATAATTGAAAGAAAATGATTGAAAATGTTTCATAAATTCAATTCAACTCAATTTTTAATTTTATTTATTTCTATAGCCTAATTTAAGTCATCTAAAAGGGTTTCATTCGTATAATAAACTCAAATCACAAAGAACATGAAGTCTAAAATTTAACAGGGAATTGCTAAACTAAGGTAAAACAGACTAAACTAAACTGGGCATCCCAGCATACCAAATAAATCTGGATTACCCCCCAAAGTGCTATTTTCCCACTCGCCCCATCCTCTCTAATCTCTAAATTCAATCTGATTAGATTTTTTGATTTGAAATGGTTTATTTTTAAAGCATTCAAATAAGAATAATGCACAAAACAATCAGCAGTTCTACATTCATACAAAGACGTATCAAACTTAGGATAATTAGACATTAAATCAAAGATTGCTTGAAAGGGAGTGGAAGGAAGCGAATTTATATAATCCCACCCCTGTTCTACCATAACCATTTTATTACATGATTTATCAATATCCAGTTCATAAGCTTTTATCAGAGAGATAGGTTATCTAAAATATATGCAGATTGTCAATAACTATGATTTAAAAAAGACTATATCAGAAAGAATAGACATAATATTGTTTCAAAAATCTATTTAGCAAATATTATGTTGTAGTTTTTTTAAGGTCATCATAGTCACCTGTTGCTTGGTTTTTCTTCAGGGCCATGGTCAGCTCTCTTTTTTCTGAGAAAATCAACTTTTAAGTTACTTGAAGATCGTTGTGAGAACTGCTGAGAGCCCTACGCGTATGTGTTACAACCCGGATCCGGAAGTCCCAATCCCAAGTAAGGTAGTTCAACTTACATGTAAAATTCATTTTTCAGTATTAATTGTGTCATTTGTGTGTCTTGTAACTGTGGAAACATTTGTTTTAATAAACAAAATATTTCCAATAATAATACTTATCTCTAGAACGAGTCTCCAACAACATGAAAATTCAATTTAATTCAATTTTATTTCATTAAAATAGCTCAAATTCACATTGACAGTCGTCTCAATGTGTTGCATTTATTAAGGTAAAGTGTTGTATTTATTAAGGTGAAAAGCTGTATTTATTATCGTAAAGTGTTCTGTTTGTTAAGGTAAAGTATTGTATTTATCAACGTAAAGTGTTGCATTTATTCATGTAAATCAAATCCAGTCAGAAGATCTTCATCCTCAAGCTCATCTCCAAACTCCACGTTGCTACCACGCTCTGACTTCATCCTGCCATCAAGCCCGTTCCTCCTACGCCATCTCCACTTACCTCCAAGAAGCCGCTTCACTTTGGCTCCCAAGAAATCCACCTCCACGTCCCACTACTCCATCTTATTTAGTTTTACTTAAGAACGGCTTCAGTTAAATCTGGTGATGAACTATTATTCAAAATAACTGATCTTTATCCAACATGTTGTTAAAAATCTGATGGATAAACGAGGAGCAGAGGCACCCAAAGAGCATTATAGTGGTCCCGAGAGCGCCACCTCATGGTCAAATAAATACATAACAGATTAAAAAGAAAGGATCAAAATCCAGTCAAAGAGTTTTTGGCCTGTCTGCTCCTCGTTTATCCACCCGATTTGTGACAACATGTTTAAAAAATATCAGTTGATTTTTAAAAGACTTCAATAATAGTTTCATCTCCAGACTGAATTGAAGCCACACTCTAAACAACTTGAAACAATTGGCAAGAGTCGTTCGGGAACGTGAACGTGAAAGCGTTGTACGCATGCGCGCGCCCCCCTCTTTCTGGCAATACGCGTTTGGGGGAATATCAATAAAGTTCATTTAAAAAAACGCGTTTCACTTTGTTAACGCTAGTTAACTCCGGCTTTAATAAACTTTTTTTGTTTCGTTCCGCGGTAGTACAGGGAACAAATTTATCAGCCGTACAAAGGACTTTTCTGACAACGTTGGCCAAATTTGAAATACGCCAAGATCTAAGGACACCACACGGGGAAATGTCATAGCTAACGACACTAGCAACAGTTGCTAAGGACCTTCCTGATGACAAAGTGAGACAACGGGGGTAACGACAATAACAACGACAAAGGCAAAGTGTTAAACATAACGCATGAATCAATGTTCAATGAAATCATTCAGTAGACAGACAATGGACACAAAAACATGTTTTTGGCACAAACAGAACCTCGTGCTGCCGTGGCTCAGACCTGATGTGATGCTGGCACACGCAGGTTGTTGGATTACCTCACAGCAAATAAAATGAAAAGCCAGAAAGGAAGTGATTGTGCGTCATTTTTCAAACACCCGCGGCCGGCGCTGGACTTTCTTCTTGGACCCAGAGGAACGTTTAGGATGACAGGTTGTGTTTCTACATTCACACCGCAGGCAATTCGCGGCAGTTTCAATGTTGATATGCATCTGAGGTCCTGTGGCACAATTTGAGCAACACAGTTTGGTACCCTCTGAACCAAATCACCCAACAGTACCATCACGGCTATTGTTGGGCGAAGGCGGGAACACTGATCCCGATCACCATGGCGGCTCCCAGGAGGCGAGCTGGCGGCCAGACAGAGAGCTGCTGCGGGACGGGGAGCCAGCCTGCTCGGGCCTCCAGAACTTTATTTTTCTTACTTTCATGGAGGCTGTAATAAAAAAGATCCCCTGATTTGATTCTTGTTTTTATTTTACCCTCTCTGGTTCATGCGGGACAGCAATAGGAAACACAAATGTGGAGAACGCATTCGGGACTTTTACTTTAAGTTTCATTTTTTCAATACGTGCACCAACAACTAAATGTAGCCTTGGATGCACTTAAAATACGTGCGGGCATTGCAGCAACGGGCCAACTTCTCTTCTGCAGGTCCTGAGGTTCTGCCCGCAGGACGGGGCAGATCAGGAAGCTCGTGCACTGCGCTACTGGGGCGTTGTGACATCACAACAGCTCATGAATTCAAACCGAGCATCTTTGTGAAGGTTTGATTGACAGCGATTTAAAAGCAGAAATACTTAGAAATGCAAAAATAAAATGATAATTTTGTTTCACATTTGATCTCTTTCATAAGAAAATGGCACAAGTACATGTCAAGACCTCAAAAACATTATTACCATTTTATTTATATGCTCTGTGTTCTATTTTATGTTTCCAGTTAATCAAAAATCGGCTGAATATGGTTTTCTTTTCAGTACTTTTGTTTATGAATAGAGAAGAGGAGGATTAAATGACAACAGAGTTTTTCATCTTTCTTTGGTGGAAGGTTTCCAAATGTCATGGTGCCTCTGTCAGACTCCTCCCCCTCCAGCTCTGCTACTCTCCTAATCACCACAGCTGTCGTCTCTCAGCTCATCATCCCTCTGCTGCTCTTAAGGAGACCCAGCTCCACCATTCCACGCCAGTTCGTTGCCCATTATGGTGACTAGTCTGGTCTTGGCGCGTTCTAAAGATACTTTGCCTTGCATTAAGTTCTATTCTCCTGCCTCAGGAATTCTACCCACGAGTGACGTCCGTGTGGACCTCCTACCTAACAGTCTGGGAGAACCGGAAGACCTCTCGGACTACGCCGACCACGTTTGTACCTCCTGCCACGCCACAAGCCCTTCGCTGCGCCAGACCACGCCTCGCCAAAATCATAACCATCTCTGGAGAAAAAATAAATTATTCTTTCCTGCAACTTACCTGTCGTCATTCTGGGTTCCAGCACCTCGCCCTGAAATCATGACACCAAATGTTACATAATGTAGAAATGGAGCCTGGGAACTTCCTTTTAGGTTTCAGCTAATATTGCTTATGATTCCTAAATGTTTGTGTTTTGGTGCATTTAAAGAAGAAAAGGTTTTTTGTCTCAGCAGTTTCACAGAAGGAGCACAGAATGTCGTCAGCGTGAAGTCTTCACAGCGATTCATGGCATTCATGATTTTAGCGTTTTGCTTGACCCAGTATTCAGGGTGTAGGTTTTGTGTTCTGTCTTTGTCTTCTGCAGTACAGTTAGGTTTGTTCTAGTAGTTTTTGTTCTTCATGTTTCTTGTTTGATTTTAGCAAATGAGACCAAAAAAAGTTTCTGACTTTTTATTTACAGAATTCCCATGATTTGGTTGTGGAATCAAATTCAACAGGAGATCAGGGTTCAATTTCCAATACTTACCTGTTCTGGGCATTTGGGAGGGGTTAATTAGTAAATAAATAAGACAGTGATCAGTCAGACAGAGGTGCAACAGAAATATCAGAGTGTATTTCAATGCTTAGCCCTTGTTCTATCCTAGACACGTTAACATTGGGAGTGGGGTCATCTAGACCCACTAGACAGAGCTCTGAACCTTTGTTCTTCAATGATTTGTGATCTTCACTGGTGTCCATGGATTACATGAAATCCTCTCCACCTTTATCCACCTTTGTCATGGTAGGAGAACACCTCAATGGAAGGGGGGGGTCATAGGATAGAACAAGGGTTAACAATTCACCAGCATCAAGCCAATAGATGATTCTTGACCTATAATTGGGGCTGCACCATGAATATTTGACAGAGAAGGAGGGTCTAGTTTAGCCATTACCTATTGAATTCTATGACTTTATGTTCTTTTTTTATTTTTTTTTTTAACTTGTCCGGTCCAACAGCTGGGCAGACAGATGAGAGCTGAAGGCCTCTTGTGTTGGACATATTTTACTTTAACAACAGGGGTTATGAATCTATGACAAACCAGAGGAATGTCTGAATAAACCCCTTTTGGAATCCAGGACAAACTTTATTCATTTCAATCATATTTGAACATCTTTGGTGTTGGACCGGACGGAAAAGCAAAGGACGGAAGAAGAGAGAGGGATGTTAGAAAGGGGGGGGGGGGGGGGGGTTGGAGGGTGATTATAAGGGGGGGAGGGGGTAAGACCATAAAGCAGCATAAAGCAACAACTTTACTGGATGTTTATCATTACAGTGAGGTTCAGATGTAATACAAATCTCAAGGGGCGGGGCCTGTCCACACACACTCAGATGTTATAAACACACCTGTTGACTGCAGAAATGTCCACATGTCAACATGAACACAATACAGATATTATTCACACACGCATACTTATGCCTTCAAACCAACTAGTGTGAAATATTTCATTCAATCATGCAAACTATTAGTGTAAAGGTGAGCTAACACCTGTGCTCAGGTGAGTGTTCATGTTCTTCTAAATGGATGATGGAATGTGGAAAGAAGGAGGGGGAGTGACCAGCCATCCCCACACCAAGACCCCCGCTGCAGCAGCAGCGGCAGCCTTTTTGATAAAACAATGTATGGCGTATGTCTCAACCATTCAGAAAGCAACAAGAAATGACATTTGATGAACAATTTCCCATTTCCACGTGGATTATTACCCACATCTGTAGCTTGTCAGATGCAGTTAAATGGATGGAAATAAAATGCCCCATCACAATGCGTAATGACCACAATGGCTGATCTTGGATCTTAGAAGATGTGGCAAATGGAAGAATTGGGAGTGAACGCATCTGTAGACAGCAAGAAGACTTGCTGGCAAACGAGGACCAGTGGCTTATGAGCCGGTTCCCACTTCCTCCAGCCGTCCTGGTGGAGCTTTTGGGGGGGGGTGTCACCCGGTGCATCTGGCGCGTCGTGTCCCCCGCCCGTGGCAGACACACTCTGGCGATGCAGCCCCAGACGTTTTTCTGCCTGGACTTTGATGTCCGTCCATTTCTTTTTTACTTCGGCCACGGTCTGAGGTTGTGAGGCTCCAGCATTTACGGCGTCTGCCACCGTTTGCCACTCACGTGCCTTTTTGGCATTAGTAATGCCCACACTGTGCCTCCAAACAACATTTTTCTCCTCTTTTCCACCTCGCCAACGATAACTTCTACTTCACATTGAGTGAAGTTCCGTTTTTTTTATTTTCTCTCGATGTTTGCCATGGTTTCGCTATCAATGAATATTCATTTGTGGGCGATTCACGGACTGTTTATGGGCAACTATGGGCGTGTCATGAAGCCGCAAAAGCTGCACAGCATTTAGAATTGATTGTGATTTATTAAGGGAAAGATGCGTAGAATGTGCGTGCGCACGGTTTTATAAATCTGAATATTTCTGTGCGTACGCACGTCCTATGTTTCATCCGTACGCCACTTCTGACGCAAATCCTACGCAAAGTTTTATAAATGAGGCCCCAGATCATCCATTTTGATGCCCAGAAGCTTGGTTTTAGTCATTTGTTCAACCAAACTGTTGTCAATACTCAAATTCAGGTAACAGGTGCATTTCTATAATGTTTTTTGCAGAAAACAATGCATTTAGTTTTAGATGTACTAAGAACCAATTTCTTCAGTTTAACCCAATTTGTAACAGAATTCAGTTGATTCTGTAGGGGTGTATTGAGCTCTGGGACAGTAGCAGATGCACAGAATAAAGTTGCGTCATCTGCATATAACACCAGTTCAAGTGTTATGTGCTGTCTCTTTCTCCCATATACTTTTCCAGTACTGTTCAGTTTCTAGCCTTGGTGGGTCTGCTCGGCTGTTTTGACCCTGCCACTGAGCGTACACTTTCGCAGGTTGAGTTGCGAACAGCCTGTTTATTCGTCTGGCTTCATTGTCTCTTGTGTATCTCTTTAGGCAGCTACTCAAGGCTAGGAGCCTTTGTTTGGCAGTTTCCAGGGCTTCAGGTATGGGCATCTGGCTGTATCTCTTAGGTACTTGCTTTCTCATTGAACCTCTTTGAGCCTCTGTCTGCTTACTCACATCCCTCCGAGTTGCCTTGATTTTGGCCTCTAACCGTTGCTTCCATGGTGGGTATTGTTTTCTCCCATGGTTACTCTTATAGCCAAGCATCTGAAGGATCACTGCTGCTGAAGTGTAAACCAGTTCATTGGTTTCTGTGATGGTTGTGGTAGGAATTGCCCTCAATGCTTATTCACAGCTTCCAGGAGACTTTCAGGGGTACATCACTTAACCGTTGTAGCTGGTGTCGGGGTTGCCTAGTGTCCATTCTGGACAGGATCTTGTCTTTCAGGTCAGTTGCTGCCTCGCTCAGTGTATCTGTGGTTGTTGGGGCTGTGTACCAAAGCTCAGGGTGTGAGTGTGGTATAGCCTCCTCTCTGACCTGTTGTTCTGGCTCTCCCGTGGTATTGCCTCAATCTCAAGCTGTGATAGGAGTTGCTGTTTGTGAATGTTAGAACATTGGGCTACCAGTTGTTTGGCAGTTAGCCTTGATTGTGGGTTTCGAAGCATCCATTCATTCCACATTCTCTGCATGTACCCCCTCTGGGTTGGATTACTTGAGTAGTAGAATTCTAACAGAACCTGGTTCTCACATCTGGTCCATTTCCGTCTTGTTCCAGTAGCCCACTTTCCATCAGAGTGCTCTGGTCTTTTGCTGATGCTGTCGTATTACTTTTTTTTGTTGTGATGGGTTTATAATCGTCATACACCGCCATTACAACCTCCGTCTCACCAAAGTATAAAGCTCTTTTTTTCTCCACGTTTCCATGGTGACTCCGGCAATCAGGGATCCATTGAAAATGCCTTGTTGTACCCGCCGTGCATTAACTAAGGGTTATCGAGAGTAGGTTACTTAACCAAACTCATAGCCGGTCTTTTGGAACCGACAAACCCAGAGTAAGCAAGTTTAGGCTGACTTAAGTGACAGTTCAGGGTTAAAGTCAGGACAGGTTAACCTTACTATCTGGAATACCCCTCAGAAGTCTTCAGTTTTTGAGTCTTTCCTGGTTTTCTTCCCTTGACAAAATAAAAGGTGAAGGTTAGATTTTCAACTGCTGCCAATATCAAATCCCTTTCTCTGGAGTTTAGGTGACATCTTCTTCCCCTCTTTGCTTTTTCAGAGGCACTAGAACTTTATCTGGAGATGTTCCAGTGTTTTTAGTTTCTGCTGCATCGGTCTCCATTTGTAGTTTTGAGTTGGCAATCCTACCTTAGCTTTGTGGTTAGCTTTAGCCATGCCGTAGGACATTTGCGTCCTCCGTGTGGCGGTGTTACTGATGTTTCTGCAGTTCTGACAGTCTTCAGCTTCTAGGTTTGTTCTTGTCCTCTGTGGGTCAGATGTTCAGAAGTGTGTTTTGTAGGATTTGCTGCTTGGAGCATTTCATGGCACATTTACTCAACCGGCGTCTTTCCAGACATCCGTGGCGACGTCATCTGCAGGTGTGGTGCTTTTTTTTTTTTTTTGCTTATTTGTTTTGATGATATTTTTGTTTAAATAAAGTTTATTTCTAATGTATGTTTACTTTGAGTTTGACCTAAGAAAAATGTCTGCCCGCTTTTGATCATTTTTATTTATTATTTGCTTTGAGGAATATTTGCAGGTTTAATGGTTTGTTTGTTTTTATATTGTTTGTTTGCTTTCATTTTTTCTCTTTTTTTCCAAGAAAAGTTTCAGCAGGTTTTTATGATTTTTAATGTTTATTTGTTATGGGGATTTTTTTCAGTAAAATATCTGCGGGTTTAAATAAAACCATTTTTTTAGTGTTTGTTTGCTTTAAGACTTTTCTTTTTTTTTTTTTTTTTTTTTCAGAAAAATGTCTGCAGGTTTTTGAGCCTCATAACTTCCACATTTGTGTACGTTTGATTTTGATGCGTTCTCGTGCCGTATTTAAACTCCGCCCCATATTCCATTTCAGTCGGAAATACGTCACCGTAATAAAGAAAACGATGCTACCTCTCCAAAAGTAGATTCATCTCTAAAAGTCGGACGTTGTGATTAATTTTGGCCCCGCGCGGACGCCGTACCACCAGCTCATCTGTACACTTTTTTATTTGTATTTTTCCCTCGCCCCTGAGCGGTGCGCTCGTTTTCGTGGCGGCGTGTCCCGGCCGTGAAACCGGAGAGGGGCCTCAGTGAGAGGGAATGCAGGACTGCAATGGAGCACAATGCAATACAGGTAAAGCCGATATAATTTCCAAATTCAAGTCGAATTTCGTCGCTCGTCGGCGGCGATTTTTGGGCCCGTTGGCGGAGGAATATTTGCTGAGCGTGTGGCCGTGAAGCGGAACCGAAAGCGGGCCGGGCCGGGCTGAGTTCGGCCGTGTCGTATTGATTGTTTTCCCATATCGGGCGCAGCCGCCGAGAGTTGCTCTGACTGCAATTACAACTTTATTCAGCCAGGCTCAACTTTTCCTCTCCTCCCCCCTCGGAGCGGAAAACAGCCGCCGACGCGGCTCCTTTTCGGAGCCAACAGGCGGCCCGGGTCCGGGCCGTGGCCGCGGTTCGGTTCGGGGATGGATTGCAGAAATTGCGGGTTAATATCGGGGATATTTTGGCGGCGTTAATGATTAATTTCTTTGTGTGGCGTCGACAGCCCGCTACCAACCCCCACCCGCGCGGCGCCGCGTTCGCCCCAATCAAATGTCACAAACATCAGAAACTTTTCCGTAGAACCGCACGCGGGGCTCGGGGCGCCGTTCCCCGCGGTGGACCGGAACCGGCGGCCCCACGGAGAGCAGCTCTGTCCGAATCGGTCGGTCGGTCGGTCGGCGCTCCGCCGAACAGGAAGCAGCGTCCGTATTGGCGAGGCGTCCCCGACATTTTGTGTCCGGGGCTGCGGGGGGAATGCGGGGAGGACACGCCGCGGGACCCCGAACGTCCCCGGGACGCGGCGGAGGAGGCGTCCGAACCGGAGCCGCTGCTGCGGCCGGACACGTCACGCGTGGGAACGTCTCCCAGCGGCGCCGCGGTGGCACGGGGACCGGCTCCGGTAGTCCTCCGGGACGGGGTCGAGTTTGATTTAAACTCCTATTCTCACGGAAACGCACAAAGCGGGGGGGCGGGGGGGGGGCACATTCCTGCTCAACTGCTGCTTCTGACGTTCAGGCTTTCCACCTTCAATTCCTGCGCGCACGCGCCGTGCTCGGATAATAATAAGAGGGGGGCTTTTATTTTTCTGCTGCCACCAGGCTGGGGCTGCAGGCCCCCCAGGCTGGGGCTGCAGGCCCCCCAGGCCCGACACAGCTGTGAGACTACAGTACAGCAGCCGATGCTCGGCTACAGCTGTCGGTTCCTCACAAAGTCCAGAGCGGTTCTGACCCAAATGAGCAGCCATTGTCAGTCGTGACCAGGTTCTGGACATCTCTGCTCATCCAGACTTCAGCCTCGTTTTAGTGTTGCTGCTGTGAAAATGTTCCGTCCTTTTCTTTGTGAATTCTGCGTGAAACGATTTCTGAGAACGGTTCCACTTTATTTCTCCTCTGATCCACAGTTGGTTCATGATGAGGTTCTTCCAGAACCGTTCTCCATCCTTCCTTTCATTAGTTGGGATATTTGGAGGCCGTTGACCATAAAAGTTTCTCCTGAACTGGAGGAAACTGCAACCAGGTCTTTGAGAGTTTTGGTGCCGATGAAGGAAAAGCCTGAACTGATCTCTGAACCACAGCCTGCTGAGCCTGGAGACAGGCTGGAAGTTTCAAAATAAAAGCTCAGCTTCTCTGCAGAAAAAGCCGAATCCAAACTCTCAGCTCTTGTTGCTCTGTGGCTATTTCGCCTTTTTATTCTGGTGAAACTGGTGAAATCGCGTTTTCAAACTTCAGTGGGGAAACATCTTCCAAAGTTTGTAGTTTAATAATGATATTAATGTGACACTTATTTATTTTATTTGGCTTTCATTCAGATTGTTGGATCATCCTCAAAACGTCCTCTGCGTTGAAGTAGAAGCTTGTTTCTCGAACTTTACTTTCATAAAGGATCTAAAGTAGTTCGGTAGCAGTGTTGCATTGTAGGTAACTGAGTTTAAATGTGTCCAGGGTCCTGAGAGAGTCTGGGTGTCAGCAGAGATTCATGAAGAATTGGATTTTTTACAGTTTTGACTTGGCTGGGAGTCACTGGGTACCTCACGATACGATACTATCACGATATGTCCATAACGTGATCATCGCTATATCTCATCCAGCTTTAGAAATAGGGGGGGGAAATGTTGTCCTCCGGACGACCTGGCAAGTAAACTTGGTTGTCCTCCCCAAGTGTTGGTTGTCCTTGGATACCAATATTCAACAGCAACAAACCTACTCAGATGTCAGTCCTTACATCTTTATTTCTTCTATACATCTAATATCAACTGCCTCTTATGATGGACATTTAAAAAACTCTTTAAATATGAAAAACAAACATTTGACACAATATTGAAGCATCTGGTTACACAAAGTATTGCCAAAAACCTGAAACTAATATCTTTATAACTAGTATCTTTACACAGATTTAAATATATTGGTTCTTTTTTTTCTTTGGTTTTGATAATTGTTGCTTAAAGAATATAAAATACAAAGACTGTTGAAAAAATGTAGAATATTATATTAATCCCATGGAAAAAGGGTTTTTCAGCTCATGTCAGTCTGTTCTGTACGACGGAGTATTAGGGCCACCAAAAAAAAAAAAAGTTAAATTTACAAGATAAAATCTCGTAAATTTAGGAGAAAAAAACTTGTAAATTTACAAGATTTGAAGTCGTAATTTTATGATTAAAGTGGAGGTGAGCAGCAGAGCAGCAGCAGAGCAGACCCACTAAACTTTGTTGAACAGACATGTTCATTGATAACGTTCCAAATGTCTGGAAGCTCATTTGTTTGATTTATAATTTATTAAAGTTGTATTTATTGATGGGTGGTGCGGGATCTCTGCAGCCCCATGAAGCTGTCGTCGGTATTCCTGCAGCTGTCCACGTCAATCCTTACTTCCTCCACCAAAGACAAATCTCTACATTTGTGTGACGCTTCCGTCCGTGGAGGAGCACTTATTTGTCATTTTCAGCGTTCTAATGATAATATAACAGACTATTTTCATTCCTCTTTATTGTTATTTGTTATAACGGGACGTTTCACCTGCAGGAGGGGGCGTATGTCACACTGTTTACTTCTGCATTGGTGTTGGGATGACACGTTCATGACGTCAGCTGACAGATGAACTTCAGGGTTTGTGAATGAAAAGGAGAATAAAGGCTGCAGCGGTCGTCTGCACCCAAACGCGTCTCTGAGCTCCTTATTTCACGCATTAAACTCCGCTTTACCGACACTGAACCCCGGAAAGACGGTTCCACTGAAAATAATCTGATTTTGAGTCATCAAAATGTTCAGAATCTTGTTGTTTTTTTAAACCTATGATCCGGAAATAAAGCTTCACAAAAGGCTCCACGTATTTCATCTTCAAGATAGGCTCCAATAAACAGACAACTTCGGTGTTTTCTACTTGTTAGTCTGACTTTTTTCTCGTAAATCTATGAGATTTTAAGTCGTAAATTTATTAGATATTATCTCGTAAATTTACGAGATAAAATCTAATAAATTAACTTTTTTTTTTTTTTTGGTGGCCCTAAATCTCTGTCGTAGTTCTGTTATGAGTGAAAGTTATAATGTTTTATAAATGTGTTTGAAATCTTTTAGCGTGTTTTTGGAGACCTCTAGCGGTCGCGCCAGGTACTGTTGTTCAACACCTGTATTTGAATAATCTTTATTGAAAAGTGCAGATGTACAAACGGAAAGGATTGGCTAGCATGCACGCACTTCGTTTGTCAGTG
The DNA here is from genome assembly GCA_023969325.1 of Oryzias curvinotus. Classification (NCBI taxonomy): domain Eukaryota; kingdom Metazoa; phylum Chordata; class Actinopteri; order Beloniformes; family Adrianichthyidae; genus Oryzias; species Oryzias curvinotus. The sequence continues at coordinate 200,134 of CM043719.1, forward strand.
GAAAGAATTTGCTGCATACGTCTCAGTTCAGAGTCTTTTGTGTAACATTGCTGAAATCAGTAATACTCTGTCTTTGACAAACAATGACAATTTTCATTTGGAAATATCTGTAAAATCTGGTTTAAACAACAGTGAACATGAACAGCAGCCATTATTTAGTACAACATTGCTGTAAACAGGATAAAAATGAAAAAGTCAAGACACATTGGTATTAACTTTTGAAAAACAAAACCATAGCCATTGCTCAATTTAAAAAAATAGCTGTGAATCAAATATTAATTCTGTGAACAAATAAGTGTCTTTGTTAAAAATAAATGACACCATTTCAGGGCTCCACATAGCCATTTGTCCGCTGGCCCGGTCCTGTTTCTCCAGCAGTACGGACCACGAGACTTTATTCTTCACTTGTCCGCTCGGGCCACTAAAATATCTAACTGTTAATATATTTTTCACCTTTTTCAATAAAGTATGTTTTGCGAAAACGTGTAAATTTACCTCGTCTTCATAATTTACTTTTTCTGCTAGTCCTGTGTTCAGACTTCAAGGGTTTCTATGGGAAACCTTTGATCTCTTCTCCTTCTCCCCCGCCTGCGCGTGGCTTTCACTGCCGAGCCCCACGCGGCACGCGCTCACTCTACTTTGTTTTTTCAAACTTTACATTTGATCATAAATCCGTCACTGAAGAGAGACTGAAGCATGTCAGAGATGTGGAAGACATGGCAGGAATAGATAGGAGTATGTTAGATGGAGTAATGGGTGGAATTAGTAGTATGGACAGCAAGATATGTAATGAATGCATTGAAGATGAAACTGTATGCACTAAGCTTTAAGCTGAAAGTCAAAGAATCAAAGATAACTCCAAATACCTGAATCTCAGACTCTAATGCAGTAGAATGTCAAAGTACTTAATTTAGTTTTTCTTTACAACACTGTAAGCAGTAAGTATTTCTAGTCAAAAGCTGAATGATCTCAGTAATTTAATTGTATTTAATTTTTCAATTATTTAATTTAATTAAGTAACTAAAGTAACTAAAAAGTAAATGTAACTTTGCAACTGTAACAAAAAGCAGAACCTCAAGGCAGTCAGAGCAGAAAAGTAAATAAAACTTCTTAACTATTGATTAGGAACAAATGTGAAATAGCAGTGATTAGAAGCAGCATGAAACCTTCTGAACTAGTGTTACCTACTACACTGCAGTGCTCTCTTCAGAACATCTGACACAGACTAGAGCAGATTATAGTTGATATGCTCTATTTTCAGTCATTGAAAAGTGTATAAATAAGTGCTAGATGTCACCAGAATGCACCAAATTGCACCATATTAAAATTTTCCGGGGGGGCATGCCCCCGGACCCCCCTAAAGTTGCAAGCACCTGCTGAGCGGGGGGTCGCGCTGTGCGCGGTGTCGGGCCAGTAACTTTCAAAAACTACTGGCCCTGTGGGCCAGTGCAAATTTCTGGGCTATGTCAACCCCTGCATTTAGTGCAAATGTGGTGTAAACAAAAATAAAATTCTCCCAGGAAAGAAAAAAACAAGTATCTAGGAACTTTCCTATAAGTTATTTAAGACCTAAACTGCTTTCAACATAAATGACCAGGGATAAAATCCATGAAGAACTTAAAGTGCATCTAAGTAAACATGAGTATGTGTGCGAGTGTGTGTGTCGGTCTGCATGCGTGTGTGCTCACGTCTCATTGCTCATTTCATTGATCAGTGACGTGCCCCTTCCACGTTTAATGTATAAAAGATACGGAGGGTGGGGGAGGCAGATTTACTGGTAGCACATGTGCGACTGGATGTAAAATTCAGTCGCACACTCTCAAATTTGGTGGCAGTCTGGAACCCTGGTTCTGATGCACGGAAATTCTGTGAAATAATGCAACTCTGGGTAGGGTGAAGCCTGAAGTGCATTGTGGGTAAAAATGTGGAAGAACGTGGAGAAGTCTCTCTTCAAACATTACCTGCACAGATCCAGACCCGTCTTTCATTTGTTCTGCAGGTTCAGTCTCCAGAACGCCTGCGTCCTGCAGGTTCTTCCTCCTGATCAGGTCTTCCTCTCTCCACAGTGGTTGGGCGCTCCCTCCTGCCAGAGAGGCAGCTACTCCTTCTACAAGTCTGTGAGCAGCCAAGCTCAGCATGACGGGCCGGTCCGGGTCTGGAGGCTCGGGGAGTTCTACTGCGTTCGCTGTGGACCGCAGGACCCTGTCTGCATCGCAGAGGTGAGTCCAAACGGCGCTCCACCTGGTCTGTGGAGACTCCAGCTGGTGCTGATGGAGTCTTGTTAGCTCCTGCAGTGGAACCAGGAGGTTGGAGCAGAGAAGCAGCGCTGCTGTCATCTGCAGTCATGGCCGAAAGTTTAGAGAATGACACAAATATTAGCTTTCAGTTTGCTACTACGTTCTTGTAGATCTTTGTTTCTGTGATGTACTGCAGAGGCTGCAAACGCTGCAGACGCTGCTGAGGCTGCTGAGGCAGCAGACGCTGCAGACCCTGCAAACCCTGCTGAGGCTGCAGAGGCTGCAGACGCTGCAAACCCTGCAGACGCTGCAAACCCTGCAGAGGCTGCAGAGGCTGCAGACGCTGCTGAGGCTGCAAACGCTGCAAACCCTGCTGAGGCTGCAGACGCTGCAGAGGCTGCAGACGCTGCAAACCCTGCAGACGCTGCAAACCCTGCTGAGGCTGCAGACGCTGCAGAGGCTGCAGACGCTGCAAACCCTGCTGAGGCTGCTGACGCTGCAGAGGCTGCAGACGCTGCAAACCCTGCAGACGCTGCAAACCCTGCTGAGGCTGCAGACGCTGCAGAGGCTGCAGACGCTGCAAACCCTGCTGAGGCTGCTGAGGCTGCAGACCCTGCTGAGGCTGCAGACGCTGCTGAGGCTGCAGACGCTGCTGAGGCTGCAGACGCTGCAGACCCTGCTGAGGGTGCTGAGGCTGCAGACGCTGCAGACCCTGCTGAGGGTGCTGAGGCTGCAGACCCTGCTGAGGATGCAGACGCTGCAGAGGATGCAGAGGCTGTAGAGGCTGCAGAGGCTGCAGACGCTGCAGAGGCTGCAGAGGCTGCAGACCCTGCTGAGGCTGCTGAGGATGCAGACCCTGCTGAGGCTGCAGACGCTGCAGAGGCTGCAGACGCTGCTGAGGCTGCAGACGCTGCAAACCCTGCTGAGGCTGCAACTGCAGCAGCTGCTGCCCCTTTGTAGCAGAGGCAGTATCGAGAGCTGTTTGGACATTTATGGACTCTCCCTGCAGGTCACCTTGCTGTGGGAGGACCAGACACGGCACCACCTGCTGGCCAGTGCGAGACTCTACTTTCTGCCCGAGGACACGCCGAAAGGGCGGACTAGAGAGCATGGAGAGGTGAGCTACCTTTACATGCGGCGCTCTGCTGCCTCCTACGGCTGTCAGGTCATAAACTCCTCACCTGACAAAGACCTGTAAATTCCGTGGTCATGGTCTTCAGTGTGTTGCATAGAGGGCAAAGGTCAACATTAGGGAGTCAAATTATATTGACAATTGTAATTAATTACAGACAAATTAGCGTGTTCTTTTTTATTGCGTTAATCTCATTTTTAATCTATAACTATTGTCGTGTTCTCAGATATAAAAACTAGATTTGAACTCAGTGGAAAACGCCTCCTCCATCGCTTCCAGTGCCTGTCTTTGTGTGTGCGCCACGCCACACTGCTGCTGTGGAGTTCTGACCTTTGACCTTTTGCCAGATAGAAAGTCGGCAGGAATCTGGATCTGAACAGGGAGCAGACACCTGGAACCGGACTGAGCGTTCCCAGTGGTCTTTTCATGATGTTTTTAGTCCATATCTAAAGGCCGAGTCATTTTCTAGGACAGTGGCGTCCAGCCTTTTTCAGGACCGGTTTGATGTCGGACTACATTTTCACCCACCCGTCTGAACGGGTAGAACTTTACGTTTCGTATCTTCAAGTTTGTGGTTTCTGAAAAAACAATTTTTCAAACTAAAATGCTTCTACAATAAATTAAGTTGAAAAAAAATCTGAAAACAGCAAAAGAAACTTCCCAAACACGTTTTCTTGTTGGGTTTTTAGCTTCTCAGGGTTGAGCTGCTAGCTTAGCGGTCCAATCAGCAGCTCAGAGTCATGTGACGCGTCAAGACAGACGGATGTGGTGAACAGAATCCGGTAATTTTTCAAAATAATACTTCCTTTAATTTAGAAAATAAAGAAAATGGAAATAATTAAAGTAGGTGTCTGCATCTTTTTCTGCCTACCAAGTGGCCCACGGCCTGGTACCAGTCCACGGCCTGGGGACCCTGTTCTGAAGCACAGAGGCATCGCTCGGAGACTTCCTGCTCTGTCTGCTTTTCAAAATAAGTTTCCTAAAAAGATATTTTTTGTCATCACAAAATCAAAGCAGAGAGGTAAATTGCTTCAGGCGACCTGCAGCTCTTTCAGCCGGACTTCCTGAAGGTAGAGGGTCTGTGACCGGTTCCAGAACCTCCCCGCGCCTGAACGCCTCTGAGTCTCAAATGTCAGATCTTCTCATGCCGGGATACTTCTGCTGGTTCATGCCGTCTGTTTGCTCTCCCACCAGGATGAAGTTCTAGCCGTGTCCAGGAAGATGGTGGTGCGGGTGGAGGACCTGGTGCGGTGGTCCTGTGCCACCCCGGCCAGCTGGAGCTGCAGCCAGAAGCTGCAGGCCGGAGGACCCAACGGCCTTCACAGACCTCTGCAGACGGCTGATACTCCAGAGCCGGATAGCAAGGATGGCCTGGGAGACCAGACTGAGGGTAAATTCATGTCACACGGCATCTATCCAAAGCTGCTGGAAGGTTTCTGATATCTGGGGGCAAAGTGGGCTTAGTGCCTTCACACATTCTGTTGAGCCTGAGATTTGAACCCTCAACCAGCAGCCCCGCCCACAGCTGAGCCCCTCTTCTGAGCAGCAGCTTGAAAGAACGCTGGGGGAACTTCCTGTCAGACTTCTGCGTCACCCATCCCCTACTTGATGTGGGTGTGGCTTAGACAGGGCCGGCCGCGGCTCAGAGATCAACCTCTGATGGCAGGGTTGCAGGTTCAGGTCCCGCTTTGCTCTCAGAGAGTTGGATGCTGCTGGATGCTGATGGATGCCTCTGCTCCCTCCCTCATCAGTCTGTTTTTGTCTTCGTCCCAGCCGAGCTGCAGGGCGTCAAAGTGCTGAGCTACCCGCAGTACTGCCGCTTCCGCTCCCTGCAGAGGCGCATCCAGGACGGAGCCCGGGGCCCCTCGCTGGAGGACCCCCACCTGCTGGCGCTGGGCGGGGTCAAGGTGCTGCCCCACACCAGGCTGATGTACTGCAGGGACACCTTCAACCACCCGGCGCTGGAGAGCAGCGCCTGCTTCTCCTGGCAGTTCAGTCAGTGTCTCCTTTTCCTGGAGCATCAGAATAATGATGATGTGGGATACATGTGTGTTATACCACGGTCCGGGTGAATACTCCATTCTGATTGGCTTCTTGGGTGTACATTAAAAAGTGATAACGCACGCCTAAAAAAAAAAGTTCTGGTCACGTAGCTTAAATGTTCTGTATCCCTACACTGGCTTCTTTATCAAACTTTATCTTCATCATCTGGACAAAAACAAGCAGTTAGAGGAGAACTTTCTCTCTGATCTGATGCTTTATTTAATACATCGTGATCATCAGCATAGATATCGCTCTCCGTGCCACTGCAGTTGAGGTCCGCAGCAGCTGAACCGACAAAGGGGCCGCACCACTAATCAAATAGTCCGCTTTTTGTGAAACAAGCGTTCCAAACTAAAAAAATAACAAGAATTAAGGACTAAAAACTGGTTAATATTTATTTATTTTGTAAGCGACCGTGGTATAAGCAGGTTAATGGCATTCAAAGTGTGCATTATCAGCATTAACGCACTTCATGGAAGCAACCGCTTCGCGTCGGACAGTTCAGGCTTCCACAGCGTGCACTAATATGTGATACTCCACACTTTCAAGGCCATCAACCCTTACCTAGTATCTACATCTATGGTGGGTCTGAAATATAAGCCTGTTTTTCTTTCCATGTGTCCGTTTCATTCCGTTATAGTCTTTGCAGTCGTGTTGTCAGCTCGGCATCCCATCACAATAGTTCAAATGCCCGTTTATCTGGACATTTTTTCATTTCAAGCAAAAGAAGAAAGAAGTGAATGAAACCAGAAAATAGAAAGTTTTCAGACCTTTTGCTTTTGTGACAAAGCTTGAAAGGGTCTCGCTGGCCTCCGATCAGCTGAGATGTTCATGACCTTTCACCCACTTTCCCACAGCAGCTTCTCTCTGCTGACAGAATGCCGCCCTCTGCTGGAGAGCCGTGGTCCTGCGCTCACTCTGTGGCCCTCTGGTCACTCTGGCTACTATGTGGTCCTGTAGTCACTCTGTGGTCACTCTATGGTCACTCTGTCTGTCTCTCCTCCAGGATGCTCGTCTCTCAGCCTTCGAGGGCGACCTCGAAAGAAAAGAGGTCACGACAGCAAAGACTCCCCGAGCTGCAGCCAATCAGAGTCCTGGATCGACAGGATGAAGGTCAGTGCTTCACCTCACAGTGTGAGGAAGTTCGTTCACTGGCAGCATGAAGGTGTGTCCACATAAAAACACCAGCTCCCCCTCCCCCAGGAGAACGTGATGGGCAGCGTGGAGGTCAGCTGTGAGGGCAGCTGGCTCCCCCACCCAGAGGAGCAGCTGTTCCTGGATCAGCTCTACACCTTCATGGACCGTCACGGCTCGCCCATCCACAAAGTCCCTAACCTGGGCTTCAAGAAGAGTGAGCCCCCCTGTTTGTTTGTGTCTGCCATCTGAAACCATGTACGGCCTCTGGGGGGCGCTTCAGCACTCCCAGTGTGACCTTCTGACTACATCTGGCCCTAGAACAAAAACAGGCCCTCTCTGCAGTTTAAGACTAAGAGGAGCATTGGAGAAGGAAACCTGAAACCTGAACTGATCAGGCAGAAAAAAACCACAGACAGTGAGATTCCTGGTCTGATCCTGTTGTGTGTGTTTCCAACAGTTGACCTCTTCCTCATGTACTCGGTGGTCAAGCGTCTGGGCGGATACAGAAAGGTGAGCGTTGGTCTTCCGTGAGATCTTCCAGATTATTTTTTTACCTTTCTGGACAAGGTAAAGGCAGTTTGAGCTCAGAGCGGCTCCACAGAGGCTTCCAGAGCTTTACGGAGGGAAATGCAGCGGCCTGTGTGATGTCACTGACTCAGTTTGACATCTGCTGGATGTGAACCCTCAACCCATCAGCTATCATATTAAAGATGCTGTGAAAGGTGTTTAGATGAATGTGACCTTAAGGTCCATGAAAGCCGGTACCTTGGACAGCTCCTGGATCTACGGCTTGTGTCTGTGTTCAGGTGACCACGGAGCGCCTGTGGAAGGTGGTGTACAATGAGCTGGGTGGATGTCCCGGCAGCACCAGCGCTGCCACCTGCACCAGGAGACACTACGAGAGGTGGCGGCCGAAGCCCGCGTGAGTTTCCGGAACCGCCGTGGACTGGAACCCTGAACCTGTTTGTGTCTCAGGCTGATGCTGCCGTATGAGGAGCATCTGAGAGCCGGAGGAGCCCACTTCAAAGTCCCAGAATGCCTGGAGCCTCCCAAACCCCAAGCCATGCGAGGACGGAGACCTTTACCAAGAGGCAGGAGGCCTGGACCCAAAGCCAAGGAGAGGAAGACTTCAGCCCCTCCTCATCCTCCTGCTGTAAGTAGCCAGCACGGCGCCGCTTGTTGTTCCAGTTCAGACGGTTCTGCTGATCCGGCATGCAGCTGCTGGTGGACAGAAGGTCTCTGTTCTTCAGCAGAACTTAGGACAACGATTCCTTAAAATATCTTTATTTCAAAGTTGAATCTTTCTGCTGAAAATCCACGTCTCTCCTTCTCTGAGCAGATCATGGACCCAAACGCCGCCGCCGTGAAGAGAGGCCGAGGCCGGCCGCCGGGAACTCGCAACAAGGCCACGCTGATCGCTCAGGCCAAGCTGCAGGCGCAGCAGCAGACCCGGATCCAGCCGCCACCCCCGGAGACTCAGCCCGCCACCAACGGCCGGGGGGCGCCCACAGCCAACAGTGCACACAGGGTGAGGTCATCACGCCACGGCGGAAATAACCTGCAGGAACTTTTGCCAGAGGTCCTGCAGATGATCTGAGGTTAAGGGGCAGCGTCTGCTCCAGCGGCTGCTCTAGCGTCTGCTCTAGCGGCTGCTCTAGCGTCTGCTCTAGCGTCTGCTCTAGCGTCTGCTCCAGCGGCTGCTCCAGCGGCTGCTCCAGCGGCTGCTCCAGCGGCTGCTCCAGCGGCTGCTCCAGCTGCTGCTCCAGCTGCTGCTCTAGCGGCTGCTCTAGCGTCTGCTCCAGCGTCTGCTCTAGCGTCTGCTCTAGCGTCTGCTCTAGCTGCTGCTCTAGCGGCTGCTCTAGCGGCTGCTCCAGCGGCTGCTCCAGCGGCTGCTCTAGCGGCTGCTCTAGCTGCTGCTCCAGCGGCTGCTCTAGCTGCTGCTCTAGCGGCTGCTCCAGCGGCTGCTCCAGCGTCTGCTCTAGCGTCTGCTCTAGCGTCTGCTCTAGCTGCTGCTCTAGCGGCTGCTCCAGCGGCTGCTCCAGCGGCTGCTCTAGCGTCTGCTCTAGCGTCTGCTCCAGCGGCCGCTCTAGCGGTTGCAGATCATCCTGAATCTCCTGAGCCGAGATTTGAGGGTATATGGCCATAGTTTACTTGCCGATACTTGTATGGATTCAAAGTGCTGTCAGGACGATAATTCTTTCATTATTTCTGAGCGTCCTTCAGCATCTGACTTTTGTTTTCCACTTCACCCTCCGACCTCTAGATGGCAGCAGAGAACAAGGAGCCTTTTTGAGCAGCTCTACCTCAGAGAAGCAGCTGGTTCTGTTGTTCTGAGACAGGACCTACTTAGGACGGTTCTGAACAGAAACTCTGAGCCATGTTGCTGCCAGTAACAGAAAAACGCAGATTGCGGTTCTTTGTAGCTCAGACAAAATGCTGTGGGCAAAGCGGGTCAAAGTTCTGCAGAACCAAACAGCTATGGACTCTAGTTCTGATGGATCAGAGCGATGTGTCTGACGCTCTAAAAAAAGGCAATGAGCGGTGAAATCCGTGGTTACTTCCACGTGTGAGAAAGTGCAGCTGCAGAGCAGACTGTCCTTCATCATCATCATCATCACTTTAATGTTTCTGGACAGAATTGGTGTTTTTGTCTCCGTTCAGACTCCTGAACTGTTCTGGAGAATCTACATTCATTACATTTTATCTTATACTGCAAAATATTTTGTTGCTGACATCAGACAATGTTGACTCTTGTCTTTCTATATTTACTTGTATATTAAGTTACCAAAATAAAAGCACGTGAATTTGGGTAAAAGCAAAGAACTCCAAACATGGACTCTGACCGCATCTGTTCATGGAACTAGATGATCTGCCACGGCATCTCAGATCCGTTTGGTTCCTGTGCTCGCCACCACATCACAGCCTGACGGGGACCTGCTGGACGCTCGCGTGGGGGCGTGGCCAGCTCTGTCACGGTCGCTAGACTTTTTTCTGAATTCACTCATTTGTTCAGAATTTGCTAGAATATTTTAGGACTCCAGCAGTTCTGGGAAACCATAGCTAACACAGTGTCAGAACCCGGTGTTCTGGTGTTTGGACCCGGTCTTGACCCGCTCTGTCTTCTCTCCTGCTTGCAGGCCATCCAGCCCCCCCTCCTCCCCGTCAACCTGCCCCTGACCCCGGAGCTGTCCCCCATGTCCGCCACCTTCCTGCCGTTTCAGCCCAAACAGAGGGAGCTGAAGCCGGACCTGCCGGGCCCGGCGGCGCCGGCTCCCACCGTTCTCCTCTCCGCCCTGCCGCGGCACTTTGTCGGGGGTTCCCTGAGCGGCTTCAGCCCCATCAAGGGGGTATGTCCCCTTGACGTCTTCAGGAGCCGCGTCAGCCTCCAGAGGGGTCTGGAGGGCCCCGCCCTGACGCCCCAGGATCCCGCTCAGAACCGCCCCGCCGTGTTCCCCCTGCAGCCCAAACCGGACGCCCCTCCGACGAGCGGCGAGCAGCTCCATCCGCCGCACAACCGCTGCTCTGGCTGCAGCGGGGACGAGGGGGGGCAGAGGGGGGGTGGCCGGGATGGCAGGACCCGGCCGCCCCTGCCCCCCCTGCGGGTGTTGCCCCTGAACCTAGACTGCAGCGTTCAGGTGTGTCAGCTGATGAGGACTCGGCACCTGGACCCGACTCAGCTGCAGAGCTTCACACGCCGGCTGTCCGAGGCCCTGTCCCAGGACCTGACTCCCAAACCCCCCTGCTCCCCCATCACGCCCCCGCCCGAGCAGGCGCTGCCCCTCAACCTCAGCAAGCGGGTCCCCCTCAAGAGACCTGGCCCAGAGGGAACTGGGACCGGCTGGCTCGCCGTGAACGGGAACTCTGATCCGCTGTCGTCCAAACGGTCCCGGAGCGGCTCCCTGGAGAAAGCCCAGGACCTCCGGCTGGGGGTCCGGTCGGGCTGCGAGGGGGACGTGGGGGCGGGGCATGGGGCAGAGCTGAGCAGTCAGGAGGAACCCGCCGACCTGAGCTCGCCCAGCAGGATCCGGGCCTTCCTGCTTGGGCTGCCGCCCTTTCAGGTGAAGATGGAGGAGGACCTGAACAGGACCAGGATCGGAACACGACCCGAGGCTGAGAGCCAGGGAGCGGCAGGAGGCGCTGAGGTGAAGGAGGAGGAGCAGGAGGCGGGAAAGGAGCAAACGGAGAGAACCCATAAACTAGCCAAGCAGGAGGACCGGGATCTGAGGCCTTGTCTCGGTCCCGGTTCTGCAGAGCTGATGGCCGGGCCTTCTAACAGAGACACGCCCTGTTTTTAGCTGCGGGTTCCCCGCCGTCCCTCTGCCTTCAGCTCCTGGACCTTCAGGGCGCCACTCCTCCTGAAACCCCTGACAATCGGACCCAGTTCCCCCCTGTTGGTTCTGGAGGGAAATGGACGCCGCCAGAAGTCCACGGACTCCCTGATGTCAGCACGGCGAGCCTGATGCTGGGCATCAGAACCACAGGTACTGGCAGTCCAAACGGACCCGTCTGCTGAGGAGCCTTTGAGCAACGTCTAGAGCCTTTCTAAAGCCCTGAATCACACACACACATCAGACACACACACACACACACACACACACACATCAGACACACACACACACACACACACACACACACACACACACACACACACATCAGACACACACACACACACACATCAGACACACACACACACACACATCAGACACACATACACATCAGACACACACACACATCAGACACACACACACACACACATCAGACACACACACACACACAGACACACACACACACACACACACACACTAGACACAGACATTTGTGCCTTAAGCGGCTGCAGTTGGCGTCTCCTCCGGCAGACTCCTCCTCCAGATCTCCTCAGACGTCTGCCGGTCGACCCCCCCCTCAGTCTGCAGGGTTCTGAAGGATCCATTTGGCTGCTGGTCTGGCGGTTCCTCAGAACCTGGATCCGTCTTTCTCAGCCTGAATTCGTGCGCTCCTGGAGCCGCAGCGCTCCGTGGCGTCGGTTGGTCATGTGACATCAGTAGCAGGTTCCCTGTTTCAGGTCCGAAGCTGCAGTCCAACCAAAGGGATCTGCTGGCAGACTGCAGACCCACAGCAGGTCTGACAGCGTCTGATGTGTGGAGAAAAGCCGGCGGGTTTCTCGTCCGTGTAAACCACCGTCATTCTGGATCCGTGAGAACCGTAGCCTGAGCGACCGATGGACGCAGTGAGAACGGGACGTTCCGCCCACGCGAGCGGCGATCAGCGAACGGCAGTTCAGGCTAGAAGCCTGAAATGTGGTTGCCATGGAGACCAAAGGGGCGGTGACAGAAGATGCCGTCTGGGTTGACAGACTGGATTGTCTCGGTCAGCCTCCGTTTGCACACCTGCTGTTTGTTTCCGTATTTAAACTTTCTTTACTAACCTTAAGCCTCTTTTACTCACATTATTGATTTTAGCCGTGTAGCTTTTGGCCGCCGTGTCGGCCAGATCGTCCTGTACCTGAGGGGGCGGGGCCAGCTGTCAGTTCAGAATAAAGCAATGACATGGTTAGGTTCCTCTGGACTGCTGTCTCCGTGTGGGGGGAGGAGGCGGCCTCCGGACTTTGGTCACGTTTCTGGGATTCGGTCTCTTCTGCACTTTCACCAAGAAACGGCTGAAAACCTGCAGCGACTCAGCACTAAGACTCACTACAGGGTATGGTGGACACACCAACCGCCTCTGCAGCACAGGACCTCTATTTATTGCCCCCAGGCCCCCGGGGGCTTCAGGGAACCGGTTTGTGGTCGGCCGTTTGACCGTCAGCGGAATATTTCCAGGGCTTCCGTCAATTTTGGAGGTTTTCTTTCATGTGAGTGGAACATTCGTCTTGTTAACCAATGACAGGTCAGCACGCCCCCCAGCACTGAAAAGAAACCAGAGCTTCACCATTCTGACGGACAACTTCTGTAAAGGAGACGCAGGAGACACCTCAGAGCGTCTTCAGTCTTTCTAAAGCAAGCTTTGTTCCAGATGTTTGGAAGTGGCCAGTATTTCTACCAAACCCAGAACTCACGTAGGTTATTAGCCTGTTATTAGCAGCTATTAGCCTGTTATTAGTAGCTATTAGCCTGCTATTAGTAGCTATTAGCCAGCTAGCCCTCATCCAGGGTTTCACCAACGGGGTCTTTATTGGTCAGCTGGAGGTTCTTCAGACTGATGGTCCAGTTTCTGACTTCTGGTTCTGGATCAGATGTTCTGGTTCTGAACTACGATAAATTGAAACCGTTTTAAATGTAGCAGAGATGCTAACTAGCATCCCTGCGAGTCTCAGTGTTTCCTTTGGCGCTCATTGCGTGACTTTAACATGTTGCGCTCAGACGTGCCAAAGGCGTGGGCTGCTGAGGCACACGCGTGTTCTCATCGACTGCTGCTGAAGCTGCAGACGCGTCTCCTAAAGCCTGATGGTGTTTGGGTCTCTGCCACACATCCACTCTTCTGCAGACACATTTGATTCTCTGATGCAGTCCTCCGTTTCCTCGGTTGAAGAGTTCCCAGCGATCATGTGACCTCAGACGGTGGTCACATGATCGCTGGTTTGTCAGGAAGTTTTATTCTTGGAGCTGGAAAATGTTCAGGATGGACGTCAAACGATGGAAATGGGTTTCTAACGGGTCGATGACAACATGACGGTTCTGACCAGAACAAGCCAGTTCTCTGAAGCACACCAGACCCCCCCCCATTCCTTGTATTATAAGAACGTCATTCATGGAGGGGGGGGTCATCACAACAGCAGATTTTCTTTGATTTTAATCCTTGTTATACGTTTGATTGTGTTTTCCATTTGATATGTACGTTTACGTTCTGTTCTGCATGTGGAACCGCGTTCCTCACACTCCAGCATGGCGGCGGCGGCGGCGGCGGCTCCTCCACACGAGTCCTTCAAGTGCCTGATGGAACCTCGGAGGAGGTCCATGTTCCTCAGAAGCTCTTTGGCCGCCATGCCGCAGCTCCTGATGGAGACAAGATTGTTGAACTCTCTCATGGGGGGGGGCAAACTGGACCTAAGAGCTGGAGCGGGGGGGGGGGCTGCTCAGACGATGATAATGATGATGAAAATAAAGGTGCTACGTGTCGCATTTCAACATCTGAGTCTGATTCCATTTATTGTTCAGATTGTTTTCATTCAATTAAGGAGAAACAGAAACGACATCCATCCACCTGCTCATCCATCCACCTATTCATCCATCCACTTATTCATCCATCCACCTATCCATCCATCCACCTGCTCATCCATCCACCTATCCATCCATCCACCTATTCATCCATCCACCTGCTCATCCATCCACCTGCTCATCCATCCACCTGTTCATCCATCCACCTGTTCATCCATCCACCTGCTCATCCATCCACCTATTCATCCATCCACCTGCTCATCCATCCACCTATTCATCCATCCACCTGCTCATCCATCCACCTGCTCATCCATCCACCTGCTCATCCATCCACCTGCTCATCCATCCACCTGCTCATCCATCCACCTGCTCATCCATCCACCTGCTCATCCATCCAAGAAGAAGCAGTTGGACTGATGTGTTTTTAGAATCTCTGGTTGTTTTAGGGGACAAATGGAAAGAAAAGAGGAATCATCATTTTTGTGAAGCAGAACCCGATGCTCTGAAGAACTGCAGTTCCTCTAAATGACCACCAGAGAGCAGCAGAAAGCTGCTTTGTTTCTGCTTCCTCGGTCACGTGATCAGAGTTAATTTTGTATCTAGATGTCTTTTTTTAAATGGGAGGATCTCTGATTTCTGTCAGAACCGCCAAAGAAATAAGGTCTGCAGAAATCCTCAGGACTTCATCAGTTTTTGTTGTGGGACTTTAGAAACCTTTTTTTTCTGTCACTCTGCATCACCTTCAGCTCGTGCAGCAGTGCATCTTGGGAGTTTTAATGCTGATTATTGCTCCTTGTGTTTAGCAGCTGCTCAAAAGACCTGAGATCCAAAACATGAAGTGGTTGGAGGGTGGTCCTGATCTGATCCACGTAGACTAGACCATAGACCTGAGCTACACAGACTGATCCACGTAGACCGGATCCACGTAGAATGTAGACCTGATCCACATAGAATTAAGACCTGATCCACATAGAACGTAGACCTGATCCACATAGAACGTAGACCTAATCCACATAGAATGTAGACCTGATCCACATAGAACGTAGACCTGATCCACATAGACCTGATCCACATAGAACGTAGACCTGATCCACATAGACCTGGTTCGGACGTTGCAGGTTGTTGTTGATGGGAAATAAGCAGAGGCTTACTCCTCACCAACAGCCCCGCCCACAACTCAGAGGTGAATTTCTGATGAACTGTTGCCGCTCTGCAGAAACTAGGAAACATCAGATTTGTGTTTTTTGTCTAAAAACGTCGTCATCATCACTAAAAGACGACCTGGAAGACTTTGAAGGATGAAGATCCTGAAGATGAAGAAAGTTGATTGAAACAAACGTCCGTTTTTCTAAAATCCCCTCTGGAGTCATGGGGTTGCTGGGGCCTGTCCCCACTGCTGCTGGGTGGGCAGGGGGGGTCCTGGTCCATGACTCCATCCAAGTCCAGTCAGACTCTGTCCTGGGGGGCGTGGAGGTTTCTGCCTCCAGGGGGAGCTGCGTGGCCTCAGTGTGACGTCATAAAGATGAAGGTCTGCAGTAATCACCGGATCTGCCTGAAGTTCACTGGCAGCAGCATCTGACTACAGACCGGCGGCTGACGTCACATCCGGTCTGTCCATCCTGTTATCAGACTGACGGAGCGGGTCGGTGCTAGGACCCGTCGGAGAGCTCAGCCTCCTCTTTGTCTCCGCCTGTCCCAGCCTCCTCCTCTTCCTCCTCCTCCTCCTCCTCCTCTCCGTACCCTCACTCCGCGTCTCCCTCCATCAGCAGCGGTCTGGATGCTCGCAGGGATTCGAACATGGCCGTGAATCTCTCCCAGAACCGGCTGGCCCTGCTGACCGCCTACCAGGACGTCATCGACGAGACCTCCGACACCGACTGGTGAGTCCCGGTCCGCTCCCGGTCCGCCGCTCCGCTGCGGGCTCGCTGCTCTGCATCCGCCGCGAGCCTTTGTTCCGGGCCCGCAGCAGCAGGCCGGTCCGGTCCGGTCCGGTTCGATCCCGTCCAGAGATCAGTATGATGAGAGCCAGCATCCCCCAAAGGAGGGCGGGGCTGGGAGGAGAGAGGCCGGTGACGGGGGTGAAGGAGGGTGGGGGGGGTCTCTCTTTGTGGCTCTTCCTTCCTCACGTGGGGTGTAGGCTGACCCCCTCCACCACCACCAGAACTCACACACACACCTCTGGGTGTGGAGCGGGACGCTGCATCTGGAGGTGTGACCTGCTGACCTTGATGGGACATCTGGAGGGGGGGGGGTCAGGTTCTGGACTGATCCGGTTCCTTCAGTTTTGTTTCCTATGAGCTTGTATCAGTGTGTGTTTGTGTGTGTGTCAGTGTTTGCGGAGTTCATGAATGTCATCTGAGCAGCATTGATTGGGGGCGGAGCCAGATCCGACCTGCCGTCCCCGTGGTCTGGTGGGGGTTTTGGACCTTCGGATCCTAGAGGTTCTGGTCTGAACAGCAGAAGCCACAGTAGAACACAGACCCGGATCCTGAACTCAGCAGAAACCAAACTTTGGAAACTATCTATAGACTCTGCTGTGACTCAAAGGTTGTATGGTTCCCGCTCCACCATAGACTGCATAGTTCAGGACAACCCAGGCCGCTGGTTTGAACGCGGTCCAGACGTCACGCTCGTCACGTTTTAGTGAACGGCAAATATGACGTCACTCATTTCCTGAAGCAAAGGTTTGTGAAAGACGGTGGTCTGACGAGGAAACAAAGACATTTACAAACCTTTTTTCAAATGACACATCGTTCAAACACAATGCATTGTGGTCTATATTCACCAGTAGATGGACACTCCCTTAGAGACGAGGGGGGGGTCGGTTGCCCGGAGAGCCCAGATTGAACCGCTTCTCCTCCACATCCAGAGGAGCCAGTTGAGGTGGATCGGGCATCTGGTCCGGATGCCTCCTGGACGCCTCTCTGGGGAGGTGTTGGGGGCATGTCCCACTGGGTGGAGGCCCCGGGGTAGACCCAGGACACGCTGGAGAGAAAACGTCTCTCGGTCAGCGTGGGAACGACTTGGGACCCCCCAGAGGAGCTATGTGTGGCGCTGTAGGCGGGGTAGGTGGGCACCAGGGTGAGAATCAAGCCTGCAACCTTTTGATCAAGGCCGACCACTCTACCACAGCTCTGTCCTCCACCGAGTCATTAATATGAGTGAGAGTTTCACCTCAGCCCGCCGTAGCCGCTAACGCCGCCGCGGCGACTGGAAAAACCATAATGCTGTGATTCCAGCAGGTTCTGCAGAACTTTCCTGACGGATCCGATCCGGACGGTCGAGTCTCTGTTGTTGGATCCGCCAGTCCGACCTGCAGACTCTGATGTTGGCGTGGGGGGGATTGAGGCCCCGCCCCCCTTTTTACACTCAAGGAGGTTTGAACAGAGGCGGACCCCCCCACTGGCCGCTGTGGGAGGATTCTAAAGCCCCCCCTCAGACTTTCTGGACCGGACGGTCTGCTGGCCCTGCGACCGGAAACCGCCACCGGAGGGTTTGTTAGGACTTGGTTAGAACGAAGCTGGGAGACACGGCTGCTGTTGGAACAAATGAGCGGGAAAAAAACGAAAACGCCGAGAAAACGTTTGAAAGACGACGATTTCAACCAACAAGACAGGAATTTTTCTTCTGGTTTGCTTTGCCGGAAATGGTCGCTCCTCGCCGCTCAAACAGCTTCATCAAACACAACTCTGATTGGATGTCTTTGTATTTGGCCCCGCCCCTCACCATCACCGGCTGCTCTGATTGGATGTCTTTGTATTTGGCCCCGCCCCTCACCATCATCGGCTGCTCTGATTGGATGTCTTTGTATTTGGCCCCGCCCCTCACCATCATCGGCTGCTCTGATTGGATGTCTTTGTATTTGGCCCCGCCCCTCACCATCATCGGCTGCTCTGATTGGATGTCTTTGTATTTGGCCCCGCCCCTCACCATCATCGGCTGCTCTGATTGGATGTCTTTGTATTTGGCCCCGCCCCTCACCATCATCGGCTGCTCTGATTGGATGTCTTTGTATTTGGCCCCGCCCCTCACCATCATCGGCTGCTCTGATTGGATGCCCTGGTTTAGGTGTTTCTCCTTGGTAGTTTGGATGACCAGAGCTGTCATGGAGGCTGAAGCTCCTTCTCAGGAACCGGGACATCGTCCTCCTATGATATATATAACATAACATGCTAACATCTAAAATCCTGTTTGACGGAACGTCATCTCAGGTTCCTCTGTTCCTGTTCCTCTGCGCCGCAGACGGACACCTTTACAGAGTGTTCTCTCTGGAGAAGACAGAACCTTCAGCAGAACCTGGTGGTTCTGAAGGTGGGTCCTCCTGCAGGCGTCTGTGCTTCCAGAGGTTCGGTTCTGACTGTTTCCACAGTTTCACCATCCGTCCTGAAACAGGAAGTTCTGGCGGTAAAACAGCAGAAGTGAGCCTGAAGCGGGCCGGTGCCGGATGTTCTGCAGAACCCTCTGCGGCCTCACAGACGTCAGAACATGTCAGCAGTCAGAGGGAAGTGAGCACAAACCACTTTGTGAGTCACCGTTGTGGAACCTGTCGCACAATCGTGCCGAGCGGAGAGGCAGCCTCCTGATGCCGTGAGAGAGGCCGTGACGGCGGAGGTCAGAGACCTGAACGCTGCGTTTGGCGCCCGGAGGCTCAGCAGAGGAGGTCAGGGCCGCTCTGGTGGGAGGAGTCTGGACATTTGCCCTGTTCTTGATAAACGCCGCGTCAGCATTGGACGCTCTGCACCTTTGGACGGTTTCCTGACAAGGACTTTGTTTGATGAGGCCGGCGGGGGCAGGACGGTCACCGATCGATCCCGCTAACTTACACGTAGCTTCTCCTCTTCCTCTTCTTCATCTCTCAGTCTGCGCTTTTTTTAGACATGCGTGTTTAGGAGAACGGTTCTCCGGTCCGGGACGTTTGTTCTCTGGACGCTGCAGCACAAACAGAGACGTCCCTGTTGTCCCACTGTGTGAGTGTGGTGGTGGGGGGGGGGTTACAATGACACCCCCTGTTTGTCAGTGACGGGGGGTTCAACCTTTTTTAAAGTTGACAATAGTTCTGCTCCCGAAGTTGCAGTCCGTGCGTCACATGTCGGGAAAGAGGCCACACCCCCTCAGGAGCCCTCTGTGCTCTGAATGGGTGGCTCTAGTGCTGTGACAGGCTCCGCCCCCTTTCCCTCCCGGGTTTTGCTGCTAGATCTAGATTAGGTTAACTCCTGAGATTTTGGTTCTCCTGAAACTAAAGAACAGTTTCTGACCCGGCAGTAAGAAGCACAGCTATTGGCTGACCCAGACAGACCAATGGTGTCATCGCCTCATTAGCATATTCTTGGGGAAAAGCTGCTTGGTGAGAACAGAAAGCCAGAACCGGGCTTGAAATCCGGGAGGGGGGGTTGAGAAAGTCGCTGACTTAGCAAGAAAAGTCCAGGAGAAACTAAAGAAAAAGGAAGCGATCCTAAGGAACTTCCTCTGAGGCCTTCAGGTCCCCCTGACCTTTGACCTTTTCATGGTTTTGTTTGAATATTGAAGCTGATTTTTTGATTCAGTCGGCTCATGAACAGAACCTCCTTTTGGGTCTTGGTTCTGCTAAAGAGGGAGATCAATCTTTTCTGTGATGATTCATTCGCCTGTAACATCTGTGCTGCATTCAGGGACCATACGGTCATTTGTAAGCTACCCCTGATCCTGAATAAACCAGAACATCCGGTTTCAGGTGTGGCTTAGAAATGGTTTGGATCTGGTTCTGGATGCGGTTGGGAAGCTGCTGGTTGTTCCTCTCCGGGCCTCTTGGAGGCGCTGTATCAATGGGGGGGGTGGATTTAGGATGCTGTAGAGACTGAAACCAGGGATAAGGGGGTCAGATGGGGGGGATGCTGGTAACCAGGTGATGGGGGGATCTTTTTACAGACTTTAATTGAACATGAAATGTGATTCTTTTCCCGCTTTGTGAAATAAAACCTTCAATCTCTAAACTCAGTTGTTTCTTTTATTCCTGTTTAACTTTAAAAAGTTTTTTCTGCCTTTTATTTTCTAAAGTTAACCATCAACAGCTGAGCGGAAATGAGTGTAAAGTCAGCTGTTGATGGTTAGGTTACTGGGTGGGGGGGTCGCTGTGCTTTATTTGGGGGGGTCTGACTGTCCTCATCCTAAAGCCCAGCAGGGTCTCCTCACAGGAATCGAACGTTCTTCCTGCAGCCGTGGTCACCTGTACCGCCGCTGCTGCTCTTCATCCTCCTCCTCCTCTGTTCTCTGTTGTGGGAGGAAGACTCTGGGAGATGAAGAGCTGCTGCAGAGCGGCGGCAGGTTGTTGTGGCGGCCGTCTCTGCGGTGCGTTCAGGTGCAGGGGGCAGCTTGACCTTCGCCGCTGCTTAATGATGCTTCTCATTCCTGCTGTGACGTTACCGCCCCACAGCCCGGGGCAGCTGGTGACTCCTCCCCTGTTGCCAAGGCAACCACACCGCTTCTTCATCCGTTGGGGCGTAAATGTTGTCTGTCATTTCAAAGAGACGTTCTGAACTTGTGAGAGCGCATCAGAACCCGGTTCTCCGGTTCTTCAGCTTCATTCCGTCGCTATGTTGTCATGACAACGCTCAGCTTCTGGCTGCGTCAGCGTTTTCCTCGAGCGTTTCGGTGCTGATGCTCTGAAGAACGTTCTGCAGGAGCTCAGGCTCAGGTTGTGCTGAAGGTGGCCGTGGCACAGGGGTAGAGCGGTCAACCTACAATCAGAAGGTCGCAGGTTCGCCTTTGGGCTAGACACTGAACATCGCTCCTGGTGGTCACATGCTGACGGGGGTGTCCGGCAGGTTAGGGTTAGCTCGTGAAGACGTGAAGGGGACTGGAAAGCACCTTCATGAAGTAACCACCGTTCGCCGCGCTGCTCGCCGCGCGGCTCACCTTTTTAAGGTGCTGAACCCCGTCTGCAGCCTCAGAGTCCATCGTAGCTCCGCCCCTCCTGCAGATGTTGGCTGGATTATTCTGGAAAAGTATGTGAAGTGTCTTCGCTGTAACAGTGAACCACTCCAGACTCTGACATGACCTTTGACCCACCGTGTCCACACCTGAACTGCAGGAGGTGAGGGTCATGATCCTAGGGAACCCACGCCGCCCCCCCCTTCAGCCCCTCGTCATGGTGTTCTCTGTGAGGCTGCAGCTCAGGGATTTATGCAACATGTCAAGTGATTTCTGGGACGGGGGCGGCCGCTTCACGCCGAGCTCCGAAGCGGGGGTTTGAACTCTCGCAGACAGAGGCAGGACGCTGATGGACGCTGACGGGCGGATGCTATTTTTAAGTGAAGGCTCTTTGTTGGAGAGCGCGGGAAGCTGCGCCTGCAGGTCAGCGGCAGCTGTGGTGGAGTGGGCGGATGTTTCAGCAGGTACGCTGTGTGGGCGTCTGCGGGGGGGCAGATACAGTAAAAATGAATGAGCTCATCCCCCCCCCCCACACACACACACACACACAGCTCCATGTGATGAAGTTTCAGAGCTGCAGGCGGAGAATGTTCAGCTCCTGCTGTCATCGACCTCACGGAGATTCTGTGGGTCGTTTGTTGGTTTGTGTGTGTGTTGGTTGGTTGGTTTGTGTGTTTGTTGGTTGGTTGGTTAGTTTGTGTGTTTGTTGGTTGGTTTGTGTGTTTGTTGGTTGGTTGGTTTGTGTGTTGGTTGGTTGGTTGGTTTGTGTGTTGGTTGGTTAGTTTGTGTGTGTTGTTGGTTGGTTGGTTGTGTGTTTGTTGGTTTGTTGGTTAGTTTGTGTGTTGGTTGGTTGGTTGGTTTGTGTGTTGGTTGGTTGGTTGGTTGGTTTGTGTGTTGGTTGGTTGGTTTTTTTTGTGTTTGTGGTTGGTTTTGGTTGTTTTGGTTTGGTTGGTTAGTTGTGGTGTTTGTTGGGTTGGTTGGTTTGTGTGTTTTGTTGTTTGTTGGTTCGTTTGTGTTTGGTTGGTTGGTTTGTGTGTTGGTTGGTTGGTTGGTTAGTTTTGTGTGTTGGTTGGTTGGTTGGTTTGTGTGTGGTTGGTTGGTTTGGGTTTGTGTTGTTGGTTGGTTCGTTTGTGTGTTGGTTGGTTTGGTTGGTTTGTGTGTTGGTTGGTTGGTTGGTTTTGTGTGTTGGTTGGTTGGTTGTTGGTTTGTGTGTTGTGTTGGTTGGTTTGGTTTGTGTGTTGTTGGTTGGTTTGGTTTGTGTGTTGGTTGTTCGTTTGTGTGTTTGGTTGGTTGGTTGGTTTGTGTTTGGTTGGTTTGGTTGGTTTGTGTGTTGGTTGGTTGTTAGTTTGTGTGTTGGTTGGTTGGTTTGTGTGTTTGTTGGTTGGTTGGTTCGTTTGTGTTTGGTTGGTTGGTTGGTTTGTGTGTTGGTTGGTTAGTTTGTTGTGTTGGTTTGGTTGGTTGGTTTGTGTTTTGTTGGTTGGTTGGTTGTTGTGTTGTTGGTTGGTTGGTGTTTTGTGTTGGTTGGTTAGTTTGTTGTGTGGTGTTGGTTTGTTGGTTTGTGTTGCTTGTTGGTTTGTTGTGTTTTGGTTGTGTTGTTGTTGGTTTGTGTGGTGTTGGTTGGTTTGTGTGGTTGGTTGGTTGGTTTGTGTGTTGTTGGGTTTTTGTGTTTGGTTGTTGGTTGGTTTTGTGTTGGTTTGTTGGTTTGGTTTGTGTGTTGGTTGGTTCGTTTGTGTGTTGGTTTTTGGTTGGTGTGTGTGTTGGTTGGTTGGTTCGTTTGTGTGTGGTTGGTTGGTTGGTTTGTGTTGGTTGGTTGGTTGGTTTGTGTGTTGGTTGGTTCGTTTGTGTGTGTGTGTGTGTTGGTTGGTTCGTTTGTGTGTTGTTGGTTGGTTGGTTTGTGTGTTGGTTGGTTGGTTGGTTGTTGGTTTTTTTGTTGGTTCGTTTGTGTGTGTGTGGGTTGGTTGGTTGGTTTTTCGTTTTGTGTGTTGGTTTGGTTGGTTTTTGTTGGTTGGTTGTTCGTTTGTGTGTTGGTGGTTGGTTTGTGTGTTTGTTGTTGGTTGGTTTTCGTTGTGTGTTGGTTGGTTGGTTGGTTGTGTGTTGGTTGGTTGGTTAGTTTTGTGTGTTGTTGGTTGGTTGGTTTGTGTGTTGGTTTTCGTTTGTGTGTGTGTTGGTTGGTTGGTTTTGTGTTTTGTTGGTTGGTTGGTTCGTTTGTGTGTTGGTTGGTTGGTTGGTTTGTGTGTTGGTTGGTTTGGTTTGGTTTGTGTGTTGGTTCTTTGTGTGTTGGTTGGTTGGTTGGTTTGTGTGTTGGTTGGGTTTGGTTGGTTTGTGTGTTTGTTGGTTGGTTTGTGTGTTTGTTGGTTGGTTGGTTTGTGTGTTGGTTGGTTGGTTGGTTTGTGTGTTTGTTGGTTGGTTTGTGTGTTTGTTGGTTGGTTGGTTAGTTTGTTTGTTGGTTGGTTGGTTTGTGTGTTTGTTGGTTGGTTTGTGTGTTTGTTGGTTGGTTGGTCTGTGTGTTTGTTGGTTGGTTGGTTTGTGTGTTGGTTGGTTGGTTGGTTTGTGTGTTTGTTGGTTGGTTTGTGTGTTTGTTGGTTGGTTTGGTTCGTTTGTTTTTGGTGGTTGGTTGGTTTGTGTGTTTGTTGGTTGGTTTGTGTGTTTGTTGGTTGGTTGGTCTGTGTGTTTGTTGGTTGGTTGGTTTGTGTGTTGGTTGGTTGGTTGGTTTTGTGTGTTTGTTGGTTGGTTGGTTGGTTTGTGTGTTGGTTGGTTGGTTGGTTTGTGTGTTTGTTGGTTGGTTGGTTGGTTTGTGTGTTGGTTGGTTTGTGTGTTTGTTGGTTGGTTTGTGTGTTTGTTTGTTGGTTGGTTGGTTGGTTTGTGTGTTGGTTGGCTTGTGTGTGTGTTTGTTGGTTGGTTTGTGTGTTGGTTGGTTGGTTGGTTTGTGTGTTTGTTGGTTGGTTGGTTTTTGTGTTTGTTTGTTGGTTGGTTGGTTTGTGTGTTTGTTGGTTGGTTGGTTAGTTTGTGTGTTGGTTGGTTTGTGTGTGTGTTTGTTGGTTGGTTTGTGTGTGTTGTGTTTGGTTGGCTGGTTGGTTGTGTGTTGGTTGGTTGGTTGGTTTGTGTGTTTGTTGGTTGGTTGGTTTTTGTGTTTGTTGGTTGGTTGGTTGGTTTGTGTGTTGGTTGGTTTGTGTGTGTGTTTGTTTACATGCCCTTGTCGCTGAGCCTCTTGCTCCTCTCCATCTTTTCTCCTCTGTTTGGGTTTTCCGTTTTTTTCCTCCTGATGCCGTTTTTGCAGAAAACAGAAAAGATTCTTTTTTCTGTGCGATTCTTCACCACATGAAGGCGTTTTTATGCAAACTTTAACTTTACCAAACACAGCAGCATCCTCTCAGGGCGGGGCTTGTTACTGGTGGGTGTGTCCGTTCTCTGCTGTTTGGTGGAGTCTGAAGAGTCAGAACCATCAGGGTCACGGCGCCGCTTTGACCTCCAGACTTTGGTTTCAGCTGCTGGGAATCGGGTCTCAGACGGAAAATCCTCAAGAGGACGTGTGAGTTTAATGCGCAGACATCTGCGCAGCCTGGACTGAGTGTGGATGCGCATGCATCCCAGGTGATGGACATCTCCACCGTCTGAGCTTTAAACCTGGAGTTCCACCTGAGTGGACTCACCTGCTGTTTGCAGGTCAGTGGAGCCGTAGAAACCTCGCCAGCGGCTGCACAAAACCAAAAAATCCTCAGTGCCACTAAAAAGTAGACATTCCAGCTAAAAACATCAAAGACGGAGAAAAACTGGACCTGAGCGTGAGAAACGTGGCGGATCTGTTTGGTTCTGATCCATAGAGTGTGAACCGATTCAACGTTCTCTGGTTCTTAGACCCGATTCGCTCAGTGGATTCCAAATTCACTTTCTTTACGCCTTTATTGGGGTGTGGCCTTTTGATTGACAGGTGAATAGCTTTATGGGCGTGTTCCAGTGCCACTTGCTTGGTGTTCTGTGACATCATATCCTGTCCAGATTGTGACAAACCTAAAAGTGAAAATCTGAGACTACCCATAATTCCACAGAAATAGGAAGTGCAATCCCTGCGACTTCTTTGATTGCTTTGGTTCTGCGGTTAGCAGCACTAGAGGGTCTGCTTGTAAAGCCGCATGTTTGATTCCGGATCAGACACGTGATTGTGTGACGCCGCCGCTGTTCCTCCGCCTCCTGGTACCCCCGTCTGGAGGAGTCAGCGGTGGGAGCAGCATTGACTCGTTCCTCCTCTGTCAGCTTCCAGAACGCGGAACCACAGAGCTCCTGTCTGTCATCAGGGTTCCAGTCTGGTTCTCCTGTGGTTCCAGAGGGGACTCCCCTTTTTCCAGAGGTTCTTCAACGTGAGCGACAGCCGCGCGGCCGGCGGTCTGCTGACGGAACATCTCTGACTCACCACTTTTCCAGGGAGGGGGGCGGCTAAAGTGGGTCCATAGGGGGTTCTGGGTAGTTTGTTCACATTTGTCGATAAACAACCAGCAAAGAAGATCTTTCTGCCTGTAGTTTGGCTGTAGAAAGATCTTTTCTGATTGGATCAGAACCGGAGCCAGCAGGGCCTCACTGTCTCTCCTCCACGGTTCTGCGTTCCAAATATAAATAGATAGATAGTCTTTATTGTCATTGCAACATTGTACAACGAGATTAACCATGCCCGATTCCTCTCTGACGACGGCCACGTTCTTGCTGTGAAGGCGTGTTCCTGCAGCTGGATGTCATGGATGTGAAATGCTGGCGTGAAGCTGTGCAGACGGAGCCGGTTCTCCTGGGTTTGAGTTTGGATCAGTCAGGAGGAGAATAAAAATAGATCAAGTTTTGACTCTGAAATCAGAAGCTGCAGCCAAACCTCCAGAAGGAGGAGACTCTTCAGTCCTACTCTGTTTTAAGACTCCGCCTTCGTGGTTAACGTCACGCCGTTGTTGTCTGCGGCGTTGCTGAGTGTTGCTGTTTGTCGTTACATGAGTGAACAAAGCTTGTGTGTTCTGGGTCAGCAGGAAGAAACGCCTAAAATGAGTATTTCAGTCTTTTCCATCAAACCGAAATCATTAAGTTTTCCAGCAGCTGCTGTTCGTCTTCAGCCTTTAGGTTCTCGCTCGCCGTTCTCAACTTTCTTTTAGTAACGGAACCATAAGGTTAAAATGTTTTCTAAACACTTGGAGCCTTTTTTTTTACTCTTTTACACCATTCTTTCACTGAACTACTGTCACTGTTGGTTCTTTCATCCTCTTTACAATTTCTGCTTTTGTTCCTTGAGGTTCCGCTAACGTGTTCCTTTGGAACGTCCAGCCGTTTGTTGAAGTTTCCTGTTTGTTACAACGTTCGGTTTCTGGCTGCCCTCAGTGACCTGAGCAGAGACCTTTTGGCAGGCATTCAGACATACCTTCTGACAGACAGACCTTCTGACAGACAGACCTTCTGACAGACAGACGTTCTGACAGACATTCAGACAGACGTTCTGGCAGACATTCAGACAGACCTTCTGATAAACAGACCTTCTGACAGACAGACGTTCTGGCAGACATTCAGACAAACCTTCTGATAAACAGACCTTCTGACAGACAGACGTTCTGACAGACATTCAGACAGACGTTCAGACAGACGTTCTGACAGACAGACGTTCAAAAAGACATTCAGACAGACATTCTGACAGATAGACGTTCAGACAGACGTTCTGACAGACAGACGTTCTGATAGACAGACCTTCTGATAGACATTCAGACAGACGTTCAGACAGACATTCAAAAAGACATTCAGAAAGACGTTCTGACAGACAGACGGTCTGGCAGACGTTCAGACAGACGTTCTGACAGACAGACGGTTTGGCAGACGTTCAGACAGACGTTCTGACAGACAGACGTTCTGACAGACATTCAGACAGACGTTCAGACAGACATTCTGACAGACGTTCAGAAAGACGTTCTGGCAGATGGTCAGACAGACATTCTCACAGACATTCAGACAGACGTTCAGACAGACATTCAGACAGACGTTCTGGCAGACATTCAGACAGACGTTCTGGCAGACATTCAGACAGATGTTCTGACAGACATTCAGACAGACGTTCTGGCAGACATTCA
This sequence comes from Oryzias curvinotus, assembly GCA_023969325.1. NCBI lineage: Eukaryota > Metazoa > Chordata > Actinopteri > Beloniformes > Adrianichthyidae > Oryzias > Oryzias curvinotus. Next base: position 226,829 of record CM043719.1, read on the forward strand.
GACAGATGTTCAGACAGACATTCAGACAGACGTTGAGAGAGACGTTCTGGCAGACGCTCAGACAGACGTTCTGACAGACAGACGTTCTGACAGACAGACCTTCTGATAGACATTCAGACAGACGTTCTGACAGACGTTCTGACAGACAGATGTTCTGGCAGACAGACGTTCTGACAGACAATCAAAAAGACATTCAGACAGACATTCTGGCAGACGTTCAGACAGACGTTCAGACAGACGTTCAAAAAGACATTCAGACAGACATTCTGACAGACAGACGTTCAGACAGACGTTCTGACAGACAGACCTTCTGATAGACATTCAGACAGACGTTCAGACAGACATTCAAAAAGACATTCAGACAGACGTTCTGACAGACAGACGGTCTGGCAGACGTTCAGACAGACGTTCTGACAGACAGACGGTTTGGCAGACGTTCAGACAGACGTTCTGACAGACAGACTGTCTGGCAGACATTCAGACAGACGTTCTGGCAGACATTCAGACAGACGTTCTGGCAGACATTCAGACAGATGTTCTGACAGACAGATGTTCTGGCAGACATTCAGACAGATGTTCAGACAGACATTCAGACAGACGTTCAGAGAGACGTTCTGACAGACATTCAGACAGACGTTCAGACCTTCTGACAGACAGATGTTCTGACAGACATTCAGACAGACAGTCAGACAGACGTTCTGGCAGATGAGCAGACAGACGTTCTGACAGACATTCAGACAGACGTTCTGACAGACAGATGTTCTGGCAGACATTCAGATAGACGTTCAGACAGACATTCAAAAAGACGTTTAGACAGACATTCTGACAGACGTTCTGGCAGACCGATGTCCTGGCAGACAGATGTTCTGGCAGACATTCAGACATACGTTCTGGCAGACATTCAGACGGACCTTCTGACAGACGTTCTGACATACATTCAGACAGATGTTCAGACAGACGTTCTGGCAGACATTCAGACAGAAGTTTTGACAGATAGACGGTCTGACAGACAAACGGTCTGGCAGACATTCAGACATACCTTCTGACAGAGGGGGAAAAGGGATTCTAGCCTCCAGACTGAAGCACAAACAGCAGAAAAATGCAGATCCGTTCTTCACATGAGAGGAATGCGAGCAGCTCGGCCCTGCGCCAGAGCTTCAGCCATCAGGACATTTTTGGAAGCATCTGTGGTTCAAAGGCGTCCTGTTCTTTGTAGCTCACTGGCATTCCTGCATGTTGGGTGTAGCGACACCTTGAGGCTAAAGGAAGTATCGCGCAGCCGTTATGTACATTTTGGTGCATATTGCACAGATGAAAACCGGTCAGACGGGAATAAACGTGGAAAAAGTCAGAAAAGTTTTGATCTTTACATGAAATGTATCAGGAATGAATCACAGAGGAAGAACGAATAAACCACACAAAGAACACAGAAACCAATGTAGAACATGAACCGTGCACGATTACAATTCAGTTTATGTGCATTTCATTAGTGATTCATGCATCAATTATGTCATTTGAACGTGATATGTGCGGCGTATACGTGACATAAAAGTTGTACATCGGGGGTTCATGCATGAAAACTCTGTTCTACCAACGTGGAACGGTCGTGGAAAGACACACATTTACGTATGTATCTAACAAAAATCACATGTAATTTTCAAAGATATACATAATAATTGCGTCTCAACTATGTAAAATACACGTAAACTGTGTAATTCACCTCAAAACCGAATTCACGTGAAGACAGTCGACCGTCTGCGCCAAGAAGTTTTGGACGTTCTCTGCAGGGACGCGGCTGTTTCTCTGGGACGTTTGTGCGAACTCTGTTCTTCCTTTCTTCGTGGGGCGTCACGGACGCCATGAGGCAGCTGCCCCTCCATGTCAACACGAGCGAACACAAGACAGAAACAAACAGGACCTGTCCGTCTGTGTGTGGCGCTGCCGTCTGTCTGCAGGGAAACGGCCTGCTGGGACCCCATGTGGCGTCCTGGCGTGGCGCCTGACAGCCGCTTCCACGCGTTCCCTATGATTCGCCGGCTGAGGATGGAGAGGACTTTCTGTTGTTCCTCCATGCTGGTTTCTGTGTCAGCAGACGTCCCAGTTTCTCCTTTCTCCTCCTCAAACCGCCTCCACACACTGCTCCCTTTTCTGGCCACGGTGAGCTCCGCTGGCGGGAATAACCGGGGTTTCCTTCCCTCAGGGGGGCGGAGTTTCAACTCTGCAGGAAGCGGAGACACAGGTTGTGTCTGAATTCCTACCTTCGCTCTATTTGCTGCGTTTGCCATTTAGTAGTGATGTCCGAATCTACAAGTCCAGAATCCAGTGATCTAGAAATTTCCCAGAAGTCCTTGCAAAGAACCATCGCTGCTCACCAGATTGGGAAATATAGACCACAATGCATTGTATTTAAACAACTGTTGTGAATGGTAAATGGCATATACTTGTGTAGCGCTTTCCTACCTTCCTTGAAGCCCCAAAGCTCTTTACTGTCACACACAGTCTCACACACACACACAGTCACACACACAGTCACACACACACACACAGTCACACACACACACACACACACACACACAGTCACACACGCAGTCACACACACACACACAGTCACACACTGGTGGTGGCTACGCCTCCAAACACTGGTGCCAACCTTCCACCAGAGGGAAGGTGGGGTTCAGTGTCTTCCCAAGGACACTTGGGCGGGCAAGGCTGGAATCGAACCTGCAATGTTGCGATCAGAGGTCAACCGCTGCACCACGGCCGCCCATTAAAAACATTATTTAAAAAAATGTGGTTTTTAAATAAACCAGCAGCATTTCAGGAACAACAGACCTTCAGTTTTTCGTCATTTTCATTGTCAGAATTCCTGCTTTTTTCCATTTAGTAATAAAATAAGAGTTTTCCTAAGGTCACATGGTGGGGTCAAGGCTGGGGTCAAGGCTGGGGTCAGGGTTGGGGTCGGGGTAACAATATTTTTCTGAAAAGTAGAATTCTTGGTAAGACCCTATTAAGATTCAAGATTCAACATTTTTCTTTGCTTATTTGAAGAAAATGTTTACATCTGAAGAATTATTGACGTGTTTCTAAGGGTCTGAGAGCAAATAGAATAAAGCTGCATAAATAATAGTTTTTAAAAACGGTCTTCAGATGAAAACCATAATATTAAGACAGTATTTGTCTCATGTTTGCAGTTTAACGTCTTTCTTTGGTTGAGATCACACAGACGAGGCAGTTCCGGTTTTTCATGATTTTCCTGGGTGAAAATGAACAGATCGACTGATTTTGATGAACAGATCGACTGATTTTGATGAACAGATCGACTGATTTTGATGGACAGATCGACTGATTTTGATGGACAGATCGACTGATTTTGATGGACAGATCGACTGATTTTGATGGACAGATCGACTGATTTTGATGAACAGATCGACTGATTTTGATGAACAGATCGACTGATTTTGATGGACAGATCGACTGATTTTGATGGACAGATCGACTGATTTTGATGGACAGATCGACTGATTTTGATGGACAGATCGACTGATTTTGATGAACAGATCGACTGATTTTGATGGACAGATCGACTGATTTTGATGGACAGATCGACTGATTTTGATGGACAGATCGACTGATTTTGATGAACAGATCGACTGATTTTGATGGACAGATCGACTGATTTTGATGGACAGATCGACTGATTTTGATGGACAGATTGACTGATTTTGATGCGTTGACACAGAAAGTGAAGCTTTGGTTCAAATGCAGAGGAAAATCTGATTACAGATTGTTTTCTGGAGCGGTTCCTCCCACTCAGCATATTTCCAAATGATCCTCCCACGTTTACTCGGGGAGAGATCCCCTGCAGGAATTCATCTCTGCTGCTTCATTTATGGGATATGCCGCTGTTCTTCATCACACGAGTCACTTTTTGTTCCCTCCTCTTCTTCGTTTGTGAAGCTGCTTTCATTCCTTCATCTGGAGGTGTCATTGCTGTTTCCTGTTGGATCAGAACCGGGTCACACGTCGGTTCTTCTGCCTTCAGGTCCAGTCCGTCTGTCTGAATGAGGTCCAGACTTTGATGGACCTCTGCTGATCTTCTTGGATCATTGCTGTATTGCAGAACCGGGTTTTAGTGTGTATCCAAACATAATGAGTCAGTTTGGGTTTATCCAGATTTCCGCCTCCCGTGTCAGCAGATTCCCAAACGCCTGCGGTGACGGTAAAATCTGTCTGACCCTGGAGGCCTTCAGCTCTGCTGCTGGACATGAAGCTTAGACACCGATAAAGGAAAATGGAAATCTGTTCGGCGTCTTCTGCTGAACGCATCGACCTTCACGCCTGTTCCTTATCCTGGACGCTGCTCGATGCCGTCAGGTGAGACGCCTCTGTGGATGTTGGAGAGCAGACTGGTGGACCAGATCTGAATTCCTGGGAATCAGAGGGTGTGAGCAGTTTGAGGACCTTCTCTGAAGGTCCTAATGGGGTTGTGGTGGAGCGTCAAGCCTCATTTTCTGTCAGATGGGACGTGTGGGGCAGAAGTCCTCCATGACTTTCATCTCCTGACCTTCAGGAAGCTTAAATGTGACCTTTTCTCAGCCGTGGAGGGAAAAACCTCGTTTTCCGCTCAGCCTTTTCTTGATTTTTGGAGATTTTCTTTGTTGGTCAGGATGGCGGTTTCGCTCTTCCTCTTCTTTGTTCTCTGATTGATGGAGGCAAAATCGAAACACGTGTTTTCCAAAATGGAGACGTGAGAGAAGAGGGAACTTTCCGTGTTCCCAAAGCCCTAGGGCTTACACCCCAAGCCCTGTCTTTAGCTCCGCCTCTTTTATGGACACGTTTCTTTGATGACGATCCTTTGAACGTCTACCGACCAACAGTCCAAACAGCCGACGGGAAATAAATTCAGTTAATTCTAAAAACATGACAGACAAAACTTTAACATGATGGCTATGGGGGCGGGGCTTAACGTGTAAAAATAGATTATTAAGAAAAAGCAACTCGAGAAGATAATGGGCGGAGTCTTGATGTGATCGGTCCTCTTCCTGTGATCAGTTTTAAACTGGGTCAGCCGAGCGGCTAACCCCTGCTCAAGCCCCCACTTTATTTATTATAAAAATAAATAAATGAAAAAATACATAAAAAATAATAAAACAAATGATTATTCAATGATTGAAAATGGTTACATTGATTGACTTTTAATGATATTACTTCACTTGCTCCAAAAATGGATAAATTGATTCAAAAATGTTTCCTAATGTAACATAATTTTGCACATATTTTTAACTTTTGATACTTGATGAAATTTTTCTATGAAAATCTCTGAAACAGTGTTGTGTCTGTTTTACTGATATAGTATTATGTTCTAATCATATCAATGACTTTTATAAGTAACATAATCTGCATATATTTTAGATACTTCACTGCCATGTTGATTTCTAAAAGTTATTTTTACATAATAATTAAGTAATTCATCTTTGTCATGTGTTTTATTGATATTTCTTAATTCTGTCTGATAATAGCTAGGAACCAGATATTGATAAATCATGTAATAAAATGGTTACAGTATAACGGGTGGGATTATATAAGTTCGCTTCCTTCCACTCCCTTTCAAGCAATATTTATTAATATGTCTAATTATCCTAAGTTTGATTAGTTACTGTATGAATGTATAACTGATGATTGTAATGTTTGTGTTTGTGTATTATTCTTATTTGATTGCTTGAAATAAACCATTTCAAATCAAAAAAGACTAAAAATGGGACCCAGTGCATCCCTGCTGGACTCTCAGCATTAAGGGGTTGGATTGGGGGGTTGGACCACCAAATGGTTCCCAAGTCCAGCTGTGTCTGCAGCTCACTGCCCCCCCCCCCCCAGGGGAGGGGTCAAATACAGAAAACAAATGTCCCACTCCTAGATGGTGACACATTATGGGACTTTAACTTTAAATCCTGCAGTTAGAAGGAGCTGGTTTGTAGAAACGTCTCTGTTTGAGTCAGGTTTGTAGTTTTTTTGTTGTCTTTGCTTTGGAGCAGCAGGGGGCGGAGCTTAATGCTGCTTCTGCTGCATTTCTATTTGCGGTCTGGTTTCTTTTTAGCATTTGTCCTGGAAAGCGTCGCTCCGGTTTCAGATCAATGTTGCCGTCAGCTTCCTGCAGAGCCCAGACTCTCTTGACCTTTTGCTCTGCAGAGCACCTTGTTTTCTGTGGCGCCCGCTCCTTTGCTCGCCACATCCGCTCTGCAGTGTCCTGAAGCCCCCCCGCAGCTCAGCATTATTGAAGTGCGGCTCTGTTCTCCAGAATCGACCGGCAGACATTTTCCAGAATCGTTTGCTTCGGCAGCAGCAGGAGATGTTCTTATCTCGGTGAGGGGTTGACACTTAAAGGTCCTTTTTCTGCCCTGCTGAGAACTTCAGTGAGGGGCGGAGCTTCTGACATCACAGCACTGAGCCAAACAGACTCTGGATTCCAGCATCTCCTCTCAGGAGTCAGAAAAAGCTCCAGCAGAGTTTTACCTTAGAAACTGAGCTGCAGGCAGGATGTGTTTCAGTGATGCGGACATTTTATTGTTTTTTTATTTCACCTTTATATAACCAGGATAAAAAACTCATGGAGATTAAAAATCTCTTTTGCTAGAGCGTCCTGGCCAAGAGGCAGCAGCACAACAATAACACACATTTCTCATTTACACTCACACTCCATCAACATAAAAAAGTCTTTAAAAAAAGCAGTTTGATAGCTCTGTCTCACGTTCATTTAAAAATAATTTCAAAGAGTCCAGAGAAACCTACTCTTTCAACTGAAACTCTTTCTGGAGTTTATTCCCAAACTGTGCTGCAGCGAATCTGACAGCCTGTTTTCACAGAGAGCGCAGGCTGCAGCTGCTGCTCTTCAGTTCTAGGAGCTGCTGGAGATAAGGCGGTACCGACCCCAGAATACATGTGTAAATTAAAAGGTACCAATGTTTCAGTCTGTGCTGGGACAAGCAGGGCCAACCCCCCCTGAGCACACAGAACACAGTGATGGGTTAGCGACCTCAGTTTGTTACACAAGTGCAGTGCACCATGAAAAACCGTATCCATAATGTCCAAAGCATCAGCAGAAGCCTTCATAGAAATCCCATCACCAAAGCCGAGGACAGACAGAAAAGTGGCAGTGACACGTTTCTTACGGGCTTCAAATGATAAACAAGATTTGATTCTAAAATAAAAGTGTGATTTTAGTTCCAGCCTGTGAGGCGGTTTTTGAATATGTGGTTTAAAAGTTAAAGAGTCATCAATTAAAATACCAAAGTATTTCAATTTGGTTACCAGTTCGATTAAATGTCCTTGTTTTATAGTAATTGGGGGCGGCTTTTGGAGTAAGTGTCTAGGATAGCACAAGGGTTACACGCTGATTGGAGCTTTGATGTAGCAAGCTCAATTGAAATAGCTGAGGTGTACAAGATGGTATCATCAGCATAAAGGTTATGGATGTTATGGATGAAACCTTTATCAAGGTCGTTTGTATAGATGGTATAAAGAACTGAGCCTTGTGGAACCCCTGAGGATAAAAACATTGGATTTTTGGTTCTGAACCTTTACACACTGTCGTGTCAGACAGGTAGTTTGTAAACCAACCAACGGTGTTCTCGGACACCCCAACACTGACAGAGGGAAGCATCAGTAGAACTGAAGGATTTCCGTCAGAGCTACAGCCAAAGGCGGAGCAACTGCAAACAACTTGTTTGCAGTTGTTAAACATACAAACTCACATCACAGAAATCCCATCATCCTTCACTGTTTGCTTCCCTCTGCTCTACAGACTCAGAGAAGCTCAGTAAAATCGTCTAAAGTGCTGAGCGGCTGAAAGGACGTCTCCAGGTGAAGTTGGGATTCTGTGACGTGGAGGGAACCTTCTGCAAGAACCTCCTCTGGTTCTCAGCTGCTGTTTGTCCTTGGTGACGGCGGCTGTAAACACGTTGAAGGTCGACCCTCATTGACAGAATCAGTGACCCCTCCCATCTCTGTGGGGGGGTTGAACAGTACTTTTAAATGTTGTCCCTCTTCATGTTCGTCCATGTTCTCTTTTTATTTTAACTTGACAGATGAGAGCTGAAGGCCTCTTGTGTTTAACTGTTTGAACAGCAGATTCTGGAACTTCTGACCCACCAGAGGTATATTTGAATAAACCCCTCTGTCATTTAGACTAAACTTTATTTATATTAGTTATATTTGGAACCGTTTTGTTGAAAAGAAAAGGAAGGAGGAAGGAAGAGGGATGAGGGGGGTAGGAGGGGGGTTATAGAAGGGGGGGGGGGTAAAATTATAAAGCAACACAAAGCAACAAGTTGCTGGATGTTTATAATCATTGCGGTCAGGTTGAAATGTAATAGAAATCTGTAATAATTAATCAGAGAAACATGTGACTGGCTGATTATTAACTGGGGACAGAACTGAAGGTCCTTCATGAGAGCTGCAGCCTCACAGCAGGACGCTGTCAGAAACGCCTCATTTCTGACCCATTCTGAGGTGTAGACGTCCCATTTCAGAGGGAATCCGCCCTCTGGTCCACATTTGTGCCTCTGGGCTCCAGCCTTTCCCACAGGATGCCAGACGTTTCCCTGACAGAAACACAACTCACACAATCAGGCAGGAATGCGCACAAACACAACGTCAGCCAACATGGCAGAGCGTGGCCGGTCCTCTGCGGGTCAGGACCGCGTGACCTCATCCAGGCCTCCGGGGGTGGGGGAGGGTGGCGCAGGAATGTGGAGAGTCAGAGGAAAACCAGAAGCACCTGAAGAAGAGAGCGGCATGAGGCGACAGCAGCGCCTTCACATCAGGAACCAGGCAGGAACGTCGGGTTTCTGCAGCAGGGGGGTCCTCCCGGGGGGCTCCGCCTTTTTTCACTGAGTCACTTTTGGGGGGTGGGGCACAGTTTGGAGGATGGGTACGTTCCGTGATCCGTATGAGAGGCGTCAGAACAAAACAACCTGACTGTACAGGTGATGTGGAGGAGGCGTGTCCTCCTGACTGCTTTTCTTTATGCGGTCATGTTCAGATGTCAATCACAGAAGATTCTGGGAGTTAAGATCCTTTGAATCAAAACAGGAAGGAAGCCTTCAAATCTGGGATGTTGTTAGGCAACACCACGTCAACCTGCAACCGTGGGGGAGGGGGGGCCCTAAAATCCCTCTCTAGCCTGGAAACAGCAGAGCTTTGAAGAATGTTAGCATGTGCTGCATTCGAGTGGCAGAAGAAAATCAGATTTTCCTGCGGTGTGTGGCATAAACTGGAAGGAACGTGGAACTGTGTTCTGCTGCGGCGCTGCGTTAGCCGCCGCCGCTCTGATTATGGGCTGTAATTTGCTCCTTGTGCTTCTGAGCGCTTTCAGCTGCACGCCAACTGACCTACTTCACAGCCAGCGTGAGGCTGAACGTGCACGTGCACACAGTCATCTGTGTGTTCATAATTGTGTGTATGAATGTGTGTGCATGAATGTGTGTGTATGAATGTGTGTGTATGAATGTGTGTGTATGATTGTGTGCGTGTGTGTGTGTGTTTGTTTTCCTGCCTCGTGGGGTCACCGTGGCGAGCCCTCTTCAGTGTGAAGCATTAGAGGGCGGAGTGAACTGCGATTGGCAGCAGTGAGTGAGTTTAGAGGAGGGGGAGGATGTGGCGCCCCCACCGAGCCTCCACACTACTCTAAAGGGGCGGGGCTTGGTCTGTGAAGCTCAGGTTTTGTTTGGAGGGAACACAGACGTCTCTGTTGGGGGGTCGGTCAGTCTGCTGCCATTGATCCAGGCGTCACAGCAAATTCCAGAATTCAGAGCAACCGTTTCTGGAACAGCTTGCAGTATTTTCTGCCCGTCCTGATGAAGAGGCAGAGGTGACGAAGACGAGTCGGAATTCTGGGTTTTAATGATTCTAAAATAAAATGTGAAATTTGTTCCTTTGATGGAAATGAGCAAGAGGAACCTCCTGAGAGGCCACGCCCCCTCCTCTCCTCGGAGCACTGTGCCCCCCCTCATCATAGTGGTGGGGGGGATCAGTCTGGTCCAGCATCTCAGAGCTGCTGGTCGGATCCTGACAGCACAAACCGGACCTTTGGGTTCTGATGGTCAGGGCTCAGGGGTGGCGGCGGCGTCCTCCGTTGATGCTGCAGGGATGCAGTGGCGCCTGGTTCAGACGGATGAGGTCGTCAGAGCGGCGTTTGAGCCATGTGACCACAGAGGACGTCTCCAGGAGCGAGGCTGAAGCCTCACAGCTCTGGTTTCTGTCAGACGTCCTTCACCTGTCACTGCAGAGAGAGGGGACCGCTCCACAGACGGACTTCAGGAGGAGTACCGGCAGCTAACAGAACGATCCTCCGTCTCCCATAACTCCCACCAGCAACAGGGACGCCCCAAACCCCAACCCTGAGAGCAGAGCGTCCTCAGTGTGAGGACGGCTGATCCTCACACGGTGACGGTAGAACTCAGAGGCCGGAGCGGCTCGTCCTGCAGAGAAAACCTCTGAGCAACATCTAGATCCGGAATCACAGAGGCGTTCTCGATCATTTCCTGTGAGCTCTGGTGGATCTGCTGACTCAGCTGCCCTCTGCTGTTTGCCCCCCTCCCTGCCAACAGCTCGGAGCGGCTTGTTTCATAACCTCAGCTGTGCGAGAGAGTTTGTCCTGAAAGGACCGCAATCCTTTTTTGGTTCCAGCCTCTGGCCCAACGGGCTTCACCTTCAAACCAAACCCATCCCACCTCCACAGTTTCACAGATTGCGCTAATTTCAGCATTCAGGTTGTCATGGCAACAGATGCATCGCTTGCTGAGTGTAAGAATGCAGAACTAATTGGATAAGCAGGAGACAATGGGACAGATGAGGGTTCGGTTCTGGTATCAGTGAATTCCATTCAGAATCAGAAGTTTTGTCTGTGTTCGACTCCACAGCAACTTTTTCTGACTTCCAGTTTGTCTGAGTTAAGAAACAGAAAATCTTTCAATCTGGTCCTGATGTCAGGAACTGGAGGTGAAGGACCCAACATGCATGAGACCGGCATGGATAAACTGAAACGTGACCAAAACCCCGGAGAAACCAAACGCTGGCAAAGCAGAGCGTGACAAAACGAAAACCAGACACTTCCATAGACTGAGGGAGAGGAACTGGATGACTCCAGCTGTACCTGAACCAGGTGAGACTGACCAGAACCAGAACATGAGAAAAGCACAGAATCCTCACAGTACGGCAGCAGACCTAGGATCTATCAGGAATATGAACCTGACGTCATTCAGGTGACGTCAGTTTGAGGAGGTTCTCCTCTCATCAGCCTTTCCTCCATAAAGATGTGGCTCCGCCCCCTGAGATCAGTTCAATTCATTTTTATTTGTATAGCCCAAATTCACAACAACAGTCGTCTCGATGGGCTTCGTATCGGTAATTGAAGAAGTAAAACATAAAATCAAAAGGATCCTGTTCCTGACTGTGTACCTCCTCTCTGCTCCTGCTCCTACACCTGGCTGTGGACCCCCCCTCCGGCTCGACTCGCGCCCCTGACTGTCCCCCCAACCCCGGCTGGATGAAGCTCGTCTGCTGGACTTTAAATATGTAGATGTAGAGTTAGATAAGTTAATTCTTCTCTATGAGTTCTGGTAAATCGCCTGTCCGTCCTGGGGGAGGATCCCTCCTTCATGTGGACACCCCTGAGGTTTCTTCATTTTTTTCCAGAATCCGGTTTTTTAGGAGTTTTTCCTTACCGTGAAGGGGGGTCTAAGGGCAGGGATGCCAGTATAGCTTAGTCAGTTTGTTAGTTTATTTTAGTATTTTCCTATTGACTCTTTGTATTCATGATCCTTTTGAGTTCATGTTTCACTTCAAAGCCCATCGAGACCACTGTTGTTGTGATTTTGGGCTCTACAAATAAAATTGAATTGAATTGATCATGAATCCATAGAATTCAATAGGAAAATACTAATTGAACTAACAAACTGACTAAGCTATACTGGCATCTCTGCCCTTAGACCCCCCTTCATGGTGGGATGAAACAGACGTTTTCAGTGCACAGGACTTCTGTCCTTCACACTCAACCACATGGATCCATGCAGGAAGAACAGCTCTGTCCTGATTGGATGACAGACGCATCCGGCTGATGAAGATGTGATTGAGGCTGATGAGCTGAGTCCTCTTCGGTCGTGTCTTCTCTTCTCTGACATTCAGCCCTCCTCCTCATCCTCCTCATCCTCCTCAGAACATCATATAAATAAAAACACCTTTCTGCTGTTACAGATCCTTCATCAGGATCTCCTTCATTCCTTCTTTCTCCTTTTGTTTTCCAGCCATTTTTCTGGATGTGTGGAGCGTCGGGACCGTTGCCAACAAACACAGCCCCACCCACCGACTTTTCCTAACTTTGACCGGTTCTGTCGTATTTGCTGACCTTCTTTTTTCTACATGTTGACCCCCGGTGGGTCTGTGGACCCCTCCAACATCCTAGAGTACGGGGAGGTGCAGCTCCTGCTCCCAGTGCATGGTGGGGTCTTGGGGGGGTGGCCACAGAGTTTGGGCAGGAGTCTGATGGTGAGCAGACAGGACAACCGAGCAGTGACTCAGCAGAACCTGGACGGACGGACGGACGGGGCGGGGGCCGAGGTCAGCAGGAAGTCAGACTGCGGCCAAAGTAAAGCTTTGAGCCGAACCAGCATGAGGTCATGTAGCTCCAGGGCTAAACCCCGTGGGGGTGGGGGGCAGGCATTTCTGGGATTTCAGAGCAGCTCTGTCAATGAGGAAGACCAGAGCATCATGGGAACTGAAACACAAACCGGATGGATGGAGGAGAGGGCGGAGTCTGTTAGAACACATCGACTTCGACAGGAACATTGTCCGGATCAAAGGACAGGATTCCCAGGAACTCCGTTTTCACGGAAAGATCCAACAGGGAGGGGAGCTCCAACGGAGAAGACGAAAGAAAAACCAAAACAACGTCCCACCGGAGACGACGGAGAACCAAAGCAAGGAAAAACCGAAGAACAGAGTCAAACCCATCAGTCAGGTAAACCGGTTCTGATATGGCCTGCTGAAGCTCATGGACCGCCGGTCTTCTGGCTTTCAGGACTTTTCTTCATGGTTCTGGTGCAGAGAAGGTCTGATGCAGTCGTCCTCGGGTTTTGGTTCTGTGGTTCTACGAGGTGTTCAAAGCCTCTGCGGTCACGGCGACATTGTGGACTCATGGACAGATGCATGGGAGACGTGTCTTCTGGGAGGTTCTTTTGCTCATAAATGGTTTGATTTATAGAAATATGTTATTATTTTATTGTTATAATTAATACAATATTTATTATTTATTATTTTTTCAGTCATAGAAACATAACAGACATTTATTCAGACGTTTCATCCTCCATTTGATTCGTCATTCTAAAGCAGTGAGGAGCGGCGCTGGACTCTGGGTCTGTGAGGTTCCGACTTTTTCAGGGTTCTGACCCTGAAAAAGTCAGAACCTCACAAAAGTCGGAACCTTGTGGCGGCAGCCATGATGCAGGGGTGGAGTGGTTCAGTGTCTTGCCCTTACCAAGCGTCCTTGGGCAAGACACTGAACCCACGTTGCTCCTGGTGGTTGGTGTTGGTACCATCAGAGTGTGTCAATTATTGTCAATTACTCTGGACCTTAAAGGAAAGCAGGAAGGAGCTACAGACGTACGGCGTGTTCGTGTTCGCCAAAGAAGACAGAACATTAGCCGACGGATGTGTGTCGAAATGTCATCTTTTATCAACAGCAGGTTCATACGTCTCATGAGAATGATCAGAATGACTCCTGAAAACTCCAAGATGACGGTTACAGATGGATGAAGACACACACACACACACACATAAACACACACTCAGTGCTGCCTCTCCTGACGGAGGTTAAACCGATGAAACAAACGTTTGTTGTCCCTTTAGCGGTTTGGTCAGTTAGTAATGAATGATGTCATCGGCATACATGTGGGGTAACAGGCTCCGCTGACCCGTCTTCTGCTCTCTGCAGGGCTTTGTACACGTATGAAGACGACAACAACGACCTGACGCTGGCAGGATCCGGAGGTTGGTGTGTGTGTTGATCTGTTGTCAGTTTGTGGATGTTGTGGTTGAGTAGCATGAGCCAGACTCGGGTCTTCAGGCTCGGTTCTGCAGGCTCGGGTCTGCAGGCTCGATTCTGCAGGCGCGGGTCTTCAGGCTCGGTTCTGCAGGCTCGGTTCTGCAGGCTCGGTTCTGCAGGCTCGGGTCTTCAGGCTCGGTTCTGCAGGCTCGGGTCTGCAGGCTCGGGTCTTCAGGCTCGGTTCTGCAGGCTCGGGTCTGCAGGCTTTGGACGTCTTCTGGTGATGGAGGGAAACGTTTTAGCTGGAAAACAAAACGTTTCAACCTTCTCAGAGTTTCATCTGTGGAAAAGTGAAGCTTCTGATGAGCAGAACCTCAGCAGAACCTCAGCAGAACCTGCAGTACTGAGTTCTCTGTCTCGTAGGGGGGGGCCTGGCAGAGATCGCGCTGACCTTTGACAGCAGCAGGGTGATGTACGGCTTCTGCAGCCTGAAGGAGCCCAGCGCCGCTCTGCCGCGGTACATCCTCATCAACTGGGTGAGTCACTGAGGGGGGGACCACACGGGGGTCATTGTCTGGACCTTAGATGCTAACCGTGTTCAGCGGTTCAGCCAGAGATGCGGTTCTGTGATGATGGTTTAGATTGGTGAGGAGAACATCTGTGGATCCCACCAACCTGACCTTAAGCTGCTGCTTTTCAGCTGCTGCTGCTTCTCTGCTGCTGCTGCTTTTCTGCTGCTGCTTTTCTGCTGCTGCTTCTCTGCTGCTGCTGCTTCTCTGCTGCTGCTTTTCTGCTGCTGCTTCTCTGCTGCTTCTCTGCTGCTGCTGCTGCTGCTGCTTCTCTGCTGCTGCTGCTTCTCTGCTGCTGCTTTTCTGCTGCTGCTTCTCTGCTGCTGCTTTTCTGCTGCTGCTGCTGCTGCTTCTCTGCTGCTGCTGCTTCTCTGCTGCTGCTGCTTCTCTGCTGCTGCTTTTCTGCTGCTGCTTCTCTGCTGCTGCTTTTCTGCTGCTGCTGCTGCTGCTTCTCTGCTGCTGCTGCTTCTCTGCTGCTGCTTTTCTGCTGCTGCTTCTCTGCTGCTGCTTTTCTGCTGCTGCTGCTGCTGCTTCTCTGCTGCTGCTGCTTCTCTGCTGCTGCTTCTCTGCTGCTGCTGCTTCTCTGCTGCTGCTTCTCTGCTGCTGCTGCTTTTCTGCTGCTGCTGCTTCTCTGCTGCTGCTGCTTCTCTGCTGCTGCTGCTTCTCTGCTGCTGCTTCTCTGCTGCTGCTTCTCTGCTGCTGCTTCTCTGCTGCTGCTTCTCTGCTGCTGCTGCTTCTCTGCTGCTGCTTCTCTGCTGCTGCTTTTCTGCTGCTGCTTTTCTGCTGCTGCTGCTGCTGCTTCTCTGCTGCTGCTGCTTCTCTGCTGCTGCTGCTTCTCTGCTGCTGCTTCTCTGCTGCTGCTGCTTCTCTGCTGCTGCTTCTCTGCTGCTGCTGCTTTTCTGCTGCTGCTGCTTTTCTGCTGCTGCTGCTTCTCTGCTGCTGCTGCTTTTCTGCTGCTGCTGCTTCTCTGCTGCTTCTCTGCTGCTGCTGCTTCTCTGCTGCTGCTTTTCTGCTGCTGCTTTTCTGCTGCTGCTGCTTCTCTGCTGCTGCTGCTTCTCTGCTGCTGCTGCTTCTCTGCTGCTGCTTCTCTGCTGCTGCTGCTTCTCTGCTGCTGCTTCTCTGCTGCTGCTGCTTCTCTGCTGCTGCTGCTTTTCTGCTGCTGCTGCTTCTCTGCTGCTGCTGCTTCTCTGCTGCTGCTGCTTTTCTGCTGCTGCTGCTTCTCTGCTGCTTCTCTGCTGCTGCTGCTTCTCTGCTGCTTTTCTGCTGCTGCTGCTTCTCTGCTGCTGCTGCTGTTCTTCACAGTTTTCCTCCCACTGCAAAAGTCCTGTTTTAAAAGCTGCTTTTCTGTTTTTTGTCACAGGCTTCAGTTTTTCTGGCTGTGATTCTGCAGGCGTGAAATGTAAAAAACAACCTCAGGTGTTTCTCTGCAGTCAGAGCTGCAGCTTGTACCGCCCCCTGCTGCTCAGTAGTGTAACTGCAGGAACATTTCGCAGCATTTACATCTTTTTGAAACATCACTTTAGCTTCATCAGAACCTGCAATCCTCCTGCAATGTATGTTTACCTTTTTCTCACTAAAAACCAAAGTTCTTCATTCTCAGAATTGCTGTTGTATTTTGTTTGTGGGGGGAGGAAGCTGGACTCCATGAATGTTTGGGGTCAGTCGTTCTGACGGATCAGAACTCTACATGAACATAAACAGGAAGGAATTTGGTTCTTAAAGCAGGCTGGGACTAGAGCCAGCAACCCATCATACATCAGTGCAGAACCGAAAGAACCAAACCGGGTCAAACCCCCCAGGAGAAAGGGTGCAGCTGCATCCTCCATTGACTGACAGATGAATGAACGGATCACTGCAGCTCTTGTGTTTGCGGCTCTGGTTCCAATAGGCCGTGATTACTGAAGGAGGGGGGTTCTGTTCAAACAATAGACCCTAATGGGCTCAGCATCCTCACAGACCAGAAGAGTTTATCTGTCGGGGTGCTGATCATTTTGGGGGGGGGGGGCAAAAACAAACGCATTATATTTACTTCAAAAACGTTGAGTTTGATCAGATCAGTTCTTCTAGTAGGAACAAATTTTTAGTCTTTTCTTTAATTTGTCAACTTTTACTACAGAAGCAAAAAAAGTTGAACGAAGCGGTTTTGTTTGGAAATAAAGAAATATTCTCAAAATGATCATTTTCTGCTCCCCCTTTGCCTTTTCTCTCCTTTCTGTCCCTTTTCTCCTTCCAGACTTTCTGTATCTTCATTTTTCCGTTTTCTTTTTGTCTTCTGTCACTCCTGGAAGTGTGGCCGCGTGTTTCCTGTGTCTCTGTCGTTTTCTTGGTTAATTGGCTTCATTTTCCTGTTGATGGAATAGTCCATTACTGCAGAGGGACGGGGGAGGATGGGACCCTTTCACATGAGCAGCCTTATAGCGTTTCAGTGGTTTGATGATGCTAACATTATTTCAGAAATCTTTACGTCTTCAGCCCCCCCCTCGTTTCCGTCTCTTCCCGTGTTCTCAAACGGTTCTCTTCTGCAGGTTGGAGATGACGTGCCGGATGCACGGAAATGCGCCTGTGCCAGCCACGTGGCGACCATCGCCGACTTCTTCCAGGTCAGAACAACCAAAGAGACACCAGAACCTCACGGAAACGCAGACCCAAACGGATCAGGAACTGTGTGTGTGGGGTTGTGTGTTATGTTAGTGTGTTGTGTGTGTGCTGGTGTGTGTTATCAGCTATATATTATTGTTCTTTTATCAAACACAAATATTATTTCATGACTCTGTATTTACGGACCAAACGGCTCTTTTAAATCTCGATCTGAAACCGTATTTGTGATGTCACAAGTCTCCTCCTACTCGTCCTCCTCCCATCTGTCCATCCTCATCCTCTGGTCCATCGCTGAGCGAGCGGATCACAGAAGCTCATCTGTGGTTCTGCTCTGCAGGGCGTGGAGGTCATCGTCAACGCCAGCAGTCTGGACGACATCGAACCCTCGGCCATCGGGCAGCGGATGACCAACGGGACGGCGGGGGTAGCAAGTCCAGTCCTGGGTCGCCTAAAAACCCGAGAGGAAGATCACGCGGACGTGGTACGAGGAGGTTCTGTTGCTCCAACATCTCTCCTCTCTTCACCTCCTGCCTGGACCTGTCCAGAGGAGGATCTTCTCAATGAGCTGCTCCTCTCTGAGGAGCTTTTCCTCAAGTTCTCAGGAAGTTTCTCTGTGGGACGGCGGCGTGCGGCGGCGTGCGGCGGCTCCCAGCGGTCCCTGGGTTGGAGTCCTCCTTCCACCAGCAGGTGGCGCCCTGACGCTCTGTTCTCTGCTGCAGGGAACCGTGTACGAGAAGACAAACGCAGAGGTGGAGATGAAGAAGATCAACAGGGAGGAGTTCTGGGAGCAGGCCAAGGTATGGGGGGAGGAGGAGGAGGAAGAGGAGGAGGAGGACATCCTCCTTTCTCCTCCTTGTTTCCTCAAAAACCAAACCATCATTTAACGACACTCTGGACTTTCGTCTCCCACGTTTATTTAGCGCGAAGAAGAGATGAGGAAGGAGGAGGAGAAGAAGAAGGCTGCAGAGGAGCGGCAGCGTTTCGAGGAGGAGCGTATGGAGCTGGAGAGAAAGGAGCAGGAAAATCGGGAAAAGAGGTACCGTGAGAGGGAGCAGCAGATCGAGGAGCACAGGTGAGAAAAACAGCCTGGAAGTGGAACTAACCTCCTGGAGAACGGGGTTCTCCTTCAACCGGTAATGACGTCCCTGCAGGAAGAAGATGCAGGAGGAGGAGGAGGCCAGGGAGCGACTGAGGAGCCAGACCACCATGGTGAGTTCTCCTGTAGGCCGGGGTCCCAGTGGCGGTCTACTCTGAATTACTCCCCAGGCAAGACCCCTCCAACCCCATTAGAGTCTAATATAATATAATATAATATAATATAATATAATATAATATAATATAATATAATATAATATAATATAATATAATATAATATAATATAATATAATATAATATAATATGATATGATATGATATGATATGATATGATATGATATCATATCATACATTGATGTGTACTTTAGAGAAGAAAAATCTGCTCATACTTTCTTTTTTTCATCCTATCATTGACTCATTTCTAGTTATAACTGCTTAGATTAGATAATATATTATAAATTTGGTTAAATATTCATTTTTAAAAGTACAGATTGATTACAATTCTAGTTACTAGAAGGCAACATGATGGACAGAAATAAAACATAGACTTTGCACATGCAGGCTCCCACTTTCACTTCAAATCCCGTTAAGTGGTTCAAAGTTTTTGAAAAGGTTGATCAGGGATCATGAAGTAATGAGTAATCTAGTATTTGCCCCGTTAGCATCTCATGGCAGCAGCAGAGTCTGGAGGCCACTGACACGTTCCATAAATGTTCTGAGCCAAGGTTCTGGACGTTTAAGAAGTTCTGCTGAGGTCTGCTGCACTTCCTGCTCTGCATCTCCTCTTTCTGTCCACAGCCAGCAGAGCCGAGCATCGAAGACCTGAACCTGGACCGCAAGGAGTCTGAGGTAGAGGTCAGTCTGAAAAGCAGCATGAAGAACCCCCACAGAACCAAAGGAGAACCTTTCTGTAGGTTCTGCAGTCAGAGAACAAAGAAAGGTTCCTGTGGCTCATTTCTATTCCAGAACCACAGTAGGAAGGAGGATTTCTACATCAGATACTTGCAGGGATGAGCTTCTGGTGAACATGAAGAGTGGAAGATGCTCCTCAGAATGTGGGCGGAGACTGACAGCTTAGACCAATCACAGTCCTTTAAGATCAGCGTCTGTTCATAGAGGAACAAACATCCTGAGAAAAGCCCTCAACCTCCCAATGTCCAGACTGGAACCTTCTTCAGGAACCGATCCTGTTCTGAACTTCTGTCCTCAGGAAGCGAAGGCCATCATCGCCCAGCGGTCCGGAAACCCGCGGGAGTTTTTCAAGCAGAAGGAGAGAGCCATGACCATCAGCGTGGACACCTCCCCCGTCTCCATCCACAGGACCGGTGAGGACAGCGGCGCCGCCCCTTATGATTTCCCAAACCTGTGATTGTCGTAGTTTTCCAGCAGAGGGCGCTCTTCCAGAGAAAGACGTCCTGCTGCCTGAATCTCAGTCAATCTGGTTCCACTAGACCCACTAGACCAGGTGGCTAACCCTGGTCCTCCAGAGCCCCCATCCTGCCTGTTTTCCAGCTCTCCCTGGACTGCTTGATGCTGATAACCTAAACCAGGTGTGTTCAGTCAATCAGGATGTGAAATCACTTAAGTCAGCTAATCAACAGCACGCTGGTGAGGGAGAGCTGGGAAACAGGCAGGGTTGAGGCTCTGGAGGACCAGGGTTAGCCCCCCCAGATCTAGACAGAGCTCTGAACCTTTGTTCTTCAATGATTTGTGATCTTCACTGGTGTCCATGGATTACATGAAATCCTCTCCACCTTTATCCACCTTTGTCATGGTAGGAGAACACCTCAATGGAAGGGGGGGGGGGGGTCATAGGATAGAACAAGGGCTTAAGATTAACGCATCCAAATGAACAGAAATATAGGCCAACAATTTAGTCCCCTGCAGCGTTTGGTTCAGTCCTGAGTTTAGTCCCCTGCAGCGTTTGGTTCAGTCCTGAGTTTAGTCCCCTGCAGCGTTTGGTTCAGTCCAGAGTTTAGTCCCCTGCAGCGTTTGGTTCAGTCCAGAGTTCAGTCCCCTGCAGCGTTTGGTTCAGTCCAGAGTTCAGTCCCCTGCAGCGTTTGGTTCAGTCCTGGGCTGATGGCTCTTCATCACCATATATATTCAAGTTGAAACAATAAATTAGAAAACAAACCAATAAAAAAACCAACAGCATAACAATCATATTTTTGTCAGTAATAAAAAGGTTTATCATGTAACCAGAAACCAGACCAGGTGTGGGGGGGGGCATTTACTCCAGACAATCTCTGGTTCCGCCCCAGAGACCAGGAAGTTCTGGATGTGATGA
This sequence comes from Oryzias curvinotus, assembly GCA_023969325.1. Classification (NCBI taxonomy): domain Eukaryota; kingdom Metazoa; phylum Chordata; class Actinopteri; order Beloniformes; family Adrianichthyidae; genus Oryzias; species Oryzias curvinotus. Next base: position 247,412 of record CM043719.1, read on the forward strand.
TCTGACCTGGAAGTCCTTTCTTCCTGAAAACACGCTAACCGCCTCTTTCTTCTCTGTCTTCCTCCTTCCTGTTCTTCATCTTCATCACTAAACCATCACCTCCTCTGGGTCATCCTGCTTTCTTTCATGTCCTCCTGTTTGGTGGTGGTCCTCCTCTCTGCTCTTGGGGGGTTGCCCCCTCCCCTCCCCTGTCTCTGTTGCTTCGTCTCCATGTCTTTGATGTCTTTGTGTCGTGGTCGTTGTGCGGCTGCTGTCTGTCAGGCCGCTTGGACAGCCCCTTCTTAAGGCGGCAGCACAGCCCCACCGCCACCCCCCCACTGCGGGGCTCCTCCCCCCTCTGCACGCCGCCACCACGAGCTCAGACGCAGCCAGCTGCCACAGCTGGTAGGTACAGAGGAGGAGCATGGATCCCAGACACCGCCCCCCAGGAGTGATGAGGACAACTTCAGCTGTGGAGACGCGGCGTTCTTATCTGGAATTTAATGCCACGAACGTTCATGACCATGACGCTCACAGGGAAGCGTGTTCTCAGAGGGAAGCGTGTTCTCACAGGGAAGCGTGTTCTCAGAGGGAAGCGTGTTCTCACAGGGAAGCGTGTTCTCACAGGGAAGCGTGTTCTCAGAGGGAAGCGTGTTCTCAGAGGGAAGCGTGTTCTCACAGGGAAGCGTGTTCTCAGAGGGAAGCGTGTTCTCACAGGGAAGCGTGTTCTCAGAGGGAAGCGTGTTCTCAGAGGGAAGCGTGTTCTCAGAGGGAAGCGTGTTCTCACAGGGAAGCGTGTTCTCAGAGGGAAGCGTGTTCTCACAGGGAAGCGTGTTCTCAGAGGGAAGCGTGTTCTCAGAGGGAAGCGTGTTCTCAGAGGGAAGCGTGTTCTCAGAGGGAAGCGTGTTCTCACAGGGAAGCGTGTTCTCAGAGGGAAGCGTGTTCTCACAGGGAAGCGTGTTCTCAGAGGGAAGCGTGTTCTCAGAGGGAAGCGTGTTCTCAGAGGGAAGCGTGTTCTCACAGGGAAGCGTGTTCTCACAGGGAAGCGTGTTCTCAGAGGGAAGCGTGTTCTCAGAGGGAAGCGTGTTCTCAGAGGGAAGCGTGTTCTCAGAGGGAAGCGTGTTCTCACAGGGAAGCGTGTTCTCAGAGGGAAGCGTGTTCTCAGAGGGAAGCGTGTTCTCAGAGGGAAGTGTGTTCTCACAGGGAAGCGTGTTCTCACAGGGAAGCGTGTTCTCACAGCGACCAATAAAACTACATATGAAACTGGGGTTCGAGTCCTGATGAGCCTCTTACTGTCCAGCAGGTGGCAGTGTGCATTCCCATTGTCTGTATATGAAAGCTGGACTGAACCCCCCCCCCATAGAAAATGGTTCACTTCCAGCTTCAACCAAATGAAGTCCGTCCAGGCTACATTTGTTCACCATAGGGAAGCCTATGACAACCGCCCTCCCCCATCAGGTGGAGTGAGCCAGTTGGAAGGCCACTAGTGAAAGCAGGTTACATGAAATGTTTTGACTGTTGGACGTGCAACCAGCAGGCTCCACCTACTTCTACTGAGGCACCTGATTGGTCCGTTTATAACTTGAATAACCTAAAATATGAAAAAATATAATGAAATGACAGAGAATGATCAAGATGTTAAAAAAGGAATCAGAGCCAGAATGGTTATTCTGACTAATAGAATGCCAGGGGGCGGGGCCACTCAGTCCAGTTCTCAGATACAGTCTATGGTTCACATCCACTAATAATAACATCAGAAGGGCTTGTGGGGGCGTAGTGTCTTCCAGGGTGGAGGGAGTGGGGGTGAATGTCAAAAGCGTCTTATCTGTAGAGAATCAGCAGGCTTAACGGTCACAGCAGATCCGCATTGCTGAAACATTCTCCAATCTTCAGCCTCTGGGTTAAATATTCAACCAGAGCAGATCAGAAAAGCTTTTTCTAATGTTTCTGCTGCTTCAGTAAATGACAGTTACTGCTGAATCCTAAGCAGACGGCGCAGACGGCGAGGACTGACCTCCAGGTCAGCGTGGGTCTGTCTGTGGGTCTGTCTGTCTCAGTCCAGTCTGTCTCGGTCCTGCTTTAGATGTCAGCCGATCAGAATTTCTCTTCTTTTCTTACACTTTTGTGGCTTCAACCTGCAGCAAAGTCATTTCTGTCAGAGAAATTAACATTTCTATCTTCTCCTTTGTCTTCTGACTTGCTCTCATGTTGGATGGCATCATGGCCCCGCCCACCCCTTCTCTGTCACTTACAATCTCGCCGCCGCCACCTTTAACCCTAACAACAACCTGTGAGTGTTTGTACAGCGCCGTTTCACCGGCTGCTAGTCCGTAGTCACTGTCTTTAATGCCTGCCCATATATATCACAGGACCTACGCCCGCGGTTGTACAGCTGCAGATGCCAGGGAACACCTGCAGACATCTGCAGACGCCTGCAGACATCTGCAGACGCCTGGTGATGTACACCCATGGTTGTACATTACAGGACGTACACCTGAGAACGTACACCTGAGGACGTACACCTGAGGACGTACACCTGAGGACGTACACCTGTCAACGTGCATCAGGAGACGTACCCCTACGGATGTAAGACTGAGGATGTACGTCCTCAGGTGTACGTCCTCAGGTGTACGTTCTCAGGTGTACGTCCTGTAATGTACAACCGTGGGTGTACATCACCAGGCGTCTGCAGATGTCTGCAGGTGTTCCCTGGCATCTGCAGTCTGGGGAAAGTACCTCTGCTGACGTCTGTGGACATTTATGGACGTCTGCGGACATCTATGGACGTCTGCGGACATCTATGGACGTCTGTGGACATCTATGGACGTCTGCGGACATCTATGGACGTCTGTGGACATCTATGGACGTCTGCGGACATCTATGGACGTCTGCGGACATCTATGGACGTCTGCGGACATCTATGGACGTCTGTGGACATCTATGGACGTCTGTGGACGTCTGCGGCGTGTCGCTGTGGATTTAAAGACCATAACGATGATCCTGAGTTTAAGTAAACAGAGAAAAAAAACACAAACAAAACAGAGAAGCTAAGGAGGAACTTCAAGGTCAGATGACAGTGATGGAAACAGAGGAAGAGACAGGAAGGAACCGAGACAGGTTAGTTTTACCCTACTGATGATGTGTTGTTGCAATGGTAATCCTGCTCAGTGAGGAACAGAGAGCAGACATAACAGAACAACAAACTTTACACTAAAGAACGTCTGGCTGTAGAAATGACAGACGCTCACATTAAAAGTCTTTGTTAGATGTGACTTCATGTGACGTCATCCAAACGAAGCTGCCTTTAAAACAACTGAAGTTGGAATACTTCCAAACCAAAGAAAGAGAAAAAATACTTTAAGTTTCTGTAAATAATCAGGAAAAACCAACAGAGGAAACAGTTTGTGCTGAAAATGCAGATGAACCGAATCTTCAGCTGAACCGTAAATTTCTTAGAGAAATGTTGTGACTGAACAGAAAAAAACAGGAATCCAACATCGTTTCATTTATCAGAAGTGATACGTTAACATTTCAAAAATGAGTTTGTTTAATCAAAGATCCTAAAACGAGGCTTTTCTCAAACCTGAACGATCAGGAACTCCAGAATAATTGGACGTTCCCTGAGAATGAAGGTCGGACATGACGGATCCTCATTATGGTCTTCCTCGTGCACGTCCTAGACGACAGTGTGGTGACGTCACGGGCCTTGTCGGTGTTCTCCCTCGTGAGGAGGTTTGGTCAGCAGAACTCAGCATCCCGCAGAGAACCACAGACCTGGATCCGGTCTTTGGACCGTGTTGTCTGTGGTGGAGCTGCAGCAGCTCGCGGAAGCTTCAGGTCACTCCATCAGAAGAGGTCCTCCGGTGGAGGTTCAGGATCGACTTCTTCTGGAGTCGGTCCAAAACCTTTGGAATGGACTTCTTTAAAAACCAAAGAATGTTTGGATTTTCTCTAACCTTGTGATCTGGTGTCTGAGTGAACTTTGGTTTTTCCTGTTTGACTTTTTGTGTCTGCACAGAAACGTCAGAAAAACCAGTTTTCAAAAGCTGCCCTGTGGAAATGTAGATTTGCTCTGAGTTTCTGACTTTTTCTCTGCAATCCTAACCACAGAAGAAGAAGTTCTGCCACCAGACAGAAATGGACGACATGGATGTCAGGAAAAAAGGGCATTTTAGAAAAAAGTCACGTCTTTGTCATCGTGTGTTTCCTTTAAGGGAATGATGATGACGATGATGATGCAGCGAGCAGAGATCCAGCCGTGGCTGCCACCTCCCCCATTCCTAAAATCGTCACCACGCCCATCAAAGAGGACTTCAGCAGGGAGGAGGACCTCTGGGGTGAGGAGGAGCAGGTCTTCACAGGAGCAGGCGGCCACCAGGAGGCGCCAGACCCTCAAAGCCGAGGCTTAACAGGTTTCTGCTTCGTTACCGTCTTTCCTTCAGACCCGGAGCCGGAGCACAAACCGCCGGTCCAGGAGTCAACGGCCACTAAGCCTGTGCAGAGCGTCGCCCCCCAGTCCCGAGACCCCCCCAGCTTCTCCACGTGGGACTCAGGATCGGACAACCTGGTCAACCTTTGGGATGGAGGCTCCGCCCCTAAATCTAACCTGACCCAGACCTCTAATCTGGTGGATCTGATGGGAGACACGGATGTTCTCCATGACGACGCCCCCCCCAGCACCGCGGCAGCCAGCAGCCGGCCTCAGCCCCTCCTCAGCTTCGACGAGGTGGTGGACGGCAGCTTCTACCCGGGAACTGGCGCCGAGGATGACCCCTCCAGCCTGGTGGACATCACAGGCTCAGACCAGATGACCCTCAGCTACCAGCACGCCCTGCAGCACGCGTCCGGGGTGGGGCCAGAGCTGGACGACGCACAGCTGCTGATGACCAACGGCGAGCCGTTGTTGAAGGAGGGGACTCAGGTCTGACAGGTCCAGCTGCCTCGCCCTCACCTTCTGCAGGTTTTTGATGGACGTTTCTCCGTCTGCTTCAGGCGAGCGAGGGATATTTCAGCCAATCACAGGAGGAGGAGTTTGGCCAATCAGAGGAGTCTTCGGCTAAACCAGCGCCGGTCTTTTATAACAGGCCTCCAGGTAAGAAGCGGTGGAGTGGTCCAAGGTTCAGATCTCTGCCCAGAACCTTCATGGTTGTCATGGAGACATTCTCCAGATGTCGGTTTAGCAGGAAGAGGCTGGTGATTTTAGCAGCTACCATTCCGTTCTCTCTTGGTTCTCCATCAGCATGGCCGTTCATGCAGTCAGAGATGAAGTTTGTTCTTTGGTGAGGTCAGGAGGTCATCGGGGGTCAGAGTCTGTAGCTCCGTCTGACCTTTCTGACCTGATCTCTGCTGAACTGAAGAACCACTGATGGATGAGAATCCATCTTTGGGGTTTCTGACGCCAAACATTCCTGTTTTCATGCAGTTCAGGGCAAGTTAATGGGTCAGTTGAAGATGGTTGGATTATTAGGAACAAACCTTCTTCCTTCATCATCTTTGAAGTTTAGCAGCAAAAACTGAAGACTGTGGTTCTGAGAGATGCCGCTTAAAATGTGGAGTTTTTATTTCTGATCAAATATGTTGACCTTTTATGTAAAAAGTGATTGAATAGCTCATATTTTTGAAGGTGGTCTGTAGACTGCAGGTGTTCTGGACTTGGTTGGGATGTTTGTTACCAACTGATGATCTCAGAACACTGTAACAGAACCCTTGTCTTCTGTGTGTTTAAGGCTTAAATTAGTAATGAATTTAGACGTCAGAACAAACAAAATGAAAGGGGCTCAGCTCAGATGCTGGACCCCCTCCCCCCTCCAATATTAACCTGCATAATCTGCTCTTTTGGGTTCAGAGATTGACATCACCTGCTGGGACACGGACCCCGTGGTTGACGAGGACGACGACTAACCAGCCTTTGACGTCGGATCATCAGACCAGAAGGAAGCTGCTCATGAAGATTTCCTTTTTCTAAAAAAAAAACAAAATAACAAATAAACAAAAAAGTAGTCATATTATTATTAATGATACCAACAATAAGTCCTGCATCAAGTTAAGTTCTGTAATCATTTTAGAGGAAACAGCCGTGGCTGTAGGCTGATTGGTTTGTTTTTATTTATTTCTTTGTTTGCTGTCATAGCAACGGTTTGTCTGTGATTTCTTCCACTCTGCTGCATATTAGAGACAACAGCGCCACACACTAGTCTGTAGAGCTTCTATTCAACTAACCCAGAGGATCAGTAGAGCCGCCGTGTTCCTCATTCTTTCTAATCCCTACCTGAGCAAACTCACCTGTGGAGTCACTTCCTCGTATATTAAACCTCACTGTCATGGTTAAAACGTGGAACTATTTATTTATCCTGGTGTTTGCAGACTGACATTCCCTTACACGAGTCCCTTTTTTAACCGCTCTCCTCCTTTATATGATCCTCAGATTAAATGGTTTGCTAATCTGATCCTTTTTTCAGTCACCTTTCTTATGATACCTCCTAGTGGACGAGCTGCAGCATGGCAGTCACATGTTTTCCTTCAGTTTTCTTTCCCTGTGAGTAAAAAGGCGTTTCTGACCCATCATGGATGAACAGAGGCAGAGGTTTCAGGTTTCAGGAGTTTCAGAGTGAGGTTCAGAAATCTCGTCAGCACAACTTTGATCCTCTTGATGTTTCTACAAACGAGGAGGAAAGAGGAGAGAAAGCGACTTCCTGTAAGCCTGACAGGATCACCGGTTCGGATTACCAGACGGACTATCGATCCTTTCACTTCATGGAAATGAGCCATCATTTAGAAAAATCTCCTATTTCAACACCTTGGATGAAAAACCAAAAACAACCAGCTTTAAAGGGAAACTTTCCATGAAAATGCAGCAAACGTTTGATGATGAGGAGAACAGCATCATCTGCAAAAAGCAGAGATGAACCTCTGAGGTTCCTGAACCAGACCCCCTCCCGCCCCGAGCTGCTCCTCCTCCGGCCACAAACATCAGCCCGAGTCCAAAATGTACCAGTACCAGACTCACTGCTCGGGTTACACAGAGAGCAGACGGCCCTTTATGGGGGCCCGGACCCCACATTCTCAGAACAACCCCCCTACGCACACATACACACACTGCAAGGGCCGAGATCGAACCCTCTCTGGGAATGCACAACACACTGATCCACAGCACGGCTCCGTGATCAGGATGGAGAGCGGCTCCTCCTGAACCAGAGGTTGTCATGGAAACCGGAAAATGTTTGACAGAAGTTTACGATGAAAAGAAGTGGAAACATCAGAATAAAATACGGCGTTTGCTTCTTTTCTATCACACAAAGGTTTTTCAGGTTCAGTCTGAAGATCCTATGAAGCGTGAGAGAAACGCTCAAATGTCCCCCACCGTCCCCCCCAGCAGGAAAAGCTCTGTTGCTGAAGGTCTTTGCTGATGAAGGAAGGTGACGTCCAGTTCAAGCCCATCCAGCTCAGATCTTCATCACTTTCTGCAGATCACTGGGGTCAAAGGTCATGACAGCTGTTCAATGCTCCACCTTCAGAGTGTTTTTTGCTGTTTGGATCCAGGTTTTTCCTGATTTAGGTCTGCAGTGATCCCGATCCCGATCCCGATCCTGATCCTGATCCTGATCCGACAATTTGAAGCCTCCTGACTTAGACGTCTTCTTTAGTCACCAAACCCTGAAGACCTTCGTGACGTCCCACATCCGTGCAGGAAGTGGACGTCCTGCAGGCTCTGACCATCAATCCGGTTCTTTACAACCGTTCCAGTGGTCCACTGTCTGGACTTCAGCGGGAATTTGTGGTCGAAGTTCTGCTGCTGTTTGCTTCTGAGCAGTTTCAGACGCTTCCTGCTCCCTGAAGCAGCAGAGCTGATGTCTGCTGCCAGAGGCGGGGACACTTTCCCTGCAGATTATTATGGTCTGGGCTGACATTTCTGTTCCAACTGTGGTTTTTTGGTTAGAACTGCTTTGGCATGGAAACATTTTCTACTGAATTCAGATCTGCTGACAGCAGGACCTTCAGACTGATTTACAGAGGAAAGCGACTCCTTCCTGCTGAAGATCTGATCTCATCTGCTTCTGTCAGAAACTTTTTCTTGTTTTTTATCTTTTGGCTCTGAAATGCTGAGGCTGTGGGGGACTGGGGGGGCTTTTGAAGTCTTTGTCAGGAATTGGAACATTTGCAGCACCACTGTGGGATTTTTTTGTTTCATTGTAGACAATAAAAGCAATAAGAACAGCTGAGTGTGACGTTGTCATTTCCCCCAAAAACCAGACTGACCGTCCAAAGACCGGCAGCCAGAAAACACGGGTCCTCTTTATGTGCTAAATATGTGATCAGGAAAGACCTGAAGACCTGGTTTCTTCTTTAGTGTTCCACCCATTGAATGTATCTGAAAGCTGGACTGAGAGGCCCCGCCCCCTGATGTTCCAAACAGGAAGTGGCTCTAAGAAGCCAAAATCCTACAGACTTGTGCAGAGAAACAGCTGTTCCTCAGTCATTCTATTGGTCAGAGGAACAATGTCAACATCTTCTTGATAATCCTCATTTTTTTCATGATATTTCAAGTTATTCAATTTATAAACTGACCAATAACATGCCGTAATAAAAGTAGGCGGAGCTGACAGAGCTGATTTCTGCTTAAATTACGTTTGTTTTTTAAACCCACATTTTAGGTTCTTTAAGTCTGGAGTTTGTGAAGAAATCATTCAGTCTTTCTATAAACTCACCACTAGAGGTCAGCACTGCCCATGTCGTTCCTCATTTCTGATGGTTACATCACTACAGATTCTCCAGAAAATTAGATTTCAGGCTGTTTTTCAGAGAGGAGTACAAACAGAAGCAGAAAATGTTCTGACCTCCATCAGTTCTGACTTTCTGAACTCAAACGGCGAATCCAGGTTCTGCTCCCTCCTCCTGGATCTCCTGGTCTCTGTCAAAACTGGTCGAAGTCAGAAGGATCCATGCTCTGCATTCCCGTTTGGATCTTCCTGACATCAGAGGAACATCTCACGTCCAGTTTGGGTCTGGAGGAGCAGCTCTGTGGTTTCCACCGACGGCCCTCCTGGCCCTTCAGGAATGTGAAGCCTCCACAGAAACAGAACGATCCTCCAGCATCAGAACACACGGTGTGTCTTTGGGGAACTGTAAAAACACTGAAGTCAAGACTCATCCTGATCTTCAGGGAGAGGAGAACATTTATCTGGGGATTCTGTGTTTTTCCATCACATAAACTTAAAAAGTCAGACGCCAAACAATGATGGGAAAGTAGGCGGGGTTTGCACTTCAGCTCAGAGGACAGTTAGTTCTTGTTGCCATGGAGACACGGAGGACCTTGTGCTGATGCTTTCATTTATCCTGCACATCTTCACAACTAAGCAGGTTGCCAGGCAACACAAATTTCAACAGAAGCCATCCCAGAATGAACAAAGACAGGAAGAAAACCTGAGTCTTCATCTCCAGAGGAGAATGCTGCAGACGGATGGATTCCTGAAGCCGAGGAAACGTCCATCATCTTCATCTGTGTTTGTCACGTTCTTCTCTGAGGATCATCTCCACATCCATCAGAACCAGACCAGAACCTGGTCCAAGTCCGCTTTGGTCTGGGTCTGATCTGGATTGCAAATAGAAGCTTCCATTGGCCAGAAATCATGGGGGCGGGGCAACGTTAGAAACTGAACCATGAGCTGCACCAGAGTCCTCCTCCTTCCATCCTCCTTAGATAACATCGTAGGCAGAGTCTTCTTCATGCCTCACAGTTTGACACAAAACGCTCAGTGGTGTAATCTGTTTCTCAGTTTCCCTCAGGCTGTAGTATGAAGATTTGAAAACATCTTCCTCACATCAACACCTGCAGAACGAAAAGCTGCTGAGGAGAAACCAGAGCTTCAGAAGAACAGCGCTGATGTCAGGAGACAACACAGCAGAAACTCCATCCATCCATCCATCCATCCAACCATTCATCCAACCATCCATCCAACCATTCATCCGTCTGAATGCTGAATTCTGTTACTTCGAGCATCTTGAATGTTCTGGATGCCATTGCCCCTATAAAGGTTAAATTGAGAAAACATAGACAGAAAGCTCCCTGGAGGAACGATGATCTAGTCAGGGCACAGAAACAACAGTGCCACAGAGCTGAGCGAAAGTGGCGCAAGTCAAAACTCCAGGTTCATTATGGAATATATAAGGCGGAGTTGTACGCTTACAACCAGATCTTATGCAGAACAAGGGAAAGGTACTTCTCTGAAATCATTGGAAGTTGCAGCAGCAACTCTCGTATCCTGTTCACAACAGTAAACAGATTAACTAACCCTCCAACCCAGCTACCAATAGAACTGGCTTGTATACCTAAATGTAATGAGTTTGCTGTATTTTTCAATGACAAGGTTCAGGGCATTAAAAAAGCCATCAACTCCACAACACATATAACTATCCAACGGCCACCTATTCACTCTAAGCTGACTCACTTTGTACCTGTCACTGACCAAACTGTCCAAGAGACCATCACCCGTCTGAGCTCGTCCACATGCTGCCTTGATGTGTTACCCACTAGATTTCTAAAGTCTGTCCTGAAAAGTGTGTTGCCACCAATTACTCAAATAGTTAACATGTCTCTTCAATCTAGAATATTTCCAGAGGCCTTAAAAACTGCAGTCATTAAACCCCTCCTGAAGAAGAGCGGTCTTGATCCCACTGTACTGAATAATTACAGACCTATCTCTAATCTGCCATTTTTAGGAAAAGTCCTTGAAAAAGTTGTCTACCAACAGCTCACTGACTTTCTCTTACTAAACAATTCGTTTGATGTTTGCCAGTCAGGTTTTAGACCCCATCATAGCACAGAAACTGCTCTTATCAAGGTAACCAATGACATCCGCCTGAACACTGATGATGGAAAAGTCTCTGTCTTAACCCTTGTGCTATCTTGGATGACCCCACCCTTACTTTGACGTGTTCTCCCTACCATGACAAAGGTGGATAAAGGTGGAAAAATTTCATGTAATCCATTGTACCAGTGAAGATCACAAAAAATTGGAAAAAAAAAAAGGTTCAGAGCTCTGTCTAGTCTGCCTTTGATACTGTTGATCATGGGATCCTTTTGCACAGACTCCAAGACTGGGTTGGCATCTCTGGATCTGACTTGAGTTGGTTCAAGTCTTATCTAGAAGACAGAATATACTTTGTTGAAATTGGGAGTTGCGTCTCAGACTACATGGGCTTGAATTGTGGTGTGCCCCAGGGATCGATCCTGGGACCCCTTCTGTTCAACCTCTACATGCTGCCACAAGGGCAGTTAATACGCAGTAATAACATATCTTATCACAACTATGCAGATGATACTCAGATCTATGTGTCACTGACAACTGGTGGATTCACTCAACCACTGCCTCCAACAGATCAGCGCGTGGATGCAGAACAACTTTCTCCAGCTAAACTCAGACAAGACCGAAGTTATTGTTTTTGGCCCACAGAAACAAACAATCTTTTTGTAGTCCTCAAATGACCTGCTTGAAAATCCACAGATGAACAAATCCTGATGTTTAGCCACATGTGGGAGTTGTCCTTGTTATGACACAAAGATATGGCAAAGACAGATTTCCCATTCCGTACAGGTGGTGCAGTGGATGTCAGTAGGCTGGTGACGGTTTTCCTGGGAGTTATCAGGGTTTGAGTCCTACGTTTGAAGGATCGAACTGTCTTCAGTTATATAGAAACTCTTTATTAGGCATAAAAAACATGTAAATTTATTCATATGAATATCTTTTCACAGCTATTAAACCAAGGTTTATCTGATGAACAACAATTCCAAGTGTAAACTGGCGTCACTGGTAAAAAAAGACAGCCACCCACAAAAGAGCAGTGTATTCTGGGAAAAACAGTCCAAGATGTGAGCCGCTTCTCTGCACAGCCTGTGCATGTTGGTAAAGGTTTGCACTCTGAGGAACAAGCGACCACACGGTTCTGATCGTAGACATCGGTTCATCACAATCAGGAATCCCGTGTTTCTGCTTTACAGCCTGTTGGTTTGGACTACAAAAAGATTTCTTTACTGTCTGCAACAAAGAAAGCCTATTTTAATGTTTTTAATCATTTAGTAAGAGAGCTACATGGGTAAGAAGGGCAAAACAAGAAACTCTAACAACAATTAGATGTAAGACAGTTTCTGAAGGTCAGCAAAAGAACTAAACACCAAGACGCCCGGCTGGGTTTGCTGTGGAGGGGAACTCACAGAGCCAGAGACTGACAGCGGTTTAAAGGACAAATACTCCGAAATGCAAAAAAGAAATGATTTTATTACATTTGCTCTCCTCCATCAGACAAATGCCACACATACATGTCAAAAACTCAAAACCATGACTTTCATTAGAGGACTTTCAGTAAAAATCCACCCGCCTGATCAGATCTAAACTTTACAGCAGTTTGGTCTGCTTCCTCCCATCCTCATCCTCACGCCTGTCCTCCTGTCTCTTTCTGGTTTAGACCCCCCCCCCCCCCCCCCAGCGGGATGCTGGTTCAAACACGGACATTAAAAGATCCTAATGAATGCAGAAGCTGAGTTTGACCATAAAAGTTGCTCTTAGTGACGGGATAATGCTCGCCGTCCTTCATCTCTTCTGCACGCCAGTCTGAGAGGACGTTACCGTGACAGCCCCCCCACCTGGGTAAAAGTGTGCCTCCCCAGCAGTGGATGCTTCCAGCTAAAAAAAAACAGATGAAGGTGGCGAGGAAGGCAGATAGTTCTCTGCCGCCATGGCAACGGTGGGCTGCCACAATGGGCTGCTGCGGGGGGGGGCATGAAAATAGAGACAAAGGCGGAGACGTGGCTCAGCTCGCCGTTCGTCTTCACCTCGGTAACGCTCTCCCTCCTCTGCTCAGATGCTTCAGACTCACCAGCGGAGGTGTTAGAGTAACCCCCCACAGGTAGACCTTACCAAGCTGCTGGGGGGGTTGACCTCCTGCTGCTATCCTGGCCCCCCAGGAGGAAGAGCTGCGTCTCTGTGGTCTGTGGACCTCCGGGTTCAGACCGCCGTGCTCCGGCCTAGTAAAGGGAAGGCTGTCGGCATGCCGCAGCCAGCCTCCAAGCCCCTCAGTGTGTGCACACTCTGAGCCTCTGCTGACCCCCCCGGGGGCCCCTGACCCTGATAAGTCCTGGGCTCTCTGCGAGGTATGGTTGCCATGGCGGTGGCTGCCTGAACAGACTGGGCTCTGGGCGGGGTGAGGTTGTTGTGGTTCAGGTCCATGTTGGACAGGAGGTGACCCAGGGAGTCCCAGCGCTGCGAGGAGGGCAGGCGATTGAGGGAGAAGTACCCCCGGTCTGGAACCCCCCCCCCAGCAGAGTGTTTGCAGGCCGATGGCGTGAGCGCCTCAGCCAAGTCCCGGTTATCCCTCAAGGGCGGCGCTGTGATACGAGGCGGAGCCGGCTTCAGGTAGGTCCCCCCCCGTGGGTCAGCCAGCACCTCGCTGTACGGAGGGGGAGGGTCTTCCATCAGGACCGCCTCCTCGTAACATGGCGGCTTGCCGACGACATCCATATCTGATGGAGGGAGAAGAGTGAAGGTCACAAACAGACGAGGAAAAACGCTCAGTCACAGATTCAGTCGCGCGTCTGGACTTGAGATCCAAAATCCTGCTCACCGTTGGGCTGAAAAGCATCATTTGTGCTAAACAGACTTTCCTGTCAACTCAGTTCATCCAGTTTCTGGGTCTTTGCAGTACATTTTTGTCGTTCGTCTGCTTCACTTCTGAAGAACTGGTGGAACCTCTAACTGCTCAAAGTCCCACTCAGACAGGGGTACATCTGGCCCCCAGCGTCCCCTGTCCAATCAGCCTATCTTGGCTACCAGACGGTTACTTGGATCAGGTGCTTACAGCCCTCAGACATGGGGAAGACAAAGAGGTTGGAGGAGAGACAGAACTGCAGCTGGTTAACATTTTTGTTCTTTCCTATCTACCTTCCTTGTTTGTTTCACCCCCCCCCCCTCAAGCTGCTGATCACTGGTACCAGACCTCCACCACACCCTGCCTCAGCAGGCGAGGAAGACGTCAGTGGAAAACGAGGAGGTAGTGGATCTTAAGGGCTTAGCAGCACTGGAGTAAAGACGTTTATATGCCGATGATACCTGCCTTTAGCTTCAAACCTATATGCTGTCTGAAAAAGATTGTATTTTTGATGTAGAAATACACTGGGCGGGGCCACAGTCTCCAAGCTCTGCCTCTTTCTGATCCTCCACTGTCGGACCAACAGATCCATGAGCGTCTTTGTTTTCCTGGTCTGAGCTGGAATCTGGATCAGAACTGGATGGATGGATAGTTCTGATACTGCTGCTGTTTTTGTTGCTCCACTAATGTTAGTTGGAGGTGGGAGGGGGTGTAAGCTAGCAGGAGAAAGCGTGTAAACAGATAGATGATGGGAAATGAGTGCAGGCTTACTCCCTGCCACCAGTCCTGCCTACACCTCAGAGGTGAATTTGAATGAATTCCTGCTGCTCTGCAGACACTAAGTCCTAAAAAACGACACAGGTTTTTAGATTTAGTCTAAAAACGTCATTGTAGTTGTTACACATCAGAGGATGACCGGAGCGGAGCTTTACAGAGGTGCACATGCTCCGGTCGAGGTGACAACCTGAACACTAAAGTGATCCGCTGCCTGCTGGGCTGCAGGGACGACCAGAGAGCGGCTGCTCGCTCTCTCACTGTGAGAGCCATACAGTTCAGGCTCACTCGGCCTCGGTCTGCATCAGAAGGGGGCGGGGCAGAGAGACTGTGGTCCCGCCCATTGTAGGTCCTACGTATCACCTACAAGTTTTTCCAACTGCGTTTTTAATTCTGCTTCTGATTCACAAGGATTTGAACAAAGAAATCCTCAGAAATGCAGCTTTGAGCTCAGTTCTCTTTATCTTTGTCCTCCATCATCAGAAAAACACTACAATGACAATCCACTCAGGATTTCTCTTAAAGGAAGTTTATAGAAACCACAGGCAGAAAAACCCGTACAAACAGCAAGAACTGAACCTCAGAGGAAACAAGCGTCACTGGGAGATCTGCAGGGGGCGTGACAACAGCTGGAACCTTTTCCCGGGAATGTTAGCGTACCTGAAGAATGAGACGTTTATAGATTATTTCAGAACATTGCATCCAACCCTCTGGAGTTGTGTTTTTTGCCGTTTGCTCGATTGTTGCCGTGGAGACAGGGGTATTTGTGGATGCAAATGTCTGAATACCCTGGCCCCCGGTCCATCAGACCCCCACTGCTCCTCACAGATACCTGCAGGACCTGAATGCAGCAACAGCTGAAGGAAAATCTGAGGCTTTCTGTTCTGCAGCTACAGCAGACTGAGCTGGAGGAAGCGGCAGAGGCGAAGGAAGTCTGGGCATCTTTGCTTAAACTGCTGCCCCCAGGAAGACGAATGGATATTTGGTAGAGTCCAGCAACATCAACCAACCTCTCATGAGAAGACATACCTCGCTAACTTAATGAAAGCCTGCTTATCTTCATCTTCACTCACACACACATACACACACATTCACACACACACACATTCACACACACACATTCACACATACACATTCACACACACACATTCATAAACACATATATTCACACAAACACACACATACACATTCACACATACACATTCATACACACATTCACACACATGCATCCATGCAGGCATGTGGGTCATAGCAGAACCGTTTCCTTCACGACAGATCTGGACCAAACCGACCTCTAGCACATCTAACGGCTCTTTGGTTTCCAGGATTGTCTCTCTTAGTCTCCAAGCTTTGGATGGAGGACAGATTCTGCCTGCTGAATCCACCTGAAGTCAATGTTCTTTCTTCATCTTTTCACATCTTTCCACTGATTTACCGTGTCTTTCAATGTCACGTTGCACTGAAGTTGGCCTTTGCTTCTGTCAGAATATTATTCAAATGAAATAGTGTTATGTCTACAGTAATTATTTTCAAGATTGTTCTAATGAAAAACTGATCTGCGTATGTTTTTGATACTTGATCTCCATGTGCTATGTTGATTTTTAAGTTATGTCTATGTCTTTGAGTTATGTCTATTTTACATAATAATTAAATCATTGATATTTGTCATGTGATTTGTTGATACTTCAGTTTTCTTAATGACCTGAAACTGTGTTGGTAAAGCATAGGTGTCTGATAAAAAGTTATGTACCGGATAATGATAAACCATGTAATAAAATGGTTATGGTAGAACGGGGGGGTAATATATCATTTCACTTCCTTCGACTCTGTTTCAAGCAATCTTTGATTTAATGTCCAAATATTATTTATTATTAATTATTAGACTAATTATCAAAGTCTATGATATGTTGTGCGCTATCCGTGAATCAAACCTGTGAGAACACCTCATCCCACACTAAAACCTCTCATCCTTCAGATCTGGTCACCCAAACTGCATTCAGGCACATGTTGGTTCTGGACCGGTCCAATCTGCTGCCCACGCCGGGGCGCTGGCTGTTACCGCAGGCAGCAATGCCCAGCAGGCAGGGAGGTGGGAAATGTGACAAAACGCCTCCACTGCCTGTGGAACCTCCAGCCAGTGGAGCTCAGAAATACCAGAAAAGTCTGTCGTTAAAATCCTAGAGAATAACTTCAAACCTCAGAGATAAACATGTTTGAAGGTTTTTCAGCTTTTTCTTTTCTCCAGAGGTGAAGATTAAAGACTCATCTGTGGATCCAAACGACCTGCAGAAACTGATGAAGACTCTGGATGAAGATGTCAAACGTTCCATGTCTTTCTTTTTAACCACCTGGATGCTGGTGGTGTGATGTCATCCTCTGCTGTGTTTCCGTGGTTTTCTTCAAGTCTTAAGGCCCGTACACACCGGGACGAATATCCACCAGCGTTATTCGCCACGTCTTTTGTGTTCACACCCAGGCGATTTTCACTAACGATGAGCCGACTGAACATGCAATTTCATTCCCTGACATTAGATGGCGCTTAATGTCAAACAGAAATACTCCTGTACACAAGGTGGTTTTCACTCAGAAGAAGAGAGCCAGTATTTACGCGCTTGTCAGAATCATACAAAGAAAACATGAATATTTCAAGCACCAGTAGCTCCAGCTCCAGTTCCAATGATGAAGAAATTATTGTTCTGTTGATGATGAAAGACGCCGGAAAAGACGCCGATTTTGGGTACATCCCATAGTTACGAGAAGAGAAGAACATGGTGAGTTTTATCGACTGGTACAAGAGCTGAAAATGTCTCATGAGCGTTTTCGGGGATATTTTAGAATGTCCGTCATTATTTCTTTGCAGCAGTGTAGACGCTACTTGGCGTCTATCTTCTTTGTTGGTATGTGTGCTCAGAAAGGCAGTGTTGTGTTTGAGCGCCCCCAAGTTGTGTTTTACCGTAACTTCAGAAGCTCCAGACACGTGTGCAAAAGCGCTATTCTCATTGGTCGTATAGTTTTTGACACAGCGCGTCAAACCAAAAAAATGAACCCGAGGCGTTTTTTTAAAAAGTGACGCTGTGACGCGTGGCGTTTCTTCACGTCGGTGTGCACACTCACATTGATGCCCTTTGTTTAGTGACGAGGCGTTAAACGTCGGCGTATATCGCGCGCGAAATTCGTCCCGGTGTGTACGGGCCTTTTATGTATCTACAGTAGTAATTAAAGGCTGACCTCAAAGACGGAAAAGTTATCAATGTGATCAGAGGATCAATGGTAGCATTTGCTGCTATTAGATCTGCTTTTTTTTTTGGAAAAACTCAAAAGAAGAAATTATGTTTAAAGTTTCTAATCAGCTGAAGGAAAAATAGCTTAAAGCTTCTATTAACGTTTCCTGTTAGCGCTCACTGACACCATCGCTCTAAATATTCAGATCCAATCAGATCTTATCTGAGTTCTTTATGACAGACGTTCATGGAACAGGACGTTTCAGTGGAAACCAACGACAAACAGAATGGATTGAGCGGTCATCCCTCATGGTGAGACACGCCCCTAAACAGAGATCCACGTAGAACCAAGAAAAACCCCAAACATACTGACGTGACAAACAGCGGAGGCTGGAATGTTGGCGGTTCTTCAGACCAGGACCGGGAAGAAACCAGACCTTGCTCAGAACCATCAGGTTCCTGGAGGCAGAACATCAGCTGTTCCTGATAAACTGATCATGTGATCAGTCCAGTGGATGTTTGGAAAGCTTTCTGATCCACTGACTGAAGTGGCAGTAAAGTCACAGGTTCTATCCTAGAACCTTCTAGAACATCAGTTTCTACCCAGATCAAAACGGAACTCAAACTGTTTTCTATGCTCTTCAGAGCTAATCAGGAAAACTTTCAAAATAAAAGAACCAGCTGACATTTCCTGAATGTTGATGAGTTTGTTGTCGTCGTCATGTTTTTCCTGTCATGTGTCTGAGTGACTGCTGCTGAATTACCCAGCATGGAGACCCATGAGGCTCTGGAGGGGGGACGAGGGGCGGGCGGGAACCCGGCGGAGCCACAGCTGAGCGGATCGGCCCCGGCCGGCCTCGGGCACTGCTCTCGCAACCGCTCCTCGCGGCGGCGCTTCAGCCGGCGCTGCAGGAAGCTGCAGAAGCAGCAGAGCATGACGATGGCGGCCCACACCAACCAGAAGCCGGCGAAACAAGCCAGGAAGGTGTAGGTGCCGTGGGACATCACCATGGTGATGACCGGACGAGCTTCCTTCAAACGGCAGAACCTCCAACCGTGTGGAGTTCACAGAAACCGCAGCACATCTCCTGTTTCTAAACCAGGAGGTCCTTCAGGGACACCACATTCCAGGTCAGAACCTGGACCTAACCGGCCCAAATCCAGCAGAACCGTAATGTTTTACTGTCTTTGGGTTTTAGAGAATCCAAACTGGAGCAGAAGTTCAGCATCTCAGACCAAAATCTTTCCAGAGGAGGAACATGACGCGTCAGCAAAAAGATCCAAATGAATCCAACAAGTTCCTGAACCCGACCCAGATCCTGCAGGTAAATCCGAGTTCTGCGAGCTTCAGTCCCAAACAAACTCGCTGATGGGAAATCTTTTCCTGCCTCTGAAGGAGGAAAAACGTCCTGAAAGTTGGAGTCACAAAAGAGAAGAAGAAGCGTTGACAGGATGAAGGACCAGAGGAGGAGAGGTCTCAGCCCCCTTCAGAGCTGGGGGGCCGTCCTGACCGTCTGGACCCTGCCGCTCAGATCCCAGCGGAGCTCCTGGACGTCCTGTGGATCTGCAAAGAAACAGCAGCATTAGGACTCAGAAAGTGGGTCCAGATGTAAGCTCAGCTGTGGACCAGAGAGACGTCGTCCGTGAGCCGCAGGAGGAGCGGCCGACCAGGAAACACATCAGTTACTCCATGTTTGTTTGTAGTTCTGCTCATTAGTGGTTCATTCAGTGGGTGGAGCTACACTTCAGAGGATGGGGGTGTGAGGGGCTGTAAGCTACTCTTTGGAGTTAAGATGATGGGCGGAGTTAAGATGATGGGCGGAGTAAAGGCGCCGGCTGGAATGTCAGACCTGAGTCTGCAGACGTTTCCCCTCCAGAGAAAACTGAAGGGAAAGTTGTTAAAGGCTAATTCTCATTTTGTTTTGTAACCATGGTAACTGGGTTTTGCATGCATAAAGTCAGTGTGTTTTATACTAAAATTCCCTTTCTATCAAAATGTTTATTTATTTTTAAGAAAACTAAAACTCAGACATTTTGAATGCAGATCAAAGTTAAAGTCAGATTATCTGTTAACATCTAGGTCTTTGTTCTCTGCATTTGACCCCTCGCCTGGGGGGGGCGGTGAGCTGCAGACACAGCCGTGCTCTGGAACCGTTTGATGGTTTAACCCCCCTAGGTGTCCCCCCAGCAGGGAGGCACTGGGTCCCATTTTTAGAGTCTTTGGTATGACTCGCCCTGGATATGAACTCATGACCTTCCGGTCACAGGGCAGACACTCTACTACAAGGCCACTAAGCTGGTTAACCCTTGTTCTATCCTATGACCCCCCCCCCCCTTCCATTGAGGTGTTCTCCTACCATGACAAAGGTGGATAAAGGTGGAGAGGATTTCATGTAATCCATGGACACCAGTGAAGATCACAAATCATAGAAGAACAAAGGTTCAGAGCTCTGTCTAGTGGGTCGTGATGACCCCACTGTCTAGTGGGTCTAGATGACCCCACTGTCTAGTGGGTCTAGATGACCCCACTGTATAGTGGGTCTAGATCAGTGGTCCCCAACCTTTTTAGCACCACGGCCCGGTATGATGTCACACAGAGTTTTCACGGACCGGTCTTTTTTTTTCCAATAAACTTTATTGCACATTTTTCAATTTAACGGACCGGTCTTTAAGATGGAGGATTACTGTAGCAACGCCACGCAGAAGGAGGAACAGATACGTGATAACACAAACCCTGAGCTTTAACTTTGACACGCATGGATAGAACACGGCACAGGTCTCATCACCCCCCCCCCCCCCTTCCCACACTCATGGTGCAAAAAAGAAGTACTGTCTATTAAATGTAGCTTTCTTTCTTTTTTTAAGTCAAAGGCTCCTCTTCTGTCTCCTGGCTGGACCTTTTCCCCTCAGCAGAGAAACTTTCCAAAGACGTTTTCTTTTTTACTCATTTTGCTAGCTCCTGGGTTTTATTTTAGCGGTAACTTATCACGTGACAGAGAAGAGCGCCTTGGCCTGCGTTAAATTTAGTCTTTGTAGTTTAGTTTAGTCTGTTTAGTTTAGTTTAGTTTAGTTAAGTCATTTCCTATTAAACTCTGACTTCATGTTTTATGTTTATACACAATCATGATGCCTGTTGAGGCGACTGTTGTTGTAAATATTAGGTTATGTAAATAAAACTGAATTGAATTGAAGAAACTTCCATCAGGATCCCTGAAGGTCAGATGGATCTGAGTGGTGTTTCTGCTTTTCCTGGAATCATCTGCTGTTCTTTTTCTTCCTGTTACTCTGACTTTGTTAAGCTGGAAGAAACAATAAAGTTTTCAAAACATTGAAGCCTCATTTGGCTGTTGAGAGAGTCTCAGAAAATAAGGTTCTGTGTAAAACGTTCCAAAGACTTCTGGAGGTTTGGTGAATCCAGACCTTCGGGGAGACGCTGGGCGTCTGGTACGGAGACTTGGAAAAAGGTTTGGAGGATTTGTTTTAAAAAGAAATCTTCCAGAAACTAACATTAAACTTCCAGACTGAAGCCTGTTTGGAAAAGAATTACCTGGAACCAGGTCAACTTACCAGGTGACCACTAGGGGGCTTCTTTTAAGTTCTCCACTGTAGAACAGCCTGACTGCACAAAGGAATAGATTTATTATTGAAAAGGAAAAAACTGGTGAACGAACCTAAAACCCGTTAATACATCGAGACCGGACCGTCTGACGAAACGACGAGAAGTCAAGAACGTTCCAGAACGTAAATAAATGGTATAAATGGTTGATGTGTAGTGGTCAGTGTGGAGCATGGGGGCGTGGCTAACCTTACCTTGGTGCCTCTCTTGCACACCTGCTCCTCATCTCATCTCTGTCTTTAAAGGCCGGAGCCTTTCTCTTCTCTCTACCAGATGATTACTATTCAGTAGCTCCCTGTAACTGTCGGTTTGGTGACGAGGAATAAACCGTTAACCTGGCCTCCGCCTCCGACTCTGCTTTGGATCCTTCCACTCACCATAACACGATGACATTTTTCCGACAGCTGTCTCTGCTTCTCAATCTCCTGCGATGACAGACATCTCTGTGCTGGACCTCTAGGAGGCGCTCTGTGCCCTTCAGCGTCATTCTAAGAACCTGATGGACAGGAGTTGAACCCATCCAGGATCACCTACTTCAAAGCTAAAGTCTGCTCGAAAAGGTGGTTTGGCCCCGCCCCCACCAGCTTTAACCTGGAAGAGTTCCAGAGGCGGTTTCTGGAATGCGGCTGGAAAAGGCGGGGCCTCCACCGCCTTCATCATCATCTTCATCTACCAGACAGAATCCTCCCGCACGTCCATCATGAAGCTCCACGAGTCCAGATCCAGAACTTCACCAGAACCGGCCGGGTCACATTCCGCTGACCACAGAAAGAAAGTTCTGTAAATGTTCGTCTGTAGGGATGGTTCTGAACCACGCCCACAACAGAAGAGAACGAGGAAACGCTCCCTCACGCACGCGCCTTCAACCTCCTCTGAACACCTGTCTACCATCTCAGCCCGGCGAACCTGCGCGGCTCACGGATGCACGCGCTCACAGCGGCCCGCTCTGCTCAGCGGCTGCGGGGGGGCTGCCTCCTGCAACATTCACGCGCGCACCAAATGGCATCTCACCTGTGGCTCCTCTGCTGTTCACCTGAACCAAGTCCAGCTTCTCACCATCGGAACCCGCAGAGCTGTCCGCGCGCGCCGCTTCCTTCTGCGCGCGCAGCTTAAGAAGCGGCTTCACCTTGACCAGCTGACTCCTCCTCCTCCTTCACTCCTCCTCATTCAGCAGAAGGAGCGCGTCGTGACGCGCTGCGCGTGTCTGGTGGGCTTTTGCACGGGGCACGCGCTCACGCACAGAGAGGCGTGTTTTCTTTGAGGCGGGTTGAAAACAGGAGTGACTGAGATGTTCAGCCAGGAGCAGCGACCCCCGCCGGCGCAACCTCTGAACTGCAGCTCGCTCACCTGGAGATGCCCTACTGTGACGTCACACACACACACCGCGTGGGACATAGTTCAAAGAAAAACTGCACATTAATCCTGAAACGTTCTAGGTTTGATGTTAAACATTTAACATCAAAAGCTGAGAAATTAAAAATAGAAAAGACAAAAAAAGAACAAAACAAACAATAACAATATTAAGGAAGTCCTCACTTGAATGTTTTGTTCCTGTTGATTTACATAACATCTACAGTGATAGAACAGAATAGAATAGAATAGACTAGAATAGAACAGAACAGAACTTAATTGATCCAACAGAAGGGAAATTGTCTTGCAGAGGAGGGAGGTGAGTATGATAGCTGCAGACGACCTTCATCGTCTTAACCCTTGTTCTATCCTAGGCATGTTAACGTTGGGAGTGGGGTCATCTAGACCCACTAGACTAGACTGAACCTTTGTTCTTCACTGATTTGTGATCTTCACTGGTGTCCATGGATGACATGAAATCCTCTCCACCTTTATCCACCTTTATCATGGTAGGAGAACACCTCAATGGAAGGGGGGGGTCATAGGATAGAACAAGGGATAAAGAGACTAGAATGATGTGGTTGTCGGGCAGAATTCCAGCCTGTGGACGCACAAATCACACCTCTTCCTTTTTGGGCATCTGCAGACGTGCAGTTGTGGCTGCACAGAAGAAACTGCTGACTGTCGGTCAGCAGAGGTGGAGCCTCTGTGGTTCCGGCTCAGGTGACCCGTCTACCTGCAGCTCATTTGACTTCCAAAGAACCCCATTCAAATGAGCAACTTCAGTTTCACGCTCAGCTCCAACACGGAGCAGCTTCCATTTGGGATCCGAAGGGGTTTTCTGCTGGAATTAAGTCATCCGTTGTGGAATTCATCTGTACCTTCAAATGTGTGAGACGGCTCTGCTTCTTCAGGACATCTTTGGTGATGTCATCAGCATAGCAGTGCACTTGAATTTGACATTCATTCATTCATTCATTCACTGTACCGTTTGTCACTTTCGGGGTCACGGGGCTGCTGGAGCCTATCCTGGCCACGAAGGCAGGGGGCGCCCTGGACAGGTCGCCAGTCTGTCAAGTAGAATGTCCACAATCACACGTCCATTCACTCTCACACTCAAACCTCTGGACAATTTAGAGTTACCAATTAACCTATGAAGCATGTTTTTGGATGGTGGGAATAAGTCGGAGATCCCAGAGAGAACCCACGCATACACGGGGAGAACATGCTAACTCCACACAGAAAGGTCCCCCATTGATGTTGTGTTTTCAAGTCCCCCAGCCGGGACTTGAACCAGGGGCCTTCTTGCTGTGAGGCAAGAGTGCTAACCACTGTACCATCGTGCAGCCCTGAATTTGACAGTTTTCCCCAAAATTGTTTTCCTGTTGGGGGGTGCACAGTGGTGTAGAGCGGTTAACACTCCCACCTCACAGTGAGGAGGCCCTGGTTCGAACCCAGCTGGGTTCTGTCTGTGTGGAGTTTGCGTGTTCTCCTGGTTCATGGGTGCATTTTCCCCCAAACTCCAGACACATGAATCATAAGTTCAATGATGTCTCAAAACTGACCTAGGGGGTGAATGTGTGTCCCTGCTACAGACTGGTGACCTGTTCCAGGGGAACCCCGCCTTCACCCAATTGCTAGGATAGGCTCCAGCAACCCTATAACCCCAAAAGGGATGCACCTGGTTCAGAAGATGGATGGAGGGAGGATGGAGGGATGAATAATGGATGGATGGATGTTTTCATGTGAGTCAACACTGTATTTGGGGTAGAAGAAAAAAACATGAGGGCCAAATCAAGTGTCTGTTTTGAAAACAAACTCTCAGACTTTGGATCTAAATCTCAGAGGTCAGACGTTCTGCAGAGATGTGGACCTTCTGCTGCAGGTTCTGCACCAATAAAAGAACAACCAATCACAAACACGTATCTGGTCAAGATTGTTCAGATGAAAGAACAGAAAGCTAGTCAGAAAATGTTTTTTTGAATTTAACTAATAGTGAAATAAATAAAGTTGTTTTGTTTTCCGTGTGTGCTGATTTGAAAGTAAAGATGTTTTTATCTCTTCAAATGTCAGACAGAAAGTCCCAAAGACAGATTTAATCCTTCACATCAGTTTGTTAAAGCATCATTCAAGCTGGGAATAATCTACAAGAGACACGACTAAACTGTCCTCAAGCTACAAGGGGACGTAGAACAGGACCCTGAGGAACACCACAAGTCAGTTCTCTCGGTTCTGATGACTTGAATTTGAGTCATGACATCTGGACTTCCAATCTTCTTTAGTTCTGATGTAAAAAGGCAATGAGGCGGTCCAAGAGTTACAAAGAACTGGGTTGAAGGAAGTACCTCGTCTCTGGACGCCATGGGACTGACTTGACTGACACGTCTCTGAAGCATCACAGTCGGGGACAGTACCACTGGCAGACTGGGGGCGTGGTTCCTCCGTTTCAGGGAGGGACACAACGATTGGAGAATCACCAACCTCAGCCTCCCAAAGAAAGGTCTGTTCCAGAGAAGTGGAGAGGAGAATTCAGCCGGTAGTCGATCCAGATCCAGGAACAACAGTCCGGCTTCTGAGCTGGCTGTGGTACAGGGGATATCGTAAACATAATGTATACGGTTAATGAGTGACTAGCTGTGTATTTTACAGAGTTTACCAATTATGTCAGTAAAAATTCAACAAGGTGACTTCCTGGATTCTTTTCCACCATTCTGTCCATCATAGTTGAATCTGCGACGAAGACTACAGACCACAGACCACACAACTGGTGCTGACTAAATACAGTTATATAAATCTATATCCATCCATCCATCCATCCATCCATCCATCCATCCATATCGACATATATAGAATCAGCAGCCATTAACTAATCCTCATTTCTAAAGATTTTCCAAATTCGGAATGAAAACCGTCCAACAGACTGGCGAGGAGTCACCAACAGGAAACTGCTCACAGACAAAGAAGCTCTCACATGCACTCGTGCACTCCCATGATTCACACGTGCACTCATGTGATCCAGCATAGAGTCACTCTGCAGAACTGTATGAAGGTTTTTGTTGGTTTCTTAGAAGGAGAAGCTGCATCCCAAAGAAAGAAACAAAAATGTGCGTTAGGCTGAGCATGTGCGTGTGTGTGTGCGCATGTGCGTGTGCATGTGTGCTTTCAGGGGCTCTCACTTTTCTGACAGAAGAACTGAGAGACTAAAGGATCAGTGTTCCTCTCAACAGGAACCACATTCCACTACAAATGATTTGACTATGGGTTCTCCTTTTTGTCCCTTTTGATGACCTGTCCTGCCGTAATCACAGCTCTTTATCAGGCCTGTGCCCCCCCCCCCCCCCCAACCAAAAAAATGGTCCTGAAATGGAGGAGAACGTGCGTAGGGTCTTGGATTAGGTGTTAGGACCGTGGCGTGGATTGGTCATGGCTTGGATCGTCATGGCGTGGATCAGTCATGGCGTGGATCAGTCGTGGCGTGGATCAGTCGTGGCGTGGATCAGTCGTGGCGTGGACTGGTCGTGGCGTGGATCGGTCGTGGACTGGTCATGGCGTGGATCGACCATGGCGTGTATCGACCGTGGCGTGGATGGGTCGTGGCGTGGATCGATCATGGCGTGGATGCGTCGTGGCGTGGATCAGTCGTGGCATGGATTGGTCATGGCGTGGATCAGTCGTGGCATGGAATGGTCATGGCGTGGATTGGTCATGGCGTGGACCAGTCGTGGCTTGGATCTGTCATGGCGTGGAATGGTCATGGCGTGGATCAGTCGTGGCATGGAATGGTCATGGCGTGGATTGGTCATGGCATGGATTGGTCATGGCGTGGATTGGTCATGGCGTGGACCAGTCGTGGCTTGGATCTGTCATGGCGTGGAATGGTCATGGCGTGGATCAGTCGTGGCATGGAATGGTCATGGCGTGGATTGGTCATGGCGTGGACCAGTCGTGGCTTGGATCTGTCATGGCGTGGAATGGTCATGGCGTGGATCAGTCGTGGCATGGAATGGTCATGGCGTGGATTGGTCATGGCATGGATTGGTCATGGCGTGGATCAGTCGTGGCATGGAATGGTCATGGCGTGGATCTGTCATGGCGTGGATTGGTCATGGCGTGGATTGGTCATGGCGTGGATCAGTCGTGGCATGGAATGGTCATGGCGTGGATCTGTCATGGCGTGGATTGGTCATGGCATGGATTGGTCATGGCGTGGATCAGTCGTGGCATGGAATGGTCATGGCGTGGATCTGTCATGGCGTGGATTGGTCATGGCGTGGATCAGTCGTGGCATGGAATGGTCATGGCGTGGATCAGTCGTGGCATGGAATGGTCATGGCGTGGATCAGTCGTGGCATGGAATGGTCATGGCGTGGAATTGGTCATGGCGTGGATCGGTCGTAGCGTGTATCAGTCGTGGCATGGAATGGTCATGGCATGGAATGGTCATGGCATGGATTGGTCATGGCGTGGATTGGTCATGGCGTGGATCGGTCATGGTGTGGATCTGTCGGGGCGTGGGTTGGTCATGGCGTGGATCGTCATGGCGTGGATCGGTCGTGGACTGGTCGTGGCGTGGATTGGTCATGGCGTGGATCGACCGTGGCGTGGATCGGTCGTGGCGTGGATCGGTCATGGCGTGGATTGGTCATGGCGTGGATTGGTCATGGCATGGATTGGTCATGGCGTGGGTCGGTCACCCCCGCCCCCCTCTCTTTAGCAAAACAGCTGATAAAACTCATTAGGAGATATTTTTGACAAATGGTGACATGGATCTCCTTAAAGCAGGGGTGTCAAACCTACGGCCCGTGGGCCATTTCCGGCCCCCAAGACAATATTTTGCGACTTAACATGAAAGTTTAATGTTAGTGCATCCCGCCAGTTTTGTATGAATGACAATTCTTCAGTGTTGTGTTGCCATGGTAAACTATTACCATGGCGATAAGGTCAGGTGACATTTGTATGTTTGTCCGATCAAGCCCTCCAGAAGAATCCACCCACTAATGCAGGGGTCGGGAACCTATGGCTCGCGAGCCACATATGGCTCTTTTGATGGTCACGTATGGCTCGCAGACAAATCTTTATTTATACCATTTTTTTTTTTCATCAGACCAGTCCTTCTCGTGCGCGATGCGATGCCAGAGGCGCGCAGTAGTAGCGGTGCTTGGAGAGAAAAATCTGCGCCAGCACTCAGTTTACTAGTATCTACTATTTCACAGAGTTTATTCCAGCAGGAAACCTATTAATTGCCGTGCCTAAACCTGCGCGCTCCCGTCTCTGAGAAAGAGCGCGCAGATGCGGGGACGGGATGTGAGGAAGAAAGCAGAGGGTGGGGGGCACCCCACCCTCTGCTTTCTTCCTCACAGGCAGCAGGTGAATCGCACAGGGATTGTAAAAACGTAAAACACGCTGCCCGTCACTCACTGCAGTGTGTGAGTGTGTGTTTGTCTCCACGTCTGCATGTGAGTCTTCCTCACATCTAAAGAACATTCAGACCTACCATCACGTTTAAAGTCTCAACGCCTGCATGAAGCAGAAACTCACCACGGATCAACCAGACTAGACCATCAGCAGAACCACCAGGAGAAATACTCATCATTTATTAGCAACAGCATAACGATGTTATTAAAAAGAATTCACAGACTTATTGTACTTTAAAAATGTTGAAATTACATCAAATGCTCACATTCACTTGTATTTTTAGTTTTAAACATATTGTTGTGGACTGAGTTGGGTCCGCTGTCGGGCCGCGTTAAAAGTTCTGGAGTTCAAGGAACGCATCAAGCAGAGATCTGATTGGCTCTCAGTTCTGTCGCTCAGCCTGTTGTTAGGTAGTTTGGACCAATGGGGTTCAGCTATGGGCCGAATAAGAGAAATAGGAGGGCTGGAGCGGGAGCAGGGAATATAAAGTGGGAGAAGCGCTCTCGTCTCAGCGGGAGAGATTCAGGAGTTGCTGAATTAATTTTACGGCGTTTGCTGCGATCTATTGTAACTAGAATAAAGAACCTTAAAAGAGGTTAAGTCTCCGTGCCTCAGTGTGGGACAGGGACGCTACATTATTGTATGGCTCTTTCGAAATTACATTTGAAAATATGTGGCGTTTATGGCTCTCTCGGCCAAAAAGGTTCCCGACCCCTGCACTAATGGGAGGAGCCAAACATATACAGACCTAACCTCCACCCACTAGTGGGCGGAGCCACATTAAAAGAAAACTCAAAGAGGTTTCTCTTTTTCTCTCCTGTACATCCCAGTTTTATTTTTTACGCTCATCCGGTTTTTAATTTGCAGATTTTAAAATCTGCTTGGAGGAAAGACCTCACATGTTCATCCTCACATCAGACTGACTTCATGAAAAATAAACCGCCATCTTGACAGACGTCGTTCTGAATCAGTTCCGTTTATTTCTGACTCCAACAAACAACCAATTTTTAAGGAGGTTAGCAGACAAACATTAAACTCATTTAGAAGAAAAGAATGACATTTTCTACAATTCCAAAGTGGTTACAATCCAGACCTTTCCATAAAATGGTCTCATTGGAATCATTCTCAACATCTTACGTGGAAGAGGTCGTCTCCATCCTGACTGGAGACGCTGGGCTCACCTGCCTGGAGCTCAGGTTTGAGACTCATGTTTCCTCATCTTTGCATAGGTTCTGATCCCTGCCCTTAAGCATAAACGGGTGAGGAGGAGTCAGGGACTCAGGAACGACGTCGGACCATGCTGGGTCCACATCACAGATTTACTTCGGGACTGGCGTCCGTCGTCCCCATGAGGAGCTTCATACTCGGCTAATCTGGTTCCGGGTGACCTGAGCTTTGATGAAGCGTCTTTGGATGAGAAGTGAGACCAGAACAAGAATCTGGAGTCTCTGCACCTGAATCAGATTTCCCCTTCTTAGTTCTGGTTCTGTTGAAGCCTGCATGGTCCCTGTAGACCACTACTGGGTGGCTCCACTAAGACACATAGAAAAGGCACAATGGTTCAGCCCAGAACTGATCAGGAAAACTCCAGAACTCCGAGGCTGAACAGATGGATCGTCTCCAGAAAAACAATAGATCAAAAACTCACAAAAACAAAAACTGGCTAAAAACCGAAAAGCAGTTGCAGCAAAAAGAGAGTGAAAAATGCAGCAAGTGGAGGGCTGTGGAGGGAGTCCTGCCACTGTGTCCTCGAGCAAGGCACTTTTACAGCAGGCGCTTGGTCCAGAGTGGGAGAAAAGAGCGAGGCCTTCCCGAAACACGGAATCAAACCATAAAAAAGGATTTCCTTGTTTTCATTCTTAAATAACTTTAAAAACTGCTGTTCCGCTGGAGGTTTACATTCTGACATCCAGCGATGGAACCATCCAAAAATACAAATGTGCAAAAGTTGTAAACAAAAGGTGGCGAGCGCCAGTGTGTCACAGCCGGGTGGGCTCCTCCTCGCTGTCGCTGCAGTTACCACAGCATTCCTGCAGGGGGAGAAAGAGAGCACATCATGTCCCAGTTTTCTTGGTGAAGACCAAAACTCTGAAAGCTGCCCCCAACCAAACCTCTAAAGGCTCCTCCCCCAACCAAACCTCTAAAGGCTCCTCCCCCAACCACACCTCTAAAGGCTACTCTCCCAACCACACCTCTGAAGGCCCCTCCCCCAACCACACCTCTAAAGGCCCCTCCCCCAACCACACCTCTAAAGGCCCCTCCCCCAACCACACCTCTAAAGGCCCCTCCCCCAACCACACCTCTAAAGGCCCCTCCCCCAACCACACCTCTAAAGGCTCCTCCCCCAACCACACCTCTAAAGGCTCCTCCCCCAACCACACCTCTAAAGGCTCCTCCCCCAACCACACCTCTAAAGGCTCCTCCCCCAACCACACCTCTGAAGGCTCCTCCCCCAACCACACCTCTAAAGGCTCCTCCCCAAACCACACCTCTAAAGGCTCCTCCCCAAACCACACCTCTAAAGGCTCCTCCCCCAACCATACCTCTGAAGGCTCCTCACCCAACCACACCTCTGAAGGCTCCTCCCCCAACCACACCTCTAAAGGCTCCTCCCCCAACCTCACCTCTGAAGGCTCCTCCCCCAACCATACCTCTGAAGGCTCCTCCCCCAACCACACCTCTAAAGGCTCCTACCCAAACCATACTTCTGAAGGCTCCTCCCCCAACCATACCTCTGAAGGCTCCTCCCCCAACCATACCTCTGAAGGCTCCTCCCCCAACCACACCTCTGAAAGCTCCTCCCCCAACCACACCTCTAAAGGCTCCTCCCCCAACCACACCTCTGAAGGCTCCTCCCCCAACCACACCTCTAAAGGCTCCTCCCCCAACCACACCTCTGAAGGCTCCTCCCCCAACCACACCTCTAAAGGCTCCTCCCCCAACCACACCTCTAAAGGCTCCTCCCCCAACCATACCTCTAAAGGCTCCTCCCCCAACCATACCTCTGAAGGCTCCTCCCCCAACCACACCTCTAAAGGCTCCTCCCCCAACCACACCTTTAAAGGCTCCTCCCCCAACCAAACCTCTGAAGGCTCCTCCCCCAACCATACCTCTGAAGGCTCCTCCCCCAACCACACCTCTGAAGGCTCCTCCCCCAACCATACCTCTGAAAGCTCCTCCCCCAACCACACCTCTAAAGGCTCCTACCCAAACCATACTTCTGAAGGCTCCTCCCCCAACCACACCTCTAAAGGCTCCTCCCCCAACCAAACCTCTGAAGGCTCCTCCCCCAACCAAACCTCTGAAGGCTCCTCCCCCAACCACACCTCTAAAGGCTCCTCCCCCAACCAAACCTCTGAAGGCTCCTCCCCCAACCACACCTTTAAAGGCTCCTCCCCCAACCACACCTCTAAAGGCTCCTCCCCCAACCACACCTCTAAAGGCTCCTCCCCCAACCATACCTCTGAAGGCTCCTCCTACAACCAAACCTCTGAAGGCTCCTCCCCCAACCACACCTCTGAAGGCTCCTCCCCCAACCATACCTCTGAAGGCTCCTCCCCCAACCAAACCTCTAAAGGCTTCTCCCATAACCATACCTCTGAAGGCTCCTCCCCCAACCACACCTCTGAAGGCTCCTCCCCCAACCACACCTCTGAAGGTCATCATGATGCTGCAGAAACTGCCACCTGCTAACTCACCTGTCTTCCAAAGAGCCGCTGCAGCAGCCCCTGTTTAGGGGGCGGAGACGGCTGACCCCTCCAGTCCAGGTCGGGGGGAACGACGCCGTCCTGATGAAAAACATTCAGCTCAAAGAAACACTCCGTCTCGATCATCTGGAGGGGAAACAGAGAACTCCGTCTGCACTTCAGCAAAACAGCTTTTTGTTAAGTTAATCAATTTAAGTCATGAGGGGCCAAGCGGGGGTCTGCCTGTGCTGAGAGGAGACACTTTGAATGTTGGAACAGGAAAAGGTAGAGAGCTAGTGGACAAGATGCAGAGGACGACAGACATGCTGTGTGTCCAGGAGAGGTGGAACGGTGGAAAGGCCAGAAGCTGAGGAGCAGCGCTCTAGCTGTTCTATGGTGGAGACGGGAGGAGAATGGAGGAGGAGGAGGAGGGGGAGTTATCTAAAGCAGTGGTCCCCAACCACCGGGCCGCGGGACACTTGGCACTGGGCCGCGGGAAATTTTTGCACCAGGACGCACAGAAAGAAAAAATAATTTCCATTTTATTGTTTTTTTTTTCCCGACAAAAACGTTTTATTTTGAAAAGTGACCGGATTCACTTTGTTACATCTGTCACACTTAACGCACATCAAAGTTGCGACACCAAACATCCGGTGATAAACCCCACTAAAATTAAACCCAAACAACCAAAATGAGCAAAAAACAAACTTCTTTAGAAAGTTGCTTTGACAAGGGGAAAATTATTATTATTATTGTTATTATCATTACTAAAGAGAAAATACCACCCCCGGTCCACGTTAAATCTGTCTTGCGTTGCACCTCAAACCCCCCCAGTCCGCGGTAAACGTGCCTTGCGTTGTACCGGTCCAGGGTGACAAAAATGTTGGGGACCACTGCTCTAAAGGAGTTTGTTAGGAGGTAAAAAGATAGAGTGATGAGCGATGAGGAAGACCAAATAGGTTTCTGAATGCAGTGAAGGAAGGTAGCTGTGTTAGAGGACGCAGAAGACAGTCAGATGGAGGCAGCTGATTGGCTGAGGCGACCTCTGAAGGGAAAAGCCCAAAGGAAAAGACAATGTTTGAAACTCTCTGTTCCCAGATAGAACCTGTTAGAAACCCAGGTTTCCTCAGAAATCCTGCTTTCATGGTTGACATGACTCACTTTTGGAGAAACGCAGAAGGCGCTCTGATTTACGTACAGCTGTAGATTGTTAACCGTTAATACCGGAGCTGGTGCCATCATCATCATCATCATCATCATCATCATCATCAGCAGCAGCAGCAGCAGTGAGCGAGGTCTCAACCACCGCAGCTCTTCAACCGTGGACGCAATCAACGTGAACCAACAGATTCTGAGGCAGTAAAGCAGAATCTGTTGGTTCACGTTGATTCTGCACAAACTTCACAAATGTCAAGTGTTACATCACAAAAACCCTGGAGGATTCTGGGAAACCAAAACAAAGTGAATTTGGATTGATTTGCATTTTGACCACCAGGTTCTGGAGTCTGACCTCGTCCTGCCAGGGGATGGAGACGCTGCCCGTGGACACTTTGCTGTAGAAGGACTCGTCCTTCGGCTCTAGCTCCACCCCTTTGACGGTGGAGAACTGCTCGATGTCCAGGACGTCTTTACAGTAGATGGCCTGAGGCTGCAGCACAAACGCACAATCAGTGGTCTTTACACACAAAACACATGAAGAAAACACTCCAGCCAACAAACACGCACAGCTTTCTGAACACGTCTGACAGATTCAGACCAATGAATTCCACTTCCTGTTTGGAAAAACTGTTTTAAATCCATGAAATGAGTAACGAATGAAGCCAAATCCTTTAAACCGTTGGTCTTTGATCATCTTTGGCTGAGCGCTTTCAGGTCTTAGAGCATGAAAGGCTGAAGACCCACTGATGTTTGTGGTGATTTAACGTGTTTTTGTGGCATTTTTCTGATGACATTTATTCATTCATTTCATTTTCATTTATGTATTTGTTCCTTTCATGAAAATTGCTGATTGTTATTTAGAAAGTTCGGCTCAACGTTGCATTTCGGAGTATTTTTGTATTCAGACTGTTGTGCCTCATGAGCAGACGAAAAACTGCTGTCTGAAAAAGATCGTATTTGTGATGTAGAAATAGACTGGGCGGGGCCACAAGCTCCCTGTTCCCCGCGCCATGCAACCAGTAACACGGATGACATAAGGGCGGGGTTGCTCTGCACCCACAGTCCCGCCCACGACTCAGAGGTGAATCTAATGAACTCCTGGCGCTCTGCAGAAACTACGTCTAGAAAAGGACAGATTTTTAGATTCAAAACAGCTTCGTCGTCATGAAAAGACGACAAGGAACGATTTAAAAACAGATGATCGGAGTGGAACTCATCTAACATCTTTCTGTCCCCTTTAGCTTCCTGTAGCTGGTTTAAGGCGTCAGCCATTGGGACGTCACTCAGACGCTGAGGACGGATGTCCATCGTGAGAACAGGAGCAGGAACCTTCTGAGAGGGAGGGATCAGAGGAGGAACCTACGTCGGGGGTGAA
This sequence comes from Oryzias curvinotus, assembly GCA_023969325.1. Lineage (NCBI taxonomy): Eukaryota > Metazoa > Chordata > Actinopteri > Beloniformes > Adrianichthyidae > Oryzias > Oryzias curvinotus. The sequence continues at coordinate 281,624 of CM043719.1, forward strand.
GGGCGCCTCCAGCATGCCGGCCTCCAGGCGCTTGAAGTTGATGGTGTGGAAGATGGGATGGGCTTTGACCTCAGAGGCCCCGCCTCCCTGACAGCCCAGCCTCTCCGTGGGATCTTTGGCGAGCAGCTGAAAGGTCAGACAGGAAACATGGGGGGCTCAGTTTTCAGGTTTGTACTGAAAAAAAGGTGCTTCAGCAGAAGATGATGGCGGAGGCGGAGTTACAGGAGAACTTCCTGTCAGCTGTTCTGAGGTCACGTTAGAGAAAACATCCCAAACTTTACGGAAGACAGACGTCCTCCTCTGGCTGTGGAGGCGTGTCCACCCACCATCTTACAGAGGGACCTGGCGTCTTCGGAGAACTTGCTGGAGTACTCCTCCTCCACCTCCTTCACCAGCCGCTCCACCTCCTCCCTCTTGATCTTCTTCCTCCTCTGCTGGAACGGCGACTGGCCTTCGATCATCTCGTACAGCAGGCAGCCCAGCGCCCACCAGTCGGGGCTGAAGGTGTACCGCTCGTTCTGGACCACCTCTGGGGCTGGGGGGGCACAGGAAGAGGAAATTATTTCTTTTCAGATTAAAAAGGACTTTGAAGAAAGGAAGTGCAGATCACTGAAGACATGAGACGCTGCGTTCCACGTGTGGATCCATCACTACGGGGAGTGTGTCTCTGTGTGTGTGTCTCTGTGTGTGTGTCTGTGTGTGTGTCTGTGTGTGTGTGTCTGTGTGTGTGTCTCTGTGTGTGTGTCTGTGTGTGTGTCTGTGTGTGTGTCTCTGTGTGTGTGTGTCTCTGTGTGTGTGTGTCTCTCTGTGTGTGTGTCTCTGTGTGTGTCTGTGTGTGTAGTAATAATTGTAGGTTACTAAGGGACTCCATTACCCATGTATCCCACTGTTCCCACGCGGCCCTTGATGCTGTCTCCTTCAGGAACGTGGACCGCCAGCCCCAGGTCTGATATCCTGATGTGTCCTGCAGACAGACGTTCCTTCTGAATGACGGAGAAGGTTCCTTTCAGGCAGAGGAACCAACAACCCCGATGAGCTTTGGAAACAGATGGTTGTGTTCTCCTTCATCTGAGTTGTTGGTTTCTCCTCACAGATCCAGGAGGACGTTGACCTCTGCCAGGGACTCGGTCTAACGCTGGACTAGAGCGCCCTCTGCTGCTACAGAGCAGGAACCTCACCTCCTCTGCAGAACTTGGTTTCTGCTCAGCTCTGAAGGGCTCTGAAGCTTCAAACCTTTAACTGAAACATTTTTTTAGATTTCTTCTGTGATTTAAAGAATGCTCATGAGAGAAACGTCCGGATCTTCGGATTTTAGATGTGAAAAATGTTCTGAACCAGGACGGCTCTGTGGTGCTGGTTCTGAACAAAAAGGCTCCTCCAGAGCAAACAGATCAAATTGATATTTGTAGGATAATAAAGGAAGCTGATCAGTAGCAATGCAGAACTGTGAAGCACGGTGGTGGAGAGCTAATGATGTGGGTTGGTTCAAATTCATCCTAAATCTCCAGAGAAGTCCTTCTGATCTCCAACAGACTCTTAGATGATAGACTGAACAAATCTGGGCCAGGCGAGGGTCCTGACTGAAGGGGTGTCTGAACTCACCGTGGTCGTCCAGCAGAATGTTCTCTGGCTTCAGGTCTCTGAGTGAGGAAGAGGAGCAGAGTGAGAGCAGAGCCTGGACCCAGAGAGAAGGCGCAGGTTAAGGTGGTGCACCTGTAAACGATGCGTTCTCGGTGAAGGTCCTCCAGGCCGCAGCAGATCTCCGCCGTGTAAAACACGGCCCTCCCCTCGTCAAACCCCGCATCCCCCATGTGGTAGATGTGAAACTTCAGGTCTCCGCCGTTCATCAGGGTCAGCACCAGGCACAGTGCGTCCTTTGTCTCGTAGGCGTACGCTAAACTCACCTGAGCACAAGAGACATGGAAACGACCATCGGTCCTCCAAACGTCCAGATGCCCGATTTGTTAACAGCCCCAACACTGGCAATGCGTCTCTGACGGTGACACGCCTAACGGTGAGGCTTCTGACAGTGATGCGTCTGACGGTGAGGCATCTAATGGTCACGCCTCTGACGGTGACACTTCTGACAGTGATGCTTCTGACGGTGAGGCTTCTAATGGTGCTGATTCTGACATTGCCGCTTCTGACGGTGATGCTTCTGACAGTGAGGCACCTTACGGTGACACATCTGACGGTGACACTTTTGACAGTGACACTTCTGACAGTGCCGCTTCTGACAGTGAGGCATCTGACAGTGACACTTCTGACGATGACGCGTCTGACGGTGACGCCTCTAACAGTGAGGCATCTGACAGTGACACTTCTGACGATGACGCGTCTGACGGTGTCGCGTCTAACGGAGACACTTCTGACAGTGACACTTCTGACAGGGACACTTCTGACAGGGACACTTCTGACAGTGACACTTCTGACAGGGACACTTCTGACAGGGACACTTCTGACAAAGACACTTCTGACAGTGACACTTCTGACAGTGACACTTCTGACGGTGACACTTCTGACGGTGACACTTCTGACGGTGCCGCTTCTGACGGTGATGCGTCTGACGGTAAGGCATCTGATGGTAAGGCGTCTGACAGTGACGCCTCTGACAGTGACACTTCTGACAGGGACACTTCTGACGGTGACACTTCTGACAGGGACACTTCTGACGGTGACACTTCTGACAGGGACACTTCTGACGGTGACACTTCTGACGGTGACACTTCTGACAGGGACACTTCTGACAGGGACACTTCTGACGGTGATGCGTCTGACGGTAAGGCGTCTGATGGTAAGGCGTCTGACAGTGACGCCTCTGACGGTGACACTTCTGACAGTGACACTTCTGACAGTGACACTTCTGACGGTGCCGCTTCTGACGGTGACACTTCTGACGGTGACACTTCTGACAGTGATACTTCTGACAGTGACACTTCTGACAGGGACACTTCTGACAGGGACACTTCTGACAGTGACACTTCTGACGGTGCCGCCTCTGACGGTGATGCGTCTGACAGTGATGCGTCTGACAGTGACGCTTCTGACAGTGAGGCTTCTGACAGTGAGGCTTCTGACAATGACACTTCTGACAGTGACACTTCTGACAGGGACACTTCTGACAGGGACACTTCTGAGAAAGACACTTCTGACAGGGACACTTCTGACAGTGACACTTCTGACGGTGCCGCTTCTGACGGTGACACTTCTGACAGGGACACTTCTGACGGTGATGCGTCTGACGGTGACACTTCTGACAGTGACACTTCTGACAGTGACACTTCTGACAGGGACACTTCTGACGGTGATGCGTCTGACGGTAAGGCGTCTGATGGTAAGGTGTCTGACAGTGACGCCTCTGACGGTGACACTTCTGACAGTGACACTTCTGACAGTGACACTTCTGACAGTGACACTTCTGACGGTGCCGCTTCTGACGGTGACACTTCTGACGGTGACACTTCTGACAGTGACACTTCTGACGGTGACACTTCTGACGGTGACACTTCTGACGGTGCCGCTTCTGACGGTGACACTTCTGACAGTGACACTTCTGACAGGGACACTTCTGACGGTGATGTGTCTGACTGTGATGCGTCTGACGGTAAGCCGTCTGACGGTGACGCCTCTGACGGTGACGCTTCTGACAGTGATACTTCTGACGGTGATGCCTCTGACGGTGCCGCTTCTGATGGTGAGGCGTCTGACGGTGTCGCGTCTAACGGAGACACTTCTGACAGTGACACTTCTGACAGGGACACTTCTGACGGTTCTGCTTCTGACGGTGATGTTTCTGACGGTGACGCTTCTGACGGTGACGCTTCTGACAGTGACGCTTCTGAAAGTGACGCTTCTCATGGTTCTGCTTCTGATGGTTCTGCTTCTGATGGTTCTGCTTCTGACGATGATGTTTCTGACGGTGACACTTCTAACAGTGCCGCTTCTGACGGTGCCACCTCTGACACTGACACTTCTGACGGTTCCGCTTCTGACGGTAACGCCTTTGACAGTGATGCGTCTGATGGTAATGCCTCTAACGGTAACAGGTCTGACTGTGACGCGTATGACAGTGACGCGGTCGCTCCATTCAGCACTCCACAAGAACCAGAAGAAGAACAGAGATCTGGCAGATTTGAGCATCATATTTATGTTTCCTATTAAAAAAACCTCTCAGCAGGTGTTAAAGGGTTAAAAGAGCCTACAGACGGCTGCTGAGGACACATTTCGAGAACGTTTCCCACAGATTCAGAGCTGCAGCAGTTTGGCATAAGACCGATTTTTGGTAAAAGTTTCTGATCAAATTTGACATAATTATGAAAAGCTGTTGCAGAGATTTCCGCTTCACTTTGATCAGGTGTTCTGATGGAATCTGGGTTCCTTTAAAGTCCAAAAGAGATGTTTTACATTAAATGTTTGTCTTTTTTCTAAACTTTCTCTGCCACAGGTTAGAAACTCTCAGCTATTCAGATGTCCCTAAATGCAGCAGGCAGCAGATAAAAAACTTTCTTTTGGTTGTCTGTGTGGTTGCACTTCCAGGGTCTGCCTATGGGGGCAGTGTGCCCCTCAGGTCAGAGGTGCTTACGACAAATCGGCTGTTGACTTTCTCCAGGATTTGCTTCTCGTTGAGCGCCATGGCCTCGCCTTTCCTCTTCTTGATCCTCTTCTTCTCCAGCTTCTTGCAGGCGTACATTTTGCCGGTGGCTCGTACCTGACAGGCGCACACCTGGAGGAGAGCAGCCGCATTAAGACAACGAGAAAGATGGAAGAAGGAAAGCCAAAACCCACCTACCCTTCATAGTGGAGGCTCCAAAGGAGAAACCACGCCCACACCTGTGTAAAACCACACCCCCCTCTCCTACAGCCTGTCCTCATAAAACCAGGAGAGAAATGAAATTCCCTCTTTTTTCTCTTTTCAGCTGTTTCCTTCCGTCATCAACTCCACTTGAAGTAATGAAACCTCGTCAGTCACTAGGGTTTATGACTATACTGATGTCATTTTCCAATTGAATGTGGTTCTGTTCTGGCCTAAAACCCAAACAGACGGAACCGGACTCTGTCCTATGAAAGCAGCAGCAGAACTCCTGAGAGCGGCAGGTTTAGGAAAGCAAGCATCCTCACCTCTCCAAAGCCTCCTTTTCCTAAAACTCTGTACTGCCGGAACGTTCTCTTCGTCACCGGCTGCCTGTTGGAGAACAGAACCCGAGTGAGATGCAGAACCACATCAGAGTTCGGATCAGAACTGTGAGTTTGTGTGAAGACGAGAACGATTTCAATTGGTCCGTTCTCATCTGCCTGGTGAAAGCCACGCAGGACGTCCATGTGAAGAGAAGATGCCTGCTGGACTTTCAAACCCTACCTCTCCAACCACTTCCACTGCAGGAACCTGTTAAAGAACATGCTGTCGAGGTAGTCCGCGAACGGCGCCACACTCAGGAAGTCATGGATCAATCTGGAACACAGCAAAGAGCAAAGTCCTGAGAGTTTGGTCAGGATCCACTTCAGACCAGGCAGATTGTGGATTTATTCTGACCAACGGTAACGTCGCACCTTCACGTCCTCTTTGAGCTTATTTACTAAAGTCTGGACAATGACAAAAAGTATTAATACCCCAACCTAAAGCCTGACCATGTCCCGTCTGCACACGCTCAGGTGGGAGTCCCCGAGTACCAGAACCATCATGCTGAGTTTGGGTCTTTGTTCTGCTTCAGAACCACGGATGAAGGTCAGTTAATCCCACACCATCACACTCCCGCCTCCATGTCTACCTCAAACAGCGCTAGAGTCCAGAGGTTTGTGGACGTTCTCCTTCCAGAAGGTTCCTCTTGGGTCTCATCAGAACATCAGTCCAGGAGTTGGTGGATCCTCTGTGTTCTTGTCTTCTGTGGTGTTTGTTCAAAGGTCGGATCCTGAACTCTGACTGGACCCGAGTCCAGTGAGGCCTGCAGGTCTCTCTGGACCTCCTGGATGAATCCTCCTCGTGTTCTTGGCCTCTTTTAGATGAATGTTCTCCTCTGGTTCTACTGAAGGTTCTACTCAGTTGTGCTCATTTAGCAGCTCAGTGATCCGTCAACACATAAAGTAAGTAGACTGATGGACCCCCTGCCATGGGAGGTGGGATCTCCATACCTGGTGGGGTCCTTGAAGAGTTCCTTGCAGGCGTCGTGCTGCAGCCGCTCTGCGCACCGCGCCGCCATGGCGTCCTCCACCTCTGACACGTGATCCTCCGACTGAAACCCAAACGTATGGAAACAGCTTTATGTTCAGAGACGTCGAATAGAGAAAGCATCACTGTCATCTGGCCCTTTCAATGTGACTTTTACTTCCTCCTTTACTCCTGTTTTGGGGATTGAACCTCCGTCTGTTCTGACCTGGATTCATCCATTTCATTTTCCTGTCGTCTGCAGACGTTTCTATCCTTTAATTGCCTCATTCTCTTTTCCTGCTGTTCCACCAGAATGATGGCGGCAAACTCAAATCCCGTTTACAGAGAATTTCCTGTGGTCACGCTTTGCCCCGCCCCCTGCTTCAGCCTGTGATGTCATCATCAAATACCTGTGGGTTGAGGTATCTGTCAATGAGCTCCTGGCCACACTCCTTCCTCTTTTCATCAGGGGTCACCTCATAGTCGGCCTGCACACACACATGCACAAACACACACACACACATGCACACACACAAACACATGCACACACACAGGAGGAGTTACTGCAAAGAACAATCGGTTCACTTTCGGTTGTAAAACTGACTTTTATTCTTTGGCTACTATCACTTCATTTGTCCACCAGGGGTCCCAGTATTTGTTGGTCCAAGTCCCATTAGCTGTCACGTGCATTTGGCCCCTCCCCGGGGGAAGTGGTGAGCTGTTGCCGCCCCCAGGAACCATTTGGTGGTTGAACCCCCCCAGTCCAACCCAAATGGGTCCCATTTTTAGAGTCTTTGCTATGACTCAGCCTGGATTTGGACTCTCAACCTTCCAGTCTCAGGGCGGACACTCTTCCACAAGGCCGCTGAGTTTCCTAAAGGACAGCTGTGACGTTTATGGCTAGGAAACGTCCTGTGTTTGTGACAGTTGGACTTCTCACTCTGAGAGCAAACATTCCCCTCAAAGGTGACTTTTTTAGTAGAAGATGTGATGACATCATCAGTCGCCACAACCAATCAGCTTTACCGATCTGCACAGGTGCTTTGGCAGAGATTTTTACCCTGGATCCCCCTCCTGACACCACCCTGTATTTTATCTGGGCTGGGGACCTGAGCCCCCTAGTGGCTGAATGGTTAGGCCCAAGGATGAAGCTCAATGCTTCCCCCAGGAATCGAACCCTGCTTTACCAGGCGCCAGTCCTACATGCAGCCAACGGAACCACCCAGCCACTCTGATGGGGATCAATGTTATTTTATATTTATTGAATAATCTGCGTCTGTCCATATGTTCTTTTCTGTTGGTTTGACTTTGATTACTAAAATACACCAACAAACAAACCTTCACTGCTGTTTCTGTTTGCACCAATTTCTGAATATTGAAAAGATCAAAGAAACTAAAAGGCAAACATTACGAGAAACAAAACCAACTTTTCTACTTTTGTGTCTTTCTTTGTCAAAGTTTTTATAGAAATAAAACACACATTTGGCCACAAAAACACTCCAAGTAGGCAGTACAAAAGAGCACCAAAATACGCACACAACGACCAAACACAAAGAACATCTGGTTTGAAAGAAACACAAAGAACTAAAACAAGACAAAACACAACATACCCTGGTATGTTGTGTAGTTGTGTGAACAACAACAAGTAAACAACAACAACCCATAAAAGAAAACAGAACAACACAAAACACTGAGGGCAGCGCAAGTAGCCTAGCAAGTAGCCTAGCATCAGGATGAGGGCAGAGACACCCGGTCTGTTCTTACCACGGCGTCCAGGAACTTCACGCAGCGCTTCAGCTCGGCCCGCGTCTCACAGAACTGCCGGAAGAGCAGGCGTCCGATTGGCTGCCGCTCGCAGAGGCTGCTGTAGTCCTTCTCTGCAGAAACACACGACGGACCAATGGTAACGCAGAACAACCAGGGAGTCTGTGCAGCAGCTGAAGCAGCTTTCTAAGATCCAGATGTGCTGTAGTCATGGATGGATTCCCAGAACAGGGACTCTGTATGCACTCGACCTGAGAAGTCATCTGACATCAAACCTGTAACCATGGCAACAATGTTCTTCTTTCACAGTGAAAGTCCAGATGTCCTGAAAAAGTGCTGGGGTTCATACTTTGTGTAAACCCTAACAAAGGCGTTTCCTGCTGACAGGAGCAGTTCCTCTAAACGGCCACCTTTACTGTAAAACAACAACATTTTTTCTGCCTCATTTCAGTAAAAAGAAGGTAATCGGCTTCATGCAGGAGAAACCCAGCAGGAGGCGCTGTAGCTCCGAGTCTCATAGTGCTGAAGGCCGTTAGCCACACAGCTGAAGGTTTCCTGTGTTTAGTGGATGAACATGGAAAGACAAGAGTGGAGGAGGGCAGGACGCACAGGAAGAACGTCTGACCATGAAGGAGGGAACTTCCTGTTTTCTGGTTGATCAATGCGCGCTCTGGCTCAGGAGCTGACTTTGGACCGGTTTGGTCCGCGTTTCGGCGGCTGCTGTGCGTGATGGAGGTGAACTTCCTGGAACCTCGGGGATGGAGAGGCTGCACGGATGAAGCTCTGCTGCCATGGTTCCTTCAGACCACACTGACGACGGTTCCAACGCCGGAACGTTTCTGTCTGATCCATTCAGGTAAGATTCAGAGACTCAGGTTTAATAATCGGTTGGACTACGGTTTAAAGACCAGAGCATTTCACAAAATCATGGTTCTTCAGGGTTCTGTGGTTCTTTTGAACTTGTGGGTTTGGATATTAGAGAACCTCGATCTCTGAAAGAGGCCTCATAAACGTCCACTCTTCAACTTTTACACTAACTTTTTTCTTGACTTTTGTTATCATGGAAACCTGAACCTCTAAAAAAAAGACTACAATACCCAAAACAAATGAGGATTGGAACCTTAGACCAAGAAGTAAAGCAGCTGCAGGGTTTTCAGATGTAGTAGTTTAACCATTAACGATGTGACATAAATGATATGACTTCAACAATATAACATCCTTTTTGCTGTGAGAAACCAATAAAATATTAATCAAATTGTAATACTGAATGTGGAATTTGTCGGTGACCTTAATGGCCACACTGTAGGGATGATGTTCTTCATCAAATGTTTTCATCATCTCTCCAAGTCTTTCAATGAACTGAATTTATTCCTGAATTCTTCCTCTGCAGCATCTTTTGGACCTCCACCTAATGACTGGAGGCTGCTGACGCCGTTCGATCCTCCAGCTTCTGCTGCGTTCTCTATGTTGCTGTCATGATCCCTGCACTCTCTGATCTCCTGCAGCACAGCAGGTCAGAGTGAAGCCAAGCAGAACCAAAGGCAAACAGGAACCACAAAGGAAGTCAACCCAAAAGCCAGGAGAGCCTTGTTTCTGGAATGTTGGCGATGAAAATCAGTGCGACTCTCATTAACACTAATTAACAAATTAACAGACAATACGCTCCATTTAAACTCCACAAGCATTGTTTTTGTGCTAAGCTGCCTGGTTGTGCTCACATGCCTCCTCATGCGTGTAATACGACAATCCCAGCTCTGGGAATAACCATCTGCTGCAGCTTCAGGCAATTTCCTTGATAGATCACTGGAGGTGGGATGTTCAGAACAGTCCTGGACTAGCTGTAAATTAACCAAACCCTCTAAAGAACATCTGAAGACCCTCCGAAGACCATCTGAAGACCACCTGAAGACCACCTGAGGACCATCTGAAGACCATCTGAAGACCCTCTGAAGACCACCTGAAGACCATCTGAAAACCCTCTGAAGACCATCTGAAGACCACCTGAAGACCATCTGAAGACCACCTGAAGACCATCTGAAAACCCTCTGAAGACCATCTGAAGACCACCTGAAGACCATCTGAAGACCACCTGAAGACCATCTGAAGACCATCTGAAGACCATCTGAAGACCCTCTGAAGACCATCTGAGGACCATCTGAAGACCACCTGAAAACCCTCTGAAGACCATCTGAAGACCATCTGAAGACCCTCTACAGACCACCTGCAGACCCTCTGAAGCTGCTCTGAAGCCTCATGCTGTATCTCCACAACTCACAGTTCAGAAGGAGAAAACCTGAGTTTGGGGCTTGAGAGTTTTCTGTTGAACATCAGATCAGATTCTTTGTGTGGGTTGGTCAGAGCGTTGTCTCCTCCTCACCACTAAAGTCCTACTTCCTACTTCCCCTAGACCCACGCGCTAAGCATTGTGGGAATCTCATATATGAGGATATTTCCAAAGGTCCCAGCAGCCTTTTGTGATGATCAAGCGTTTGAGTCCAGTTGTTCTTCAGATCATCCATCATTCAGACTGTGAGACGGCCCCTCCAGAGGTTCTTCACGGCGTCCTCTGTCTTTGTGATCAAAGTCTTTGGGTCTCTGAGAACTCGTTAGATTGTAAGTTATGGACAAAAAAGCTGCTTAGACTTCGTTGGCTTCCATTCTGCTCCTCAGGTTTTTTAATAGCGTGGTTGGTCAATCAGCAGCTCTTAGGGTTTCTTTCAATAAGGCAAATGTGGAGCATCTCGGTCGAGGACACAATGAGTGTCCAGCTTGGGATTTGAACCCAGGCTGACGGACGGTGACCCTCCAGGAGAAGAACTGAGTAGTTATTGTTCCAGAGTTTAACGAAACTGTTTGCAAAAGCTGCAGACACAGCTCATAAACTGCATCTCAGTCAGAACCAGAACCATCGCCCTGATCCTCCAGAGGTGGACCCGAGTTTCAGAACCACTGATGGAGGACATTCAGCCCTACACCATCACTGCAGGCCTGCAGGTCTTTCCATCTTCTACTGCTTCTTTCAGGACCTCTTGGAGGAGTCCCCCACATCTTGTTGGACTCTTTTTGTTTGTGGGTTCATTGAAGGTTCTCCTCTGTTCACCGTTTCTCCATGTGTGGATGAAGGACCTCTCTGTGGTTCCCTAGAGTCCTGAAGCTGCAGGAACATCGACTCTTTCTGACTGTCCCAGACTCTGATTCTCACTTGTTCTTTCACACGTTTACAGAGATTTCATGTCTCAGTTTCTGGAATATGGATTCATTCTTTTTGATGCCTTTCTTGTGACTTTACTCTAGGTGGGCTTGGTAGAACCGGATGCTGCTAAGTCTTTATCTTCGACTAAAACAGTTTACTGAGCTTTCTGTTCTGTGAACCACAAACTTTCCACTTTTTAGGTTAGAAACGGCTGCATGTCACAAGACTGCTGCATGAAATCTCAACACTTTCTCCTAAATCTGCATCAAAAACAGACTGGAGGGACAGAGAAGACCCCCCCCCCCCTGCACAAACATATGTTTGTTCAGACTCATAATAATTTATGGCATGAAGACCAGGAGGAGCCGCAGACCCCACATGGGCTTTGGTGTTTAACAGAGGAACTTAACACATGTAATTACGGCCAATTCAAGTTTACGATGTTCTGACACCATCTTCAAGCTGGATGACGGATTACTGGTTTCTCCTGTGGTTTATCACACAAACAGGCATGGAGGTGTTAGGACCACGTCAGATGAGGAACCAGCCACAGGTGACCTCTTTGGTCTAAACTCCTTCAGGTGGTACGGCTGTCTCACCAGCCTAGCTGCTGCTGCAAAAGAGAGTTGTTTTTTTACAAGTCCTTAACGTGTCCCTTAGTTTGCTGTAGACACATTTGGAAGAACATTTCTGCTGCACGGATCCATGAGTTTGAAAGTGTTCACAGATCTCACAACAACCACACCAGAACTGTTGAATAAAGACACTCGGTCTAAGGAGTGAATCCGCCTTCCTGGCCCTCTGATCTCTGACGCCCTCATTTGAAGAACCACGTGTGGGCTGAACTTCCTGCACGTGTCTGAGCCGGATGTGTGCAAAAAACAGCCCCGAGTCATGCGTAAAAAACATCACATGGACCTTCTGACATCTTTAATTCATGCAGAAACAGCCGTGGATGGAAAGAGGAGACGAGCAGACCAGAGGATTTATGTGGACGGCTCTTTAGGAGGTGTTTGTGAACACCCAGAACCTTCTAGAAGACATGATTCTACAGAAACGACGCATCCTGATAGATTCTGCTACACAAACGACATTTCAGCAGCCCATGTGCTGGATGCTCCTCTGTCTGCTTCCAGACAGAAGGCTGCTCAATGGGGAGGAGCTACTGCAGCTGTGGGAGGAGCTGAGGCTCCGCAGGGAGGAGCTTTTGTTGTGTGGGAGGAGCTGGGGCTCAACGGGGAGGGGCTATTGCAGCTGTGGGAGGGGCTGGAGCTCCGCAGGGAGGAGCTTTTACTGTGTGGGAGGAGCTGGGTCTCAGTCCAGTCCTTCTAAACTTCGATGCTGCAAACTTTCATATTTCCCAGACGTTCACACCTGGATGGAGTTGGCTCCTCCTTCTTGTCCAGGTGTGGCACGCCCTCATCTGTTGCGCTTTCATGGGTCAAAACTAAAATACGAAACTACTACAAAAACATCTAGGCACAAAACTTGACTTAAGTGTTTGAGAGAATAAAAAAAAGCATCAAGACATGGAGCAGGTCTGTCCAGGATCCGTTTCCTCCACTATGGTTAGAAAGAGCTTAAGGTCCAAAGCAAAGATTTGAATGAACTTCAGAAACGTCAAGACAGTTGTGAGGAGTGATGGCTCCTTGAGTGAAGGTTCAAGTCCAGACCTCCTGCTCTGCTTTAATATAAAGGACTTTGTGTCATAATCCATCATCCACACCTCCAGGCAGACAGGTGTTATCTCAGGTCATGATCTGCCTCCTCTTCCTCGTCCCAACAATGGTGCCTGTGTGTGTTTGGACGGAAACGCTGCATGGGAATCAGCCGCCATGTTTTCCTCATGTTTCACATCACATGCTGCTCACACTCTGCTACACTGTCACTGGAACCTGTCCTTCAGCCCCCAACACAAAAACGACGTATGACCCAACGTTACTGTTGTCCGAGCTAAACAACGTATTTATACACCACGTTCTGTACCTGATCAACTCTATTCAGGAAAACTATGATTTAAACTGAACGTTTCATCAAAAGATGGGATTGGACCAGGAACTGAGATTGTTGTTTTATTAGTGGGAGATGAATCGTCACAGCTCCACCAGGGCAGCTCCACCAGGGCAGCTCCACCAGGGCAGCTCCACCAGGACAGCTCCACCAGGACAGCTCCACCAGGGCAGCTCCACCAGGACAGCTCCACCAGGGCAGCTCCACCAGGGCAGCTCCACCAGTACAGCTCCACCAGTACAGCTCCACCAGGGCAGCTCCACCAGGGCACCCTAGCCGTGTCTATGTCGCTAGTTCAGCCTGGGTGGGTCAGCTGATGCTTCAGACGGCTGTCCCTCATCATTCTGAGGACCCTTCATGTCCTCATCTTCACCCTTCACAACTTCTACTGTGGACCTCCTCTCTGCTCCTACACTTGGCTGTTGATCCTGCCTCTGGCTCGTCTGGGGCCCCCAGCCGTCCCTCCACTCATCTGCATGAAGCTCGTCCGCTGGACTATTTAAAAATGTAGTTGTAGAGTTAGATGAGCTAATTCTCTCTAAGAGTTCTGGTCCATGGCCTGTGGGGGAGGGGGGAGGGGAGGGGAGGGGAGGATCCCTCCTTCATGTGGACACCCCTGAGGTTTCTTTAGGCGTTTTTCCTTAGAAGGAGGGTCTAAGGCCAGGGATGAACTGTTTAGTTTAGTTTAGAATTTACCCATTGAATTCTATGACTTTATGTTCTTTATGATTCCTGCTTATTATATAGTTACAGGTATGAAGCCCATTGAGGCGACTGTTGTCATGTTGGGCTATAGAAATAACCCAGTAGAAATATAGAACTAGCCCGTTTTTTAGCTGGAACTTGATCTCAGAATGATGAGATCTTCAGCTTTTGAATGAGTTCAATTCCAGATTCCAGTTTTTTTGTTGGAATTTGATTTTTTACTGCGACAAAAAATTGTAAACGAGAATATCTCCAAATGAGGCTTTCATGGCAAATGTTTGGTTTGGTTAAAAATAGATTAGTTAATGGAGAACCGTTTTTGGCATGACAGCACTTGTTTTATTCTGAATAAAACACCAAAGTAGACAAAAAGAAACCAGGAAACCAAAAGTTTGAAGTGTTGGAAAAGTAAATCACTAAATGAACCACAGAAATGGAGCTGCTGCTCTGTGAGCAGAAAGTTATCACCAGAGCTGTGAAAATAGATGTGAACCTGAGACAAAAATAGAAAAACAAGTGACCCTGGTGATGTTTTAGGCTCCAGAAAAGGCCTGGGGGGCTGAATCCAACTGCTTCCTCAGAACCGACTCAATCGCTCTTTGTCTGCAGACAACAGACTCCACAGAAGTGTCTGAAGAACGGATGTTTGTTAAAGAAACACATTCATGTGCTTCTGCACGGCCGCAGGGGGGATTTGCACCAACACACATCAGTTAAACAGGTCCGGTTTCTTTGGTTGGTGGACTGAGATCCATGAGGGTTCAGCCTCTTCATCCTCACAGTTTCAATCATCCTGAATCTTTTTTAGACTTAGATCTATCAGAACAACAGAAACAAATTTGGTGTGATCCAGAATGATGAGATCATCAGATTTAATTAGATCCTTAGTTTGATGAGATCATCAGATTAATGGGATCATCAGATTAATGGGATCCTCAGAGTGATGAACCCATCAGTATTTGAATGAGTTTGATTCTCCTCAACAGTGTCCCTGGAGGTCCGGTTGGGTGACGGTTTGGTTCTTGTGATCCCGGTAGGCGGCTCAGTTTTCCCATCTCTCTGGGACGAGTGTTGGCGTCTCTGGGTGTGTCCCGACACTCACTGCAGTGTTTCATTGATCCGGGTTTTCTCCTGTTCACGTGGAGCTTCTGTGCTCTTGAAGGGATCTTTCAGTTTCGGTTGTTTTAGTGTCTTGCAGGTCTGCCTCAGTGCTCTTGCATTTGGTAACCATAGAAACGTGAGCGTTTTGGCCGCCTTCAATGAAGGGCAGTGAGTTTGACAGAAGTCAAATGTTGGAGTGACGGGCAGCTTTGGTGAAAATGAAACGGCTGCTGGCTTCCTCTTTCTGCAGAGACCGCAGTTTCCTCTGCAGCGCCGCTTGAAGGAGGTAACCTGCTTTTCCTTCAGCGTAACCGACCTCCGATCGAAAACACCACAAACTGGCAGCTGTTTCGGCTCAACGTTCAAAACTTCAGGCAGAAACACACAGACTGCTTCATCTCAGATGAACTTAAGTTAAGAGGCAGCGTTCCTCTCACTGTCCGTGCTTTACTGCTGAAATCTGGACTTTCAGTAAACAGGAAGCGCGGCGGCTGTGTATAAGGCAATGCTGTGAACACGCGTGTTTGTTATGGGAAAACCGTTTAGCCGTCCGTGCTGAGCGGGAGATCCTTTTCTGTGAGAGCATGAGGTGAGCTGCTGAAACCAAAGACCTTCATCTGTCTGCAGGCGGAACATTCTCATGAGGACATCCTGCTGCTCTCTCTCCTCCACATCAGAGGTACGTTTTGGTCCTGCCGTAGACCTGTTGGCATCATTGGTCCAAACTAATGTTTTCAATCGATTTCACGTTTCCACGTAAAGCGGTTGGAGGCGTAGAGTTTTTCTGGTTGTGGTTCTGTTCTTGTACCGTTCTACAGCATCACAGTCAGGATTCTGGCATGAGGACCTGCGTGCGGCCTGAGCTCAGCACGAACAGGAAGCTGGAAATGCAAAGTGTAAAGGATGAAAGCAGACTCCAAAGTGTGACGCTTCTGGACCGTCACCTTTAAAGCAGACGTTCAGCTCTTCACAGAAACCAGCGGCTTCTCACCGGGAATGCAGAAACCGCTCAACTTTTCCAAAAGACGTAAAGACTTTATCTTTGGTTCTGAAACCCTTTTAAACATATTTCCACTAACCAGAGTGATAAACCTAAACATGAGGGTTTGATAGCTGATTTCAGGATTATATTCTGACTTCAAAGGCAGAAAATCCCATTTTATTTCAAATAACCTTACCTCGATTAACTGTTCTGGATCCACTGGCAGTTTAGAACAAGAAAAAAGCTATTTTTGTTTGGAGGACGACATTTCTTCCAATTGCTTCCTGGAGGAGAAACCCCCACGCGTAATCATTGACTGCACATAAGGACTGGACAGAGCGAGCGTGACCTCCTCCAGAGAGAACGCCTCACTAAATGAAGTCATTCAGTCGCCATTTTTCCACCATATGTCCGTCACCATGTAGGAGCAAGACGTCCTAAGGAAGCCCTGATTGGTCCGTATCTGTCTACGTTTCTATGGGTGGAGTCAAACCAGTAACCTGCGGTTGGTGATGATGTTGCTATGGCAACATTACTGAGGAGATTCAGTACATTGGAGCACAAAGACACTGCCTGAGCTGTCGGCCAATCGGGTCGTTTCATTCGAACTGAATGAAGAAAAACGAGAACATGAGAAAAGGGAGAGCATGGCATCATTTAAAGTCTCCTCTCAGAACTATAGAATCGACATAAAGAAATCTGAACGCCTGTTTGGGTTCACGTCTCTTGAATGGGAGCCTAAACGGTGTCAAACGGGCAGAATCAGCTCAGGATGAAAACCTTACCAAAGGCCTGATGTCGGCTTTAGTCCAAATGTAAACAATAGGATAAAAGAACACGGCAGAGGATCATGTTTCAGTCACCGGCATAGCGCAGCTTTCTTGAAAGCGAGGCGAAGGCGGCGCCGTCTTACCTATGGTCTGTCGCAGCTCCTCGCACATACTGATGTGTGGAAACTGAAGCATCTGCTTCCATTTCTTGCTTTTTCCTTTTCTGCTCCCGCCGCCTCCTGAGCAAAAGAAAAAGATCTCGTTAGCTTCTGTAGTGATGAAAACTAGCCCCGCCTAGGAGCTTAAAAAGCCCCGCCTCCATCCAAGTCTGTTTCCTGCTTAGGCTGTCCCACCGGAGGCTTTAACGGAGGACAACATTGCTTTAAATAAATAACACATTTCTGGGAGACATCCAGGGCACTGGATTTTGGAATAGTAGACTCGGACAGAACTAGAAAATGGCGAACACACTCTATAGGGTCAGGGTGGGAATTCGGACACACCCCTGGTTCCTGAAGTCCAATTACTTTTTGTGATCCAGTAACACCGGTTAAATCATGTTGCCATGGTAACCCCACACAGCTAGGAATGTCATGATATTTAGTTATTTTAGGCGTTAAAGTCAAACTCAGACATAAACCCTGCTGTCCTTCAGGTTTGTGAGAATAATGATAATAAATCGGGAAGACGCCTTTGATCTTCATCTGAATTTTTTTTAAATCGTTTTTTTCTCATATTTGGTGAAGAAGGTAACGCTTGTCAAGACTATGATTGCTTAAGATAATGTTTTATTTTGGACAAAAACTTCCGAATGACAGTTTTCCCCAAAAAACCAGAGGCTGCTATTTTGTTTGGGAGGTGTTTTGGCCCTCACAGCACCCCGTAGATTTGCATTACACTCTTGGGTTTGGATTGTCAAATCAAACAAAATGAACCCTCCTGTGAAGCTCTGACGTATTTTGCAGCTTCTGCTGAAAGTCCTCCAGCTCCTGCAGGAAACCTGACGGGCAGAACTTCCAGAAGATGGCAGGTCTGAACAACCGATTTCCCCTGGAGGAGGCCTTTCAGGGGGAGCAGCAGTGTCTCTGCAGCCTCGCAGAGCGAGGAGCAGAACAAGAGCAGACATGAAGCCAGATGATTATCTCCACTTCACCTTCGTGTTTCCACATGCTAACTGTGTTCCTGTGAATTAAAAAACACGTCTGGATTTCACAGATTCTCCTCCGAAGTGGTTTTTCTGGTTTTACTCTCCGGTTGTGACATTACTGGATCTAGAACAGCCTCGTGTTCTGACAGATTCTGCTGAAGGAAGTCAGCTCCAGCTGCTCCTGAGCGTTGAGAAGAACGCGGGTCAAAGAGACACCAGCTGATTGACAGAAGAACCGGATGTTGTTCCAGGAGGCTTCTGACAGTCTGAAGAAAGGTCTTCTGGGACGGCTTAGCAGACAGAACGTGCCGTCGCAGAGGCGTCTTCAGGCGATAGTGAACATCAGAGTTTCTTCTCCTCTGGATGCTCTTGTGACTGGAGAGCCCCGGTTCATGGGTCACATGACATCCAGTGTCTTATTCTGAAGGATGTTGTGGAAAACTCCCAGATTCTCTCCGTCCCATCTGTCAGGGACTTGATGCAGGTGAAGTCGCTCGGTGGGGTCACATGACCAACTTTCATCCTCTAGCTTCTCACAGCTGGAAACCCAGAAAACATGAAGCCAAAGAGAAGAAGAACCAACGTGTCTATGTGCAGAAAAGAAAAACTCTGCTTTTGAGAGGATTCTGGATCTGTAGAAACCGTTGTTCCCACCAGAGAGGAGGCCTCTTGTGATGGACACATTTCACTGTTGCAACAGGAGGTTCTGGATCTTCTGACTCACGAGGGAAGGGGGGGGGGGGGGGGGGGGGGGTTATAAACCCCTTCTGTCATTTAGGCTCAAATCTAACCAGAGCAAGCAGGACCGCCCAACGGTCCCCCAACACCAAAGAGCAGGGAGGCACAAGAGCACGGAGAGTGGAGGCCCCACCAGGATCGCCCTCCACCCCACCAGGAGGCCCATCCCGTGACCCCGCCCATGGAGAGTCCCCCAGCCCCAGACGAGCCGCCCACCACTCACCACCTCTAATGATACCATGACGCTGCTGATAAAGTTCCAAACACATTCATACTTATATTCAGAAAAATCCCTTTAGTGACATTTTTATCCTTTTATTTTGTTGTGTTTATCCAGCACACCTTAAAAGGCGAACAAGGCTGAAGATGGCGTCCTGTTCTTTAGTTTGTTGGACAGTAAAGGGAGTTCTCCATCAGTACAAAGAACGTTTAAACCAGAGCTAGACATCTGACTGAGAAGGAAGATTCGCTTAAAAACGGCTGATCAATGGAAACTTCAGAAAAAGACATTTAAAGACCCCTTCTGCTGAAAATACTGGTTTTAATATGATCTTGTGGCTGTTTTCTGATGGTGGACGTAAAAAAAAGAACATTCAGATTAGCATTTCTGAGGATTTCTACATTTAAATCGTTGTGAATCTGCAGCAGATGAAAAAGATCCTTTTTGTGGCATAGAAAATACAATGGACAGGACCACAATGGGAAGGGGGGCGGTATTACCCCATGCCAAAAGCCCCGCCCACAACTCAGAGGTGAATTTCTGATGAACTGCTGCTGCTCTGCAGAAACTATGTCCTAGAAGACGACACAGTTCAAACAGATGATAGGTCCAAATTTAATAAAAAAAATAAAACAAATGTCATTTTACCTGTAATGGATTCTAATAAACAACATTTGAATGTGAAACAGATGTTCCTAACAGTCAAACCAGGAGCTAAAAATAAATCAGACACCAACTTCTGCCTGCTAGATGCTCTTTGACGGCTCGTCTGACATTAAACCAGTTGGTTTAGTTGTTGGGGACCACTGATGTGGGGAACTAGCGGGACACCCCTAATAGAAGGTAACTTCCTCTTTCCATGGATGGAGGGGAGGGTCGGCGGGTTTTCTCAGAACTGTAGGCTTCATGAGGGTCCAAACCGTCTGCTTGTTGGCTGTAAACATCTTCCTGCAGCTCACCGCCTTCATCCATGGACAGAACCTGTTTTTCGAAAACTTGGACTTGTTGTGAACACAGAGGCGGCAGCTTCAAGTCGTTGAATCGGCAAAGACATAGAGGATCTGCAGATCTGCTTTCAGCAGCACGGCTGCTGCAGCGGCGAGTAAAGATCAAAGATCCTCATGGTCACTTGGCAAATGAAGACGCAATCCGTTTGTCCAAGAAAGGAGGAAGACGTCAGAGTTCCAGAAGAACCCGTGTCTGATGCAGCCGATGGCAGAGGAAACCCCCGGAGGAGGAGAGACGCAGAGGACACAGGAACGTTAAGGTCCTCATGATGCTTCAGCTCCCGTTGAAGCAGCAGGTCAGCATGATCTCAGGTGTTGACCTGTAGAAGTTCCTGAGGAGGGGCAACAGGAGGTGAGCACACCTGAGTTTCCTGAGAGAATGAAGTCTTTCATTCTGGTGGCTGATCTCCAGGAGAGGTCAGCAGAGATGAGCACACAAACCAACCAAAAGCTACCCCCCCTCTCTGTCCACCTGGATTCTGAGGTCCATCCTCAGCTCACAGGGTTTTTAGGAGATCCAGACTATTGAGTCCACAGCCCTGTTCCACATGCTGGAGTCATCATCAGTCCCCCTATGGTCGCCCGCTGCGGTGTTTGCCTTCACACGCCGCCACGCAAGTTTGTACGATTATTTTCAGGCTCTACGTAAAAATCGTGCAGCGACTGAACGTTAAACCAGGTCAAACTTTGACCAATCAGGGACTCAGACATATGGAGGGTGTCCTTTTTTTCAATTCACAGAAGTACCAACTGTTTGAAAATTAAACATGAAGGAGAAATGAATAATTGCAGTTTGTGCCCAACTGGAATCCTCTGACAGTCTTTTATGTATCAGAAGGGTTAGGGATAATGGAACAAGATTCACCAGATGGGCACCACTTTGACATTTTAAACCAAGACTCTTCCAACGAAAGAAGAAGCCCCTCCCTGCGTGTTCAATGTGAACACTACGGGCTAAATGTATGTTCAAGAACCCACATTTAGTGAGTTCATGAACGTACATCACATGGCGAACGTCCATCTGCAGAGTTGACTCTGGAGACCCTGCGCCGTGCAGCTGGTTACACTGACATGAAGGCCTGCCTGCTCTGTTGAACCGCCCTCAGAAAATTTGGGTTCAGGTGTTTTCATGTCTGTCCCGTCCTCTGTGAGGCCTTTTTATTACACACATATCCACATCCTCCGCTCTCTGGTTCTTGTTCTGAAGTGGATTTCCATAAAAACTATACTCACTGGCTACTTATTTAGGTACCGGGTTGAACCTCCCTTAGCCTTCGGAACCGCCTTAATCCTTGGTGCCAGAGTTTCAACAAGGTTCTGGAATCATTCCTCAGAGAGTTTAGTCCATATTGACATCATAGCATCATTTGCTGCAGATTTGTCAGCTGCACATCCATGATGCCGACCTCCATCTGCCTACCTGAGCAGGTGGGCATGGAAGAGTTTAGCTGTCTGCCTTCAGAGGGCGTCCAAAAGTGACATAACGTCACATCATACAGACAACTAAAACACCAGTTTGGCGTAGCAGAACCCACTCAAAACACCAGGGCCCGCGGTCAGCCTCTGGCATGTCAGTAACGATTGGAGGCAATTAGAAGTGGTTTAGGTGGTAAAGATGAGCACGCTAACAACTGTCTTCTGTGTTTCAAACCTTCTCACTTGAAGATTAAATGACTCCGTTGTTTCTAACAATAAAACTTTACTCTACAAAAAAGGGAAAAGTTTGAAACAATAAGTAGGAACCATGAGAAAAACATTTGTTTCCATCAGGTCAGAAAATGCTGAACTCTGCAACAATGGAAGCCATCAATCAGCAGGAGAAGCTCTGATCCAGCACCCTACTATCCTTCACAAACAGAAGGACATCATCGGCAAAGATCACAAAGAACAGAAGGGTTTTGCATTACATTTGCATGCTTCTCTAAAGACAAACATTTCTGCTTAGGCCGTTTTTTTCTGGCCTCCACCTCGGCCAGACTCACAATATAGAGTTTGTTCTCCAGAGAAAATTTACATAGTTAGACGTATGAAATGATGGAAGCTTCAGGCAGAAACTGCTGAGTGGAAACACTGGCTCCAAACCAAACATTTGTGTGAATACGTCTGTTTGTTCATAAAGAAAGTCTGTTTATCAGAAACTGATCATTATTATCAATAGAGGGTGTAACAAGTAGTCAACTTAATCAATTAATTGATTTCTATTCCTATAATCCAGATCCATCTGATTGACCTACACTGTTAAGAAATTGTTTCCAAACTAGATAAATCAATAATCAATATAGTAAAATACCATTTGGATTGAGGTACATTAGAATTATTAGACTAGAAGGTAAAACTGACCAATCACAGCAACAACACACGTGTGATGTCATGAACACGGATCAGTCCATCATTCCAGTCCAATGTGTGGACAGACTGTGAATAAAGTCATGTGACCATCCAGTGTCTAGAATGTTCTAGAATGTTCCCTTTGGATTCTCTGGATGTGGAAAAACAACAGTGGTGAACTTTAGGAAACTACCATGTGAATGGATCTGACATTCATTCTAGTTGACTTGTTTGTTTGGACACAGATTTCATTTAACTTGATGATCTGGAAGAAATCCAAGAATCTGGAAAACTTCACTGTTCAGTAGCAGGAATTTCTGTCTGAGTCTCACTGCTGGAAGTTTGGATCCAGAGGATCTGGATCCACTGCAGGACAGAGGATCAGATCGTTCTAAATGAACAGATCTCGACTATGATTCAGATGGTGATTAAAATGAATATTTACAGCTCTTTTGGTCAAATGACTGATTATGAAGATGAAGAGTTTAATGAAAACACTTCTTTATCTTTCCGCCCCCTTCAAAAAGTCACCAAGTCAATGATGTAACTATTCCCAGAACTTCAGTTTAAGTTCTGCTCCAATAGTGAAATTCTGCACAGCATGGGTCCTTCAGGACTAAAGTTCATTTAAACTCATGACCTCTGACCTTCAAGGAGAGCGCCACCCGGACTCAGAAGTCCACACCACAAATAACCACCTGCAGGATCCGCCGTTGGTTCGCTCAATTTGGACACACGCCATGAAGTGCGTTCTGAAAAACCCGATTGGTGTTCCAGAAGAGCATCTGCTGAGGGGGCGGGGTTTCAGATTCTAAAAGGATACCTTCACGACTCACCTGAACCACAGCTGATCAGCTCAAACACTGATAGGCTACTGAACCATGATGTCGTCACTCATCGCATTAATGACCAGCGCTGAAAGCGGCTGCTAAGAAAATGCCAACATTAATACCCCCCACCCCCCTGCATAAACCCCTTGGCTGCTGATGACAAAAAAGAGTTTGGAGCAAAACAGAACAGCAACCGTCCTATGGACCAATGGCAGCAGGGGGGGAGACAACACCAGACTCACTATTCTAAAGTTCAGAACATCAGAATCACATAATGGTGGGGAACCCAAATCCAAACCAGATCCTCATGCAGGAACCATCAGCTGTGGAACCAAGTGGACTTCAAGCAGAACTCCATGGCTCAGCTGCAGTTTGGATCTTCTTCTTTCTATGGATTGTCTCCATGAAGCTCCAAGGATGACAAAACTGCTGCAGATCATAAACCGCTGCTGCTACTGTTACTGTTCTGCTGCTGCTGTTACTGTTCTGCTGCTGCTGCTGTTACTGTTCTGCTGCTGCAGTGCTGTTACTGTTCTGCTGCTGCTGCTGCTGTACTGCTTTCAAAAGCCAACATCTACACGTAACCCTACAGAAAACTGAATGAAAACCCTTTTGTCTGAACTGACTCAGAATGGAAACATGTCTGCACCGGAAGAGTCGAGTGAAACTCCAGAACATCTGAGCTTCAGCTCGTTTCCTTTTCTCCAGCATGGCGTGACGGAACACATGCCTGATACTCTTCCCAAGAACCAACCAGAACCTCTGCTCCAATGAAAAGTCCAGAGCTGCATTCCAGGATGGGATTTGGAAAATGAGAACCTAAACGGAGAAGGTCCGATCCAAAGACAGCAGGAGGTCCAAAGACCGCAGGAGGTCCGGTCCAAAGACAGCAGGAGGTCCAAAGACAGCAGGAGGTCCAAGGACCGCAGGAGGTCCGGTCCAAAGACAGCAGGAGGTCCAAAGACAGCAGGAGGTCCAGTGCAAAGACAGCAGGAGGTCCAAAGACAGCTGGAGGTCCAAAGACAGCTGGAGGTCCAAAGACAGCTGGAGGTCCAAAGACAGCTGGAGGTCCAAAGACAGCAGGAGGTCCAAAGATAGCAGGAGGTCCGGTCCAAAGACAGCAGGAGGTCCAAAGACAGCAGGAGGTCCGGTGCAAAGACAGCAGGAGGTACGAACCAAAGACAACAGGAGGTCCAAAGACAGCAGGAGGTCCGGACCAAAGACAGCAGGAGGTCCGGAACAAAGACAGCAGGAGGTCCAAAGACAGCAGGAGGTCCGGACCAAAGACAGCAGGAGGTCCAAAGATAGCAGGAGGTCCGGACCAAAGAAAGCAGGAGGACCAAAGATAGCAGGAGGTCCGGACCAAAGAAAGCAGGAGGTCCGGACCAAAGACAGCAGGAGGTCCAAAGACAGCAGGAGGTCCAAAGACAGCAGGAGGTCCAAAGATAGCAGGAGGTCCGGACCAAAGAAAGCAGGAGGTCCGGACCAAAGACAGCAGGAGGTCCAAAGACAGCAGGAGGTCCAAAGACAGCAGGAGGTCCAAAGACAGCAGGAGGTCCGGACCAAAGACAGCAGGAGGTCCGGACCAAAGACAGCAGGAGGTCCAAAGACAGCAGGAGGTCCAAAGACAGCAGGAGGTCCAGACCAAAGACAGCAGGAGGTCCAAAGACAGCAGGAGGTCCAAAGATAGCAGGAGGTCCGGACCAAAGAAAGCAGGAGGTCCGGACCAAAGACAGCAGGAGGTCCAAAGACAGCAGGAGGTCCAAAGACAGCAGGAGGTCCGGACCAAAGACAGCAGGAGGTCCAGACCAAAGACAGCAGGAGGTCCAAAGACAGCAGGAGGTCCAAAGATAGCAGGAGGTCCAGACCAAAGAAAGCAGGAGGTCCAAAGACAGCAGGAGGTCCAAAGACAGCAGGAGGTCCGGTGCAAAGACAGCAGGAGGTACGAACCAAAGACAACAGGAGGTCCAAAGACAGCAGGAGGTCCGGACCAAAGACAGCAGGAGGTCCGGAACAAAGACAGCAGGAGGTCCAAAGACAGCAGGAGGTCCGGACCAAAGACAGCAGGAGGTCCAAAGATAGCAGGAGGTCCGGACCAAAGAAAGCAGGAGGACCAAAGATAGCAGGAGGTCCGGACCAAAGAAAGCAGGAGGTCCGGACCAAAGACAGCAGGAGGTCCAAAGACAGCAGGAGGTCCAAAGACAGCAGGAGGTCCAAAGATAGCAGGAGGTCCGGACCAAAGAAAGCAGGAGGTCCGGACCAAAGACAGCAGGAGGTCCAAAGACAGCAGGAGGTCCAAAGACCGCAGGAGGTCCAAAGACAGCAGGAGGTCCGGACCAAAGACAGCAGGAGGTCCGGACCAAAGACAGCAGGAGGTCCAAAGACAGTAGGAGGTCCAAAGACAGCAGGAGGTCCAGACCAAAGACAGCAGGAGGTCCAAAGACAGCAGGAGGTCCAAAGATAGCAGGAGGTCCGGACCAAAGAAAGCAGGAGGTCCGGACCAAAGACAGCAGGAGGTCCAAAGACAGCAGGAGGTCCAAAGACAGCAGGAGGTCCGGACCAAAGACAGCAGGAGGTCCGGACCAAAGACAGCAGGAGGTCCAAAGACAGCAGGAGGTCCAAAGACAGCAGGAGGTCCAGACCAAAGAAAGCAGGAGGTCCAAAGACAGCAGGAGGTCCAAAGAACATCATGAGGTCAAAGACAGCAGGAGGTCCGGACCAAAGACAGCAGCTTCCTCTGCTTTCTGAAGGAAACATCATCATCTGCTTTGAGGGTCACTAAACAAAGGAAGAGGAGGCCTCTTCCTCACACCTGCCTGATGGAAAGGTTCTCTCCACCTGCAGGAGCGCGGGATGGACGCTTCACCCACGTCACGTCAGGCGGATCTACATGACGGTTCTGGTTCACGCGCACAAAGAACCGGAAAGCCTTTCTATGGTTGTTCCTTTAAAAGTCTGAACTGTCAAATGTGGAAGAAAGCTCAGTTCCGGCGGTTCGCGCGCTTCGCCGCACCTGTACCTGCTGAGAGAGCAGGACAGGACCTGCTGATGCTGGAGGAGGTCAGGGGTCGGCGCCCTCCGCAGGAGAAGCAGAGGAGGAGCAAAAACGATGTTGGAACGCCAACCCTCGTCTCCTGCTCAAGACAACAGCAACACTGCGCGTGCACCGCACTTCCACATTTTGCTCAAACGTTAGAGCCTCTGTGCGCTCTGGGCGCACGCGCGCTGCTTTGCCTCAACATCCTGTTTCACAAACTCTCAGGACGATGCTGCAACAACTTCCGGGCTGAAGCCTCCTCGTGCGGCTCAGGTGACCCGAGCCCACCTGGACCCCCGGGTTCGAACCTCGGCGGCCGCTCCACAACGCCCTTCCTGCCCTGGGCTGAGCCGGCCCTCTGCCCGGGGGGCTGCAGCGGCTGTCAGAGCTCCATCCTTACCTTCGCGGGCTTTTAGCAGCACGGTGTTCGCCACGATGTTCTCCAGCTCCATGTCGACGCCCAGAGGCGGGAGCCCCCCCGGCAGCCTCACTCACTCCCCCCGCAAAGTCTCGCGTCCAGTCCGCCGCCACCTCCGCCCTCCGCCGGAGCCACCGCTCAGCGCTCCGCTTCTGCTGCCCCGCTGCCCGCTGACAGCCGCTCCGCTGCTCCTGCGCTCCTCCTCCTGCAGCGCAGAGGGGCGGAGCGAAGAGCGCTCACTCTGCTGCTAAAGCGCGCGTCCCGACAGACGTCTCACTCTGATCACAATTCATGTTCAGTTCATTCACTCATCTCCTAAACCCGGAGCCTAACCCGGCCAGTCGTGGTGAAGGCAAGGGCCAGTCTGACACAGGGGCCAGTCTGACACAGGGGCCAGTCTGACACAGGGGCCAGTCTGACACAGGGGCCATCCAGTCTGACACAGGGGCCAGTCTGACACAGGGGCCATCCAGTCTGACACAGGGGCCAGTCTGACACAGGGGCCATCCAGTCTGACACAGGGGCCATCCAGTCTGACACAGGGGCCATCCAGTCTGACACAGGGGCCAGTCTGACACAGGGGCCATCCAGTCTGACACAGGGGCCATCCAGTCTGACACAGGGGCCATCCAGTCTGACACAGGGGCCGGTCTGACACAGGGGCCGGTCTGACACAGGGGCCAGTCTGACACAGGGGCCAGTCTAACCCTAACTCTAACCACCTTGTCCAGAAGATGGCTCCACTGTTGGTCATCTGACCGGCCCACCCAGCACTCGTTTGTACCTGGCTTTATTATCCTCATCAACCAGAAGATATTTTCAGCTTCAGTGGTCACCACATGTGAGATGATTAGTCTATTTGATCTCCTTTGCTCTTGTTTATCTAAGATACTGAAGCCGTTTTCCCCCCATTTATACAAATGTCAGACAAAAAGTCAGGCTTTCGCTGGCAGCACCAATCAGAACCAGCAAACATCCAGAAACAGGAGTCTGAGTCTGGAGGCGGGTCTTTCTGCCTGCAGGAAGTGCTTCTCCTAAATCAATAGTGTACATTAAAGAGGCATTAACCAGCCGTCCACTGCTTTGTAATGCTGATAAAAGCTGCGGCATTTCTCTGGAGCATCGACGCAGGTTTGTAACACAACACGTTGAGATGTGGTGATGTTCAGAAAAGGAGGCTGAGGCTGGAGATTCCAGGAAAGAGGAGGACCACCAAGTATAATTGGAGCAATGAAGATATAACCTTCCAGAACAAATCTCTATTTCAACAAAAATGGATGGGTTAAACAATGATTGATGTGTCTGATGTGATGAGGCGGCATGGTGGGGCAGTGGTTAGCACCAGAAGTCCTGAAACAGAACACCAATGGGGGACCTTTCTGTGGGGAGCATGCGTGTTCTTCTGCACGGGACCCGTCTGGATTATTACAGATTCTTAAATAAAACGTGTTTTCCTGTAAGAAGCAAAGAAAAGAATTCACCAACGTAATGAAAGCTCTCCTCTCAGGACTGATTCAACTGATGACCTCTTCTAAAATAGACTCTCTTTTAATAATGAATGCTATTGATATTTTCAATAGAAAATGCAACAACAAACATATACGTAATACTTTAAGTGAAAAAAGAAGCACAACACCTAAAGGAGAAATATTTTGGAAAAATCTTTTGAATAACATCAATTGGAAAAAAGCGTAGTTACTGCCAGATACATTTTGCATGAATAACCAAATTAAATAAAATACATGAAAATATTCTACATAACATTTATCCCACAAATATGTCTATATCCAAATCCTCAAATGTAGAAAATAACTAGTTTTTGTAATGATTCCCTAAATCAGTTCTTCACCTTTTCTACTTTTGTAAATTCTCCCTTGAATTCTGGAACCGATTCAAATGATTTGTAAACGTCAAATTAAACAGTAATATTATTATAAATTACAAACAAATTCTCACATATTTCAACTCTGATGGTAAAAAGGTAGAAAATAGTATGAAGTTGTTACTTCTCTAATCTAAATTTTACATACATAAGTAACACAGTAAAAACAACAATTCCTGCATTTCATGAACATGTTAAAACGATTACAACATCCAGGGCATGTAACACTGGAACAATATGTGCTTTTTGTTTTTGCTTTTTGAACTGTATTTTATTAAATGTTTACATAACAAAACAATGAACCAGTCAGCACAGGGTAAACTCAATCAGTTACACGCGTTGCAGTAATGAGGAAGATAGGGAGTGCACATGGACATCACTTAACACCATATGTTCTATCTGATCTAAACGGCCTCACCTCTCCTCTCCAGTTTCTTGAGCAGGGTGAAGGGTGAAGGACCTGAGGCAGTTGGTCAGCTGGTGAGGGTAGATAGGGAGGGGAGGGGGGGCAGCGAGGGCGGGTAGCGCCTTCAGGTGGCAGTCACAGCTCTATCTACAGTTTGTCTTTCTGCTGTTCCCTTTAGGGGGCGCCACAGCAAACCCTCCACCTCCATTTAACCTCTCTTCTGCATCCTCCTCCCTCATGACCTCCGTCATCCATGAACCTCCTCTTCGGTCCTCCTCTTTCCTGTAGCTCCACCCTCAGCATCCTTTCACCACCACTGTTCCTCCTCTCATCGTGTCCAAACGTCTCCTTCTGCTTCCCTGCATGGATCACTAGAACATCTATGACCCTCTGATGGACTCAATCCTGATCCTAGAGCAGTTTCACATCCCATGTCCCTCTTGCTAGAACCAAGATCCCGTCTTGTGTTTCTTGGAATTCAAACAAACCAGGAATTACCACTATTGTAATAATAATAATAATAATACATTTTATTTAGAATGCGCTTTCCATTTTAGATAAAATCTCAAAGCGCTACAATGGAGGCAGGAATAACAATGGTTTACAGAGAACAAAGTAAGACACAAAACAACAATGAAAGTACTAAAAAGCATTATTAAAAAGGAAAGTTTTTAAGCCTTTTTTAAATGTGCCAAGGCTTTGTGGGGCTCTGAGGGATTGTGGAAGGTTGTTCCAGAGTGGAGGGGCAGCAGCCTGAAAGGCTCTGTCTCCCATAGTGGTTAGCCTGGTCCTTGGCTGATGAAGGCAGTGTGTGAAATTGGAACGGAGGAGTCGTGAAGTGGCTTGTGGGAAAAGGAGCTCACTGAGGTAGGCAGGGGCAGTTCCATGGACACATTGGTAGGTGAGGAGACAGAGTTTGTATTGAATTCTGGAACCAGTGGGTAACCAGTGAAGTGACTGGAGGACAGGAGTGATGTGGTCATATTTGCGTCTCCTTGTCAGGACCCTAGCAGCTCAGTTTTGGATGTGCTGGAGCTTTTCCAGGCTCCTGCCAGGAATCCCAACAAGGAGAGCATTGCAATAGTCTAGTCTGGAGGAGATAAAAGCATGGATTAGTTTTTCTGCATCCGACTGGGTGAGTGAGGGGCGGAGCTTTGCAATGTTTTTCAGATGGAAAAAAGAGACTTTGGAGAGGTGACGTATATGATGATCAAACGTTAGAGTAGAATCGATTTTGACACCAAGATTTATCACAGGTGAAGAAAGCGGAACGTTGTGACCAGAGACCAGAATGCTTTTGGTGGAGGATGTTTTGATCTGGTGAGGGGAACCGATTAATATGGCTTCAGTCTTGTTGCTGTTGAATTGGAGAGAGTTTTCAGTCATCCATGCCTCTATCTACTCGAGACATGCCTGGAGGGCAGAAGAAGTTAGGGTGGGAGTGGAATCCATTTTTACATAAAACTGTGTGTCGTCGGCGTAACAGTGGAATGAGATGTTGTGCTTACGAATGATTTGTCCAAGTGGAGATATGTAGATGGTAAAGAGTGAAGGTCCAAGAACAGAGCCTTGAGCCTTGTAGTTTCTCAAAAACTACTACATAAAGCTCAAAGAAGGACATTTTCCCATGACTCAACATGCTAAATTTCAAAAGCGGGATTGTTTTGAGCTGGTCTGAGTAAAGGTTTCTATGACAACCACTCTCACCAATAAGGGGTGGGTTGTTGGAAGGCCACACCCCCTACCATTTGAAAGCTGCCTACAAAAAATCAGTCAACATAACATTGACATAACATTTTGGATGTTGGCAAGATTTTCTTCATCACAACTTTTTCCCCTGTAATAATTATGTAGTTAGAATCTTATTTACATACCATTTCTAACAGCTCTCCAAGAAAGCCATACATATCGTAACGATCCAGCTGGAACGTCTCTTTAACGGGGAAACAAGAGCCGAGCTGCTAATTAAGTGGCTTTTTTGGAGAGCTGCCCTGCCCCATGGACCGCATGACCCCAGACAGTCTCAGAGAGGAAGAAGTAGGCAGAGAAGCAAAGTCTCCTTTCTGCCATCAACATTTATTTGAACACAGACAAACAGCACTTCTGCTCACAACCCCCTCACTCATGTGAGGAACTTTATAGCATTGCCACACAAATATAGGATTGTCATTTCACTGTTGGGATAAAAGACAGTAAACGCTTCCAAATTAGCCACCAATACTAATGGTCCAGTATTTCATTGTTAGGTTTGCAGGTGAGCACATTATAATAGTTTGATTTGTATGTATTTGGCTTTGACTACGTTTCATAAAAGTAAATTTTATGTTGATTATTTCTATGATGTATTGTGATTTTAATGCATTTTTCTGTTTTGTGAAACACCTTGAATTACTTTGTGTACGAATTGTGCTATACAAATAAACTTGCCTTGCCTTTATATTGTAAATAATGTATTTGTGGACTACAAATATGGCGGCCAAGAGACTTCCTGTCGGTGACTTCCGGTTACTCAGGTGTGTGGCTGGTTACAGCTCTTGACAGCACAAAGAGGGGGAGGCGGAGCCAAGCGAAGAGGGGGGAGAGAAACAAACTTTCTGTGTGACGCGTTCACTGCCGCCGGAGGAATGGATTATAAATCTACAACGGATGTTTCTCTGGATACAAGTAGACGGATACACCGTATCTTTCTGCCACTCTTCAAAATGTCTTCCTTTTTTTTTGGAAGGTGTTACGATATCCAATCAACTAACCTGGTAAGAAGCCGGTGTCCGTGATCTGAACGCGGACGGAGCGTCAGACCCCACAAAATGTTTGACTGCTTTGTCCTGAGAGACTAAAGACGCCGAACAAACTTTAAGAACTGCGTAGAAATGATTTAAAGACTGGCTGTATTTGGATGGTAGATTAAAAGGGTGGTGTTTTGTGGATATGTATATTTCAAAATAACAACGGAAGTGAGAAACGTCATTGTGTCGTGTTGAAGTTGTTTGGTATAAATTGAGAAAAAGAAATACATGTGTGGCAGGCAGAGGGCCACTTGACTGAGATCAGGGGGGTATTCCAGACAGCAGGTTCTGCTAGCTCCCACGATAAGTTTGAGGCTAAGGAAGTGGATAACCTCAGCTTTCAGTTCCAGAAATGGAGGTATGTCTCAGGGTATGTCAAGTTGCCACGGCAACTCATGCTCTGAACATAACCTGGTCCGGAGCAGGTTTAGTTGAAGGTTAGTTTGTTTTCAGAGAGGTGCAGCAGCATGGCGTGTCCATTTGAAGATGATTTAGTGGATGAAGAAGCTCAGATGATACTTTTTCCACCGTGAGAGGCTGATAAGACCACATATGGATGTTGGAAAATTAAACTTGTTTACTTTGATCTAACTTAATTATTTGCTTCAGTTAAGAGAAATCATTTTTTTGTTAAGTCACCTTAAAAATAACACATAGTTTTGACTAAATATGTTTAGTTGTTTAGCTGTTTTACTGTGTTTTGTCGAGTTATTTTGTCCTACTGTGCTTACGTCTCAGCACCACGAGTGAGAGTGAAGGAGAGGATGATGAGTTTTTATAGCACCCCTACACTCTCATTCTGCAAGTGCAATGATGGGAAATTCTTTAATAAATTTTTGCACTCCGTGCATTTTTTACCGTCCTTTTTATTGTTATAAAAATTAGCATATTCACCGGCTCAAACTTAGACATATGAGAGTTCAATATATATATATATATATATATATATATATATATATATATATATATATATATATATATATATATATATATATATATATGCGTCACAAGGAAAATGGAAACAAGATCAGAAACTCGTGGGTTTACTTTGTCTGTTGATTTTCTCCAAGCAGAAACTCTTTTTTTTTTGATGATGCAGCCGTGTTACTTTTTTGTTGGACGTATAATCTTCATACGCCGTCATTAAAATCTCAGACTCCGTCTCACTTCCGTCTCAAGTGTCGCGCTTTCTTTTTTTCCCCCACGCGTTTCCATGGTGACTCCAGAAATCGGCGATCTATTGAGAATGTCTTTATGTACACGACGTGCACGTGGGTTAACCCAGGGTTATCAAGTCGAGCGTAATTACACTAACTCATATCCGGTCTTCTGGAACCGACATACCCAAAGTAAGCAAGTTCAGGCGGATTTCAGCCAGAGTTCAGGCTTAAAGTCAGGCTAGTTTAAACATGCTTCCTGGAACACCCCCCAGCTGGGACACCGGCTGCTTCATCAGCAGAGGGCTGATAAAAGCCTCTGTCAGTAGAGCTTCAGACACAGACCTGCTGCTTCCAGGTGGGAGGTGCAGCAGCTGTGCAGCCGTTGGCTGTGTGTGTGGGGCCCTAACCATAGCCGTTGGCTGTGTGTGGGGCCCTAACCATAGCCTTTGGCCGTGTGTAGGGCCCTAACCATAG
Source organism: Oryzias curvinotus (assembly GCA_023969325.1). Lineage (NCBI taxonomy): Eukaryota > Metazoa > Chordata > Actinopteri > Beloniformes > Adrianichthyidae > Oryzias > Oryzias curvinotus. The sequence continues at coordinate 314,724 of CM043719.1, forward strand.
CCGTTGGCTGTGTGTGGGGCCCTAACCATAGCCGGGTAGGTTCGTGCTTTGTTCACCTCCAAGTTGCTGCCGCACCATTCTTATTGTTATCACTGTAGATCGCAGGCAGTGTTTGGCCGCTCATGCGACTCCTGTGGAGAGTCCTCTTAAGCTGCGGGAGCAGGTGTGTGTGTGTGTGTGTATTATATTATATTATATTTGGTTATTTGTAGGTGCCGCTGTTTTTGTTTCCATTGTTTGTTTTCATCCCTGCTCTACCCGACCCGGTGACCCCTTGGTGCACCGTGGTCCGAGAGCGGTGCCACGGCCGGCATTTTTGGGGGATCATGTGTGCTCCATAAAGAGTGTTAGTGACTGCCGTCCATCCACGCGCTGGCGAGCGGCGTGACGGAGTTGGATTGACAGCTATCGGAGGGCGAGTTCCCCCTTCCGAACTTCTATCGCCCCAGGCACAACCAGAGCTCAGTGTCCCACCATCTTGGACTGGCGTTGGGTACGGCCACTGGACAGAAGGGTCGTGGCATTGAGCCGGGTGCACCGCAACAGAGAGCACACAGCTGGACTCCCTGGACTGTGGAGCCAAAGGCCAGGTGGGGTTGACTCTGGCTCACATTCCGTTTTTGATGAAGCTCCATCTAACCTAAATCACCACTTGTCCTCATGTTGTTGTAGGAATGAGTGGAGTCAAAGTCCCATGTTTGTTAGACACAGGGTCAATGGTGTCAACACTGACGGAAAGCTTTTTTCGTAAGCACTTTGAGCCGTGGGGCCACAAAAGCCTTCAAATGTGCCACTGGTTGCAGCTTAAAGCTGCTAACAGTTTAGCCATTCCATATATTGGCTACCTTGAGTTGAGCGTTGAGCTCTGTGGGAAGGTGATACCCGGTTGTGGGGTACTTGTCATTAAAGACTCCCCTGGTGCAACTAACTTGGCACCAGGGATTGTGGGGATGAACATTCTCCGCAAGTGCCACGCAGAGCTGTTTGGGGAGCATGGATCGGCCTGGTTCCACATGGACCCAGTGTCTCAGGCCCCAGCACCCCTTCAGCAGGCACTCCAGTTATGCCATTCTGCCACTGAAACAGCCTCCACTGTAGTGTCAGGGCGTGCCAAGGTGCGTGGATCTCATGCATGTTTTATTCCAGGGGGGCACATGAAACTGGTCGCTGTAATGTGCCCCGACCAGTTTAGTCATAAAACTGTTCTATTTCAGCCTGTCGGCCAGGGACTGCCTGCAGGTTTGATTGCATCATCCGCCTTGGTTCAGGTGAGGCAAAGTACAGGGTATGTACCCCTCTTGAATGTTGGCACTGTTGATGTTTGGCTCAACCCCCGTACAATTGTGGGTCTTTGTTGGATGATGTCCCTGTTAGGCAAAGGCACCGGCGGATCCCACCATCTGAGTTCGAGGCAGTTAAAGACCATATCAGCTGCTAGCATCCGGGGTGATCCGGGAGAGCAACAGTCCTTATGCTTCGCCTATTGTCCTGGCCCACAAGAAGTGTGGACTCTATGGCATCAAGAAGTCGAGGACCACCCATTGCCGGTAATGGACAATGTGAGCGGTTTAACAGGACGTTGCACAATCTCCTTAGAGCCTTGCCGGTAACACGCAAGAGAGATTGGAACTCCTGTCTGCCCCAGGTGATGTTCTGTTATAATACCATGCCGCATCAAACAACTGGTGAGTCTCCATTCTTTTTTATGTCTGGTCAGCAACCCAGGCTCCCCACTGACTTTATGTTGGAACAGGTTAAGGAACCAGTCAGGGGAACCATCCATGAGTGGGTGGAAGAAGAGTTGCTGAATCAGCTGGCTCTCGAAGCTGCGCCTCTGATCAGAATGAAGCCGTGCTGGAACACCAAACTTCGACTCTGCGACAAGCACCTGGGCAACTGTGGCTGCTCGCTGGTCTCTGGTAGGGATGGCAACCGTGTACTTGCTGAATACATCAGTTAAAACCAGCACATTCTCAACTCCTGTCCGTGAAGGGTCCAGGATGGTAAAGTCCATGGCCACCAACTCATTCGTCCTAGATGCTATAAGGTGTCCCAAGGGAGCAGAATTTGAACGGCTGTAATCCTTGGCCAACTGACACCTCTCACAGGCCTGACACCAATGAGCTACATCTGTTGACATACCTGGCCGGTAGCACCGAGCTCTTAATATGCTAAATCATCCCACTTCTGACACCAATGTAACCAGTTGGTACGTCACTGTAGTGGGGAAACATGAGCCGTGCTGCTAATCAAGTGGTTTCTTTGGAGAACTTTACACCCAAGATTCCCCACTTCCCATGCGCCTTAGGAGCTGAAGGCGGGGCTAACCCCCAGGTTGCCACAATATATATGTAATTGTTTGTCTCTGAACATACTCTGTGTAGTTTGTTTTGCAATACTTATGTAATATATTTGCCATCCCATGGTATTCTCATTGATATGACTTTTGTTTTTGTCATGTATACTTGTTCTAAATGTTTTGAACAATAAAGCCTAAAAAAACATATTGAACTTTGGAAGTGGGAGCCAGCAGGATCCGCCTACTTTTATTGATACTTTTAATTGGTCAGTTTACTTGAATAACTTTAACTACAGAAAAAGATAATGAAATAAAAGGATATAACGAAGATGTTTAAAATAAGTAAAAGAGAGAATAAAACTCTGGGATTTTGGCCTCTTGGAGCCACTTCCTGTTTGGAACGCCAGGGGGCGGGGCCACTGTCCAGTTCTCTGACACAATCAATTCGTGTCATTTTGATTAATGTCTATGCGTGTCATTTTGCTGGGGTATCGGTGGTTCGTTCACTTGTGGGGAAAAAGTCAATGGGATGTACCTTAAAATGATGACGAATTTGACGTCACGGCATCCGGAAGTGGATCCGCACGTGCTTCCTTTCGCGAGCTCGTCCTGACGCCGCTAACATGCCAAAAGCCAAGCAGTCGAAGCGGAGAAAGAAGTTCGATTACAGCAAGAACCGCAAAAAACTGAAGAGAAAGTTCCAGAAGAAGAGCCGTCCTTGGATTGAAGAGTAGGTTCCGAGTCACTGTGAGCGGCAACAAGCTAGTTTAGCTAGCAGACTAGTGTCATGTTGTTCAGAATCCGATTGACTGAGACGCCACGTAATTAACCTCCTGACTCACAAGGTGTCGTTTCTTGGTTTCTTTTTGGACCATGTTCGGACTTTATTCTGAACCAGGACCGACAAACGAGCCAGAGAGGTGATTGGGAAAAGTCACGTGCCTGCCGTTAGCATGCTGTTGTTAGCCGCGTGCGCCATAGCGGTTTCTGATGGGCCCCGATTACAACCGGACCGCTCTGTCGGGTCAGCGGCGGTGTTGGTTCTGCTTTGATTCCTAGAACGATCACGTGGCAGGGTTCGTAGGGTTCTGGTTTTGGAAGGAGGTCCTTTTTGATGTGAAAAACGAAACTTCCGTAAAGTTTTGGAAAAGTCGTGAAATTGTAATACTTTGGATCCAAATTTTTTTTTAAAATTAGTTTGAGATTTGAATCTAAGTGGCGGCAGAAGTTGAACCTCTTGGTGATGGGACTTTAGGAGGCTTCAACTATCAGACATGGAGCTAGAAATGAGCGGTGTAGGTACCAAAACGATTCGGCCTGCAATGACTTCAAATAATGTGACGTCAGCATTAGTCCCAGGACCCCTGGGACTAGTGCTGACGTCACATTATTTGATTGGCTGTCCGTTGGTCCGATGACGTGTCAGATAGTGATTGGTCTGGACAAATTAGGATACTACCAAAGAAGAAAATCCGTTGTAAACAAACAGAGCTCCGACATAGAGTGAGATTACCTTCATAAAGAGCTGGAGAGAACCAGCCGCAGACGCTGCAGACATCGTAGACGTTGCAGATGCTGCAGACATCGCAGACGCTGCAGACATCGCAGACGCCGGTCGTTCAGAGAACTTTAGAAAACAGAAAATGGTGGCCTTACTATGGAAACTTAATTCATTCAATTAAAATGGAGACGAGCACAGAACCCGAGGGATCGTGTCTGCGGCGCTCTGGTGCTGTTCTACGTGTGATTGCAGATCATCTTCTAGTTCCATGAACAGATAAGGTCAGACTCCACCATGTTTGGAGTTCTTTGCTTTTGTAGTTCTTTAAAATATTAGAACGGGAATCACTGAGGAGATTAGAACAAAGATCCCCCCTCTCTATCTTTTTTTTTTTTTTTTACTGAATGCAGCACGCTTTCATACATTCCTGTCGTTTCCACCATACCTTGAATAACTTGACTCCACTTACCTGATCAGAAGCAGGCACAAGAGCATGAGTGGGTGTTTAGGCTGATTCTGATGCTTTCAAAGGGTCATGAGAGGAGGTGATGGAACCGGCCACGTGGGTGTTGGAGCTGGCTGGAGCCGTGGTGGTGCGTTTGTGGTCAAAGATGGCAGAAATGCTCATGTGTTTCTTTTCTCAGTTCACACATTAGAAATGCCTGGGATGACAGTAAGTCCACCGCCTCCAACCTGCTGGCAATGGGTCTGTCATCTGACCCAAACCGGACCCTGCCGGTGAAGAAGATGAGGGTGAGTGAAACTGGGTTTAGCTGGACTGAGAGCACCAGAACAGTCTGGGACCTTCATTTTTTACCCTGCAGTACTTCTTGTTGCCAGCAGAGAGCAGCGTAGTGCTGAACTGTTCTCTGTCTTCATCCTGCAGAGCGCTCCACAAAGGGCCGGCATCATCACCAAACCTTACATCCTCAACCGTGAGTTCTTCCTGAAGCTTCAGCACTAACAGACTGGAACATCCAGAAACAGAACCAAACGGACCTTTGTCTGAATCCCTGACAGCGTTTGGGATCTGCAGTCCAGTTTTAGTTCTAAGAACCAAACATAGCGGCACTGACAGAAAAGGCTTTGAGAACCACAGAAGAATCAGCAGCTTTTAGTTTCTTTCTACTGATTCCTGTTGATCGATCAGGTTCTCTGACCTAAAATGGATCCAGATCATCTTTATCCCAAACTTCAACCAGTGTGACTCAGAGAGAAATACCTGGAACTGAACAGTGACGGTTTCCAGATTCCTTCCAGGATAAAGTGTAACGTAAATATTGATATAATGGATTTAATTCAATTTGGAACGATGTTAATAGTCCATTCCATTCACAACTGGCCTCAGTGATCTGGTTAGATGGTAGGAATACACATAGCTTGGATTAATCAATACACTTCTAGTTGATATTCAGAAACAGAAGACCTGCAGGGAAACCAGAATATTGTACATTTCATTGTCAAAATGAGATGAAGAGGCCTGACAATTGTTTTTCCGACTGTTGTCCTCGTGAGCAGAGCTGGAAGAAGAAGCCAGCCTCCCCGAGAAGGACTGCAAGACGCTGTCGTCTGACCTGATGGAGTACGTCCAGTACATGGTCCGCCAGCACAAGGACGACTACAAGGCGAGTCCCTGACACGCCACCAGAACCAGAACCACACACACAAAGCAGCCACTAAAAGTATTCAGTCAGCCGCCAGATGTTTAAGTTCTTTCCCTCTGGAGGCTGAGTTTGGTCTGAATCTGGAGATAACATTATTAGCTTAGAAAATAATGTGTGAATTCCTGGTGTCCAAGAAAAAGCTCTGGGTTTCTGTTCTTCACAGACCTGTAACTTTCTCTCTTAGAAGCTCACCTGTCCTCCACTCGGTAGCTGTGTTAACGACACCTGTTTGAACAGGTGACCTGGCAGGCAGACGTGTCCCTCTGCTTAGACCAGAACACGTCCAGACCCGCTGGAGTTTGCTACAGAGTATCTGGACGATCCAGAGGAGGATCGGGACAAACCAAACCAGAACTGGTTCAAACTCAGCTCCTCGTGTTTGGAGAGGGACACTGAGCTGCATCCAAAGAACACCACACCCACTGTGATGCATGGGGGTGGAAGTATGATGCTTTGGGACTGAAGAACAGGACGAATGGATCCATAGAGGGAGAATTTGGACCTAAACCTTCTTCCATCAGTGAGCACATTGAGGATGAAATCTGTCTGGATCGTCCAGCAGGACAATGATCGCAAACGCATCGCCATGGCAACCAGAAATAGAACTGAATAGAACGCCTTTGTCATACTCGGTATGACATTCAATGTGGGTGGTCAATACAGAAAACAAATCAGATAAAAAATGTGCAGCATTCAGGCTGATGTGCAGGAATCCAGTGGCTTGTGGGGTGAAGTTGGCAACTTTTGGGAAGAAACCGTCTCCGAGTCCCAAAACTTCACAGCTCTGGAGAGGATCTGCATGGATGAATGGACCAAACCGGCTAGAGACCTTCAGGAGACCTTTGACCTCTGCCATAAAAACATTAGTGTTGAGGGGAACTTCCATTATTGACCAAATCCTTAATTTGTGTCCCAGGAAAATAAAGTATTTTTAAAAAGTGATTTCCTGGATTCTGTCTACATCTCGTGTCTCAGTTGACGTGTTTTTGTGGTGAACAGTCCAAACTCAGACTTTTCAGTAGAAGAACTTTTGACTGACTGAAGAACTTTTTGTGTCCCAGTTTATTTTAAACAAGCTGCGTTATGTGAAGGGGCCTTTATGTGCATCTGCAGGGTCTGCCGGTGCTGCAGCAGTAGACCCTGCAGATGCACATATAGACTCCTAATGCTTGCATGTTTGCAGTCTTGGAAAGTGGAGGACAGAATCCAAAGTCAGACGTGTCGGCGCCCAGTCCTGACCTTCCTCTTCCTCTCTGCAGGCGATGGCTAGAGACGAGAAGAACTATTACCAGGACACCCCCAAACAGATCAAGAGGAAGATCAACGAGTACAAACGCTGCCACCCGCAGCTCTTCCAGGCCTTCCTGAACTCGCTGGGCGCTCCAGAACCCATGGTTCAGTAGGTGGACCTGACGTGGGCGGGTGCAGAGCTGGACTCACTGACCCGAGCGGGCCCTGAGACGGCGGGACGGCTGCCGTGGGGGCCCAGCCCCAGCAGACGGTCCCCCTGCTCCAAACATCCAAGGACCTCTTTAATGGACAGACGTGTTTGAGACAATAAAAGAGGAACAAAGTGAAACTCTGCGTCTGGATGATCAACTCACATGTTGGTTTGTAATGGTTCTGTGTACTGCTGCTGTTATTGGATCATTGATTGGATCCGCCCCTTCCAAGCTGTTTCCATAGCAACTGTACACGTACACCGACGCTCTGGGACGAAGAAGGTCGAACATTGGTCGTTTTTTTTTTCACAGATGACAAAAAATTTATGTCCAGAGGGTTTGACCAGAAAAATAAAAACAAAACAAAAGAGAAATAATTGAAGTTAGTGGATGCATCTCTTTCTGTCTATAGTACCAAGTGGCCCACGGACCAGTACCAGTCCACAGCCCGGGTGGGGACTCCTGTTCTAGGACATATATGCTTTGTCAGAATTCTTTGTCAGAATTCTGTCCTGACGTTACCAATCTACAATCCAGAGCCCTAGAAATGTTCAGGCAGTCTCTGAAAACCAGTGTGCATCGATGCTCACTAGACCAGTGTTTTTCAACCTTTTCTGAGCCACGGCACACTTTAACCATAAAAAAAATCCAGCAGCACACCAGCATCCAAAAATGAAAACAGAAAAAAGGAGAAACTCAGAGTCTGTATTGATCTCCAGTCCCTCCATGATCTCAGGTGCATTTTAGTGATAATTGTGTCAGAAAAAGCTGGAAGCTGCAGCTGTTTTTCTAAAAGATGGAATAAAAGTTAAATTAGAAGACTGAAAAACTGGTTGATGTGTGTTCGTTGTTGTTTAAGACGTTTAACAGGGTAGACTCATTGTTTGCTGAGACGCTGTCACTTTAACCCAATGCATCATGGGAGATGTAGTGGTGCAGACAGACTCTCTTCTCTGAGCTTCATGGTTTTGTTCTCTTGTTCCACGGTCTGACACCGGATTCTGTGGAAAGCTACACCGCTAAAGACGAGCTTTAGCTGGTATTTCTGTTGGAACTGAGAGACTTTATGAGCAGAATCAGAACAAGGAAGTGAAGACTTTAACCACTTCTGATTGGTCAGACTGATGACATGTGATTAAGCCTCCAAGAATGATTGGTGGAGACAGTTAAAGGGACTTTTCTTAAAACAGAGCTGCAGCTAAATCGCGGTACCGTCATTCTCATTAAAATGCCTTTAATAGAATCAAATAAACACAAAGAAAAAAGTATTTTATGATCTTTTATATTCCTAACTACTCAGTGTTTATCAGGTCCTGTTTGGATGAACACAGAGCTGAAATTCTGGAGATGGAAAATGTTTCTAGATCAGTGAATGAGGGCAATTTCCCACGGCACACTGGTTGAAAAACACTGCTCTAGATCACCGAATATAGACCACAATGCATTGCGTCGGTTCAATTTTTGCCAAAGTATTTTTTATCAAACCATCACCGTTTTTATCTTCAGAAGACTGGACTAAATAATCGTCACAAAACGCTCATATCAATTAAATTGTAACTTTGTGAAATCGATGACATCACATTCGCCGTTTAAATAAATAAAGTAGTGAGCGTGGTATCCAAATTACTTTTAAAATTCACGGCACTACATAGAGCCGCACTACACAGGTTTTCAGTAGTTATGGTGGGGATTCGGACACAGCCATAGTTTCTGCAGAGCAGCAGGAGTTTCTGCCTTCAGTGTCTAATTCTACTTCTTTGCAAGAGGAAAATGAGGAACTCAGCTGTGAATACAAAGAAAAGTCAGATGGTGAAGTAGAGCCTGAACCTGTAGAGGGAAAGGCATCCACTGAAGATCCCAGGTCTTTGGAAAACTCCTGCCAGTCATCCTTCCAAGAGGATTATGAGAACGACAGCTTTGATGAAGACACTTCAGACCAAGAAGAAGATTCAGAACCCAATGGAAGAACATTGTCCCATGAAAAGATGGAGGCTGATGAAAGTTCAGCAGAACGTAGGTTTTGATGACTTTCAAGAGACCTTAGAGAGTAAAGAGGAGACCGAACCAAGGAAAGGATCCGTGGAAGATACCACGATTGTTCCAAATGCTTTTCATTCTTTGTCTGAGAGGCACGAGGTTCTCGGTTTAAAAGAAGACTGTCAGGTCACTTCAGATGATAAAGACGAGTCTAAACCTAAAAAGGAAGAAGTAGCCATCAAAGATGGCAGCATTTTTTAAGTCCAGGGTCTTTGGGCTCCAAAGAGAGGATGTTCCCGTCTTCCTCCAACATCCAACACGGCCACCAAAAAGGCCAAGCCAAAGAAAGAAAAAGTATCCAAAAAGAAGAAGACTTCTTAGAAGTTTCTCATTTAGGGTTGGAGTTTGTGTAATAATCTCTGTTTTTACTTTAAGTATTTTAGTCTTTTACATTTTTGTTTTAACTCTTTGTGTGTGTTTTATACCTTTTCGTTTTTATCTTGATTTTGGTTTGGTTTTAAAATTGGAAATTGTTATTATGTTTTAATAGATATACTCAAACTAACAGAATAAAAAAGCAGATAAGGTCAACTAAAAGCCAGATTATAAAGGTGGGTCTTGATCCTCTTCTTAAAAATGTCTACAGTCTCTGCGGCCCTGAGGTTCTCCAGCAGGCGGTTCCACAGGCGAGGACCGTGACGGTGGAACGAAGCCTCACCTGAAGTTTTGGTCCTCACCTTAGGAACAACAAGAAGTCCAGCATCAGAGGACCTCAGGGTCCACAAGGGCTCATAGTTTAAAAGAATATCACTTAAATAAGAAGGCCCAAGACCATTAGAACATTTAAAAACCATTACAAGAATTTTAAAATGCATCCTGAAACGCACAGGGAGCCAATGCAGCGATTTTAAACCCAGTGTCATGTGTTTCCGCCCCCTGGTCCTCGTCAGAACTAGAATTATGTTAGAAGATCTAAACTTATATTTCCATTTCATTTCAGGCCCAAACATAGGCATATAAGAATTCAGGAAATGCAATAATTAAAGATGGAAAAACATTTCACTGATTTTAAGTAAAATGACTTTTAGTTACATAAATATGTAAATTTAAGTTATATTTCCCTTGAGTTGGATAGACATAAGAAATTAGGTTAAATAGACTTAACACAATTACTTGTTACTAATTAAAGTCATTTAAGTTAGATATAAATATATATAAACGCATTTTGTGTCACAATGAAACTAGAAATAAGATCAGAAACTCATGCGTTTACTTTGTCCGTTCATTTTCTCCAAGCAGGAACTCTTTTTTTTTGCAGATTGTGACGGTGTGGCACCGTCAGATGTCGAGGGGGGGCCACACCAGGTTTTATTGTTTGTGTATTGATGTATTTTGTATTTTCTGATTGCTACCTGTGGTGCCACCTGGACGGGAATTGAGAGCAACGCCCCGTGGGCGTGGCGTCCCATTTAAGAGGGAGCACTGCAGGTGGTGACACGAGGGGAGTGACAGAGAGTGCTGAATGCTGCATGGCCCTGCGTGGTGCTCACCGGGTCTTTAATAAAAAGAGATCCTCCTCACCTTGGCTCCTCTGCATCCTTTCTCGGCGGAACCCCGTCACATATGGTGTCAGAAGTGGGATCGCAGAGGGGCCACAAAAAGGTGAGGGCGCAGCGGCGTGGTGGGGACGACGATTCCCCGGCAGCTCAACGCCTCCTCAGAGCAGTCCATCCTCTGAGGAAGAGGGGGTGGATCCGGGTCGCCTCGCCGGAGCGTCAGGCCTGGCCAGGGGCCCGGAAAGAAACACAACGGCGTCCAGATCGGCGTCCATGATGAGCGGCGGACCTCGCGGGCAGCAGGGGCGGACCGCCGGAGCACAGAGATGGCCGGAGACGGGACGGGCACACCGCCCGGTTCCACTGCCGCGGATGCGGGCGTTGGAGGCCTGCGCGGAGCTGGACAAGGGGCGGACCGACGTCTACCGGGCCGTCAGGGGAGTGCTCCGGGAGAGGCGTCACAACTCGCCTGTAACCTGCTGTCGGCGGCTCCGATCGGCTGAGGTGGCATCCGGGAGGAGACCAGCGGGGGCGTGTGGCCGAAGGAAGGGCCTTAGCCGGGGCTGGGAACGACCGGAGCGGCGCACCGAGGAGCGGATCGGAGGGGTCGCCATCATGGAGCAGCCGCAGCCCGTGCATCCATCCGACGCGAGGACGTGGGTGGAGGAGCACAAGCCAAAGGACGGAGTCCCGCTGATGCCTGGCGGTGGGACTGCAGGGCCTCTACGTTGGACGAGGGGCGCCTGCAGAACTGTCAGGTGGAGATCGGCGTGGGGCTTGCGCGGCGGCGGAGGGCTGGACTGGATCGCCGCACACCGTCGATCTCTCAGAGGAGGGGGATGGTGTGACGGTGTGGCACCGTCAGATGTCGAGGGGGGGCCACACCAGGTTTTATTGTTTGTGTATTGATGTATTTTGTATTTTCTGATTGCTACCTGTGGTGCCACCTGGACGGGAATTGAGAGCAACGCCCCGTGGGCGTGGCGTCCCATTTAAGAGGGAGCACTGCAGGTGGTGACACGAGGGGAGTGACAGAGAGTGCTGAATGCTGCATGGCCCTGCGTGGTGCTCACCGGGTCTTTAATAAAAAGAGATCCTCCTCACCTTGGCTCCTCTGCATCCTTTCTCGGCGGAACCCCGTCACACAGATGATGCAGCCGTATTTTTTTGTTGTTGTTATGATGGGTTTATAATCTTCATACGCTGTCATTACAACCTCCGTCTCACCAAGGGAAGTGTGTCGGTCAGAATGTTCCCAGGATGTGTGAGGACAGAGATGTGGTCAGAATACCAACTGGACTTTTTTCATACTGACGGTTCACCGGGTAAAAGGTCAAAACAGTCAGATATTGTGGTGGGACTACACTACCCAGGAAGCCTAGAGGGGCTAAGACACAGCAGAGGATTAGTCAGAGGAGTTGGTGGGAAGTTTTTCTAGTGAATTGTGTTGCTTCTCATGTTCTCCTTTCTCTGCAATAATCAGCCTTTGCACAGAAAAAAACAACACAGATTTAAAACTTTATTGACAATAACAACATTTTCCAGCTGGAACACAAAATAAGAAACAATACTCCCACTTTTTAACGTCATTATGTCAAAGTCATTGACTGTATCAGAGAACTGGACTGACTCCGTGTGACGTCACCCATACAAAACACCTCATTTACAATTAAATTAAGTCAATTTCTCTGTAATCAAGTCAAAAAACAAGTCTGGCTTCTTGGAGCCAGCAAGTACTTCCTGTTTGGAGCACCAAGGGGAGGAGTCACTCAGTCCAGTTCTCTTCATACAGTCAATGCATTAGAAACAAACAAAAAGAACAAAGTCCTTCCGAAATGGTTTTTGGGTTAAACATAGTCAAAAATCTTTACATTTTTAGTGACTCAATAAGGAAATAAAAACAGGAACCAACAAACAGAAAATAGAAATCAATAACCAAACAACAAATTTGAAGAAGTAAATGAATAACTATTAAATTCATGCAAATCAAATCATTATGTAACAATATACTTGTATAAGGGGGTTGTCGGTGAATTATATATAATTTAGACAAAATCAGATCAAATCAGCTCTGAAAGGGGCAATAGATAAGATCCATAAGTGGCCAATTTGATAGAACTTCTTTTTGTTGGATTGTTAAGTCAGCTTTTCCATTCTGAATATTTCTAAGACAGCTCTCTTGTCGGCTGACTCTGTGTCATAGTTTTTTAAATGTTGTCAGAAAAAGCTGTAAGCTGTTTGATGTCGTTTTCGCATTTCAAAAACGGTAGCGAGTATGGGAGTATTGAAAACAGTTCAGGGAGGTGTGGATTTCTTTCCAAAATGACCCCAACAATGGATACGTGGTGATTAGCAGAAGTCGATCCGGCTGGTCTCCAGCAGGGCTGATGGTCACCTCACAGTGGTTTCAAATATGAGATGAGATTTTCCAACCATGCTCCCTCCAAGAAAACTGAAGTGGACCGTTGGAAAGAGCAAATGCTGTGTCAGGCCTCCACTGACTCATCGTCCCGTTTGCCTTTAACAGAAGGTGTGTAGGAGCCTTAAAGCCAGAGATGAACACAGCTGATCCAGAACTTGACCCACACTAAGAGACCAGATCCCATCTCCCCGATCCTCAAAGCTCTTCTCTGGCTCCCAGGTGTTTACTGCTTTCAATAGAAAATCCTAATGCTGACTTCTGGGGCCCTCCGTGTTCAAGCTCCTCCATATGTTTGGGATTTGATCGCCCCCTACAGACCATCTGGTGCCCTGAGGTCTGTGGATCAGAACCTGATGATGGGTTCATCGCACACGGTTCTGGACCAGAGGAGACAGAACCTTCCAGGCTGTGGCTCCTGAACTCTGGAATGAGCTCCAACTGAAAACTTTTGATTTTTCCAAGCATTTTAAGGGAAACTGTTTTTCTTTGGGCTTGGGGTGACTGTTTTACGTGGTTTATGCTCTTTGTCTTTTATGTTTTTCATATGTATATATTGTAACCTGTGACTTCTGTGTGTGAAAGGTGCTATAGAACTAAGATGTACTTACTGCCATTCAGTTGGTTGAGTATTTGGGGAGCCAGGGGTTTGTGGTGCACAGGTTTGCTCATGCAGCAGACTCGTGTCAGGCTCCATTTGGAATGGAGGCCAACAGTTTTTGGACCTTACTAAGTTCTTCTTGTTCATTTGCATGTTTTCTTTATAATTCAGTTATTTGCTTCAGTTCACTTGTATGATTGTCCGTCTGTCAACCTGAAGAAAAAGAAGCAAAGACTTTTTCCTTTTCTTTTGGAATGTGGAATTTTTGGGATCATTGGACTCATGGGGGGAGCTGCAGGAGCGTCAAAACTGACGACACCAGAACCATTCAAGGTGTTTAGAAAGGCAGAGCCGTCTGTGGACATGGATCAAGGAGGAGTCATGGTTTGGGAGTTTTTCAGGACATGATCAAAAGTTCCAATTCCAGGTCAGAAGTATCTGTCATCTCACCTTCGTCATGAACACATTTATTCTATGGAGCCCCGTTTTGGATTCAGAGAGGATCAAACTACGCAAAATGTTTGTTTCTGGAGATGAAGTTCAAATGAAATGGCAACGTTCATCTTCACACAAATATAACTCTTACTTGAGGAACCCCCCCCCTCTACACCGTGAGCTCCTCTCCACAGACACAGGAGTGGAACCCCCACCCAGCCCACTTCTGCATCACGTTATCTCCTTCCTCTTCGTCGGTTCCTCCTCTGCCTCAGGCTGGAGCCAGCAGCAGCAGACGAGGCTCCTCCAGATGTTCAGAGGAGCTGCAGCAGGAGGTTCTGGATGGTGTCCAGGTCCTGACAGGACCTCCTCCCAGCGCCAGCGTCCAGCTGGGAGGTCAAGAGGAAGAGCTTCCTGTCTGCAGTCTCGGTGTGGAGAGCCAAGGCTTCATGAAGCTCCGACCCGCTCACAGCATGGGCCTTATCCTGGGGGGGGGAGCATTGACCTTTTATCCCTGTGACCTCTGTTCCACTGCTAGACGTCTGCAGACTGCACTCCATCTGAAACCATCCCATAAGCTGTTGGCTCCGCCCCTTAACCACACCCACTTAATACTCATCATCTGACTGAGGTAGAACTGGAGAAAAAACGAGCTGGTCTTCTTGAAAGGTTAAAGATTTCAATCCCTGTCCAGGTTACGACCACGTTTGTTCGTCTACGTTTGTTTACCTGCTTGTTTCCCAGGACAACAACAGGCAGCTGTGGCTCCGCCCTCAGGAGGCGGTGCAGCTCAGCTTTAGCCAATGGGAGACGAGGTCTGTCAGATGAGTCCACCACAAACACCAGAACGTGAGTCTTTCTCAGGTAGTCCAGCCAGTAACGCCGCAGATCCTCGCCACCGCCAACTGCAGAGCAGAGAACACAGTTGGAACCACGTCAAGCGCAAACCGCCTTGTTCTAGAGGAGAATCAACATCTTTGAGAACAGAAACGTTTGGGGAACAGCTGCATGTGATGGATGTGTTCTATGTTTGTGTTGTCTTGACAGAGAGCAGCAGGTCAGCATGTTCAGGAGGGAGTGAACTTCTCTGGGACTAACGGTCTCCTGCAGTTGAAGAAACTCTTGGCTGCCACAAATGAAACGTCCAAAATCCCTCATCTGGACTTCAGATTCTATTGGTCCAATCTGCTCTGCTGTCTTCTTGTTACATAAAAGTGGATTTACCCCCCCCCCCCCCCCCCAAATGGCTCAAAATGAATTTGTGGAGTCTTTTGATGACAACAAGGGCGGCCTGTCCTCAGAGGAGCGGCATAAGGCCGTCTTTATCTTGACTTTCATGCTGTCAGACATGAACAGAATCCTCTCACTGTTCAGCAGAGAAGCAGCTTTACCCTCCAGGAAGTCCAGCTGCACGGCAGAGACGTTCAGACTGATGAAATTAAAGCCGCGAGTGGGTCGGCACCGGCCTCCCCCAGCCGCAGAGTCCCCAGAGGTCAAACGTTGCAGCATGCTGCTTTTCCCGGCTCCATCCAGACCAAGAACCAGGACCTGACGCTTCCCACGCTCCTCTTCCTCCTGCAGGCAGAGAATCCAGAAGAAACATTTCAAGGTGTGATGGTGGAAGCGGTTCTGGACGAGCCTATAGAGGGAAAGGGCCGGCCCCTGTAACCGCCAACGCCACTTTATTCTGCTGTACAATCCAATCGTGTTTTTCTAACAAAACAAGAAACGTCGTCATCATCAAAAGCAGCATGAAGGGGTTTGAGCCTTTAGGTCCCATGAAACGGAGGAGCTTCATCTCTGGCTTCCCAGAGTTCCCAGCTACAGTTTCCAGCCAGACACCTCCCCTACATGCCCCAGCAGTGATAGCACTCATGTCACGCTGTTCTCCAGCCTCTCTGTTCATATTCAGTGAGGGTAACGGAGAACGCTCAGCAGAGATATGCTAGTATGTCCCTGCTAATGCCAGCCGGGTCATATTGACCCCACATGGAGTTCAGCTGTAGCTTCCTGTTGATTAGCAGCACTGCAATGACTGAATCCTGCAGACTTCTCTAAAGCCAACCCGCAGCTTCTCCTTCAGAAAGTGAAGTGCCGGTCCAGCATTTAGGCTCCAGCAGCGCCGGTCAATCCGTCGGATGGTGTTTAGCTGACCCAACGGACTGGGGGGGGGGGGGGTCCACAGTGAATCCAGCTCCCACAACTCAGACATGCAGGAAAAGTCCCACTTGATTAAAATTCTCACAGTTCATCGTTGTTCATGCCAGATGTGCTGATGGACTCCTTCAGCTCAGTGGAAATTCCTCATTTCATCTCAGTCCTTTTCAGATCTCAGACAGATCAAACTGAGGTAACAGATGATCTTGTGTCACTGAGTTTGAGACGAACGCACCAGAGTTCATCTGCAAGTGACCCGGCGTTCTGAAGACAACCAAAGTTCTAATGTTTGGATCGAACCTGTCAGACTGGGTGTTCTCCTTGACAGCCGTGCCTAAACCATCAAAGCTCAAGAACCTGAAGTGACCCCCTCCAGCCCAAACGCTCTGCCTCTGATGGAACCGGAAGGAGGTCAACCTGAGCGGGAAGCAATCCAACAAGACAGCAGCTCTCAAACACAACATGACCGTGTGTCTGAGCTGCAATGACCTCTGATCAGCCCGCCATCCTGCAGGAAGGACAGATCAGCTGATAAATGGTTTCATTTCTGAGATGATAATATTCCCTCAGCAGAGTTTGGTCTGATGTGGTGAAACACCTTAAGACACGCCCCCTGCACTGAAAACAAGGTAAACAGTAACGGTTGGGCCACAGGAGGTCCATTCAGGAGTTCCTAGCATTTATGAAGCAACATTCTGAGCAGGTGTGGGGTTCTCTCTATTCGTCAGGAACCGATCTTCTTTCATGCACCTGACCGTCCGGACATCACCGTGTGAGGGGGGGAACCCTGCTTTCAGGGCCCCTGGTGGGGCCGCAGAGACTCTTGCAGCGTCCCTGAACGTGACTGCGGGTTCCTGCAGGAACCTCCGATCCACCAGAACCCTCCACGGAACCTCAGACGTCCTCACCTCAGAGATCGGGCAGTACTCCGCGTGCGCGGACCGAACGCGCCGCGTGTAGAAGAAGCTGAGCGCGATGAAGAGCGCGGATCCGAGCGCGGCCACGGCGGCGGTCAGCGCGGTGGAGAGGTGCCGCAGGAGGACCATGAGGGAAGCGCTCCGTCACCGGGCGGGGACAAAGGGCGCGAGCCGCCTCCCCGCGCGCTCCCAACGCACGCGCAGCGCGTGTGGCAGGCCGATCCAGAAACACAAGTAGTCACGTATCTGTGCCAAGTCACGAGAACGCGCACAGATCGTGATGTTGACATGTGAGCGACAAGCGGCTCCAACTCACGTGACGTCAGCAACCACGCGCCGGATTTGGGGAAGTGGTCAGCACTGTCCCCTCACCGCGAGGAGGTCCTGGTTCGAAACCCAGCTGGGTTCTTTTTGTGTGTGTGTGTTCTCCCACAGTCCACCCCCAGGTGGATGAAACATCCGTGGTAAACCGTCAGGCCTCAGTCAGCTCACATCTGAGACCCCCCCATCCCTGCAGATGCCCCTGAGCGATGGAGATGTGACTCTGGTGGACAGAAGTCCAGAAGTCAGTGTCAGCTCTGAACTCTCACTATTGTGCTCTAACAAGCAAACAACGCTGAGGAAGGACCTGCTGCACAAACCTGTCGGTTATGTCGGCTGTTTGGAGTCAAGTAAAACTACTTCTATCCAGGGTATATACATACTTACGTCTTTTATCTTCTTTTGCATTTACAAAGATGTTAAATGATGGACTGTGTGGGTCCTGCTCTGACTTGGCCACCAGAGGTCACTGTTCTCTGCTGTTCTGCAGCAGAGTCCCGAAGTTGGAAAGGGTTGAAAAAACCAAGTGTTGTTCACGTGTTTAGCTCTGTGCTCAGAAAACTACCTAAATGTGTGTGGGAGAGTTTCAGGAGCTTCCATCAGCCCATCCTCATGCCGCCGCCTGGAAGAGCACCCGCTCCACCAATAACAGAGGAGTCTTCCTCAATAAGCCTGTCCAAGGCAATGTCAATAGTAAAGAGCTTGAATACTTCTGCTGTTCTGCCTTCATGAGTCACGGAACCCCTGATCCATAAACACACCGATGGAGAGCTGAGCTGCCATACACTAACCACTCCACAAGAGCAAAGTACATTAGCTGGCAAAGTGGAAACCAAACCTGCAACCTTCTGATCAGAAGTCAACTGTTCAACCCCTTACCACAGCCTTTAAGTGATGCGTGCACCAAGATGTCCAAGTCCAGCTCTGATTATCTTCTGGTCTGTTTTCAGAGCCTTTCCAGTCGTCTTTTAGTGATGATGATGCCGTTTTTAACCCAAAATCTAAAATCTGTGTAGTTTTCTAGGACTTAGTTTCTGCAGTGCGGCAGGACTTCATCAGAAATTCACCTCTGAGTTGTGGGAGGGACTGTTGGCAGGAGTAAGCCTGCACACATTTCCCATGATCTCTTTGTTTGTACTCTCTCCTGCTAGCTTACAGCCCCTCAAACCCCCATCCAAACAATAAAAATGTCAGCAATATCAGATCCATCCATCCGTCCAGTTCTGATCCAGATTCCAGCTCAGACCAGGAAAACAAAGACGTTCATGGACCTGTCTGTCTGCAGGTGGATGATGTGATTAGCGCCATGGACTCACAGTGAGAAGGCCCTGGTTTAAATCCAGGCTGGGGCTCCCGTGAAGAGCCTGCACGCTGTCCCCATGCATGCATGGGACCCCCAGCCTCCCCCCACAACCCAAAACCAGGCGTCACAGGTTAAATGGTTAAAGTGTCCCTAGGTGTGTGTCCCCTGCTACAGACGGGTGACCTGTCCACCTTCACCCCATCCTCACCCAACAGCCAGGACAGGCCCCAGCAGCCCACGACCCCGAATGGACACTTTAATGGTTACGTTAAGAAAATGGATGCATTTATGATAAAATGGCACCGAGCTTCACGCTTCACACATGTATTTGTTTCATAGTTGGGTCTCTCTGGTCTGACACACATTCAAACTGATATGAACTGTTGAAAATGAGCTTGTTCATAAAATGTATAATTTAATCTTCCATGTGGCTTCAAAGCTCACTGCAGTAAACACACACTGACACACACACATCTACATGACATATTTTTAAAAACTGTTCCCACCCTCTTCAAGTGGGACCTCCTCCAAGCTCGGGTCCTCTACCCGAGGCCTGGGAGCTTGAGGGTCTTCAAAGAGCAAACAAGTTGATAACTTGTTGTTTTTTTAGAAAATAAGTGCCCAGGGGCATGTGGGCAGTCGGTAACCATAGAGAGAAAGTTGCTGCATGGGGACTTCACACAAGCTGAATGCAAAGAATGGGACTAAAGTAGAGGATGTAAAAATCATCTGTTCTCTGCCAGGATGATCGACGGTGCTGATGGAGCACGTGTCAGTACTTTCTTAGTAAAAAACGGGATTTTCCTGATATTTTGTTCTCAAGTTGTTTTTGTTCATTGCTTTAATGTTTGAAGCATTTTTTTGACTATTTTCCCGTTTGTTTTCACAGGAGAGTATTTGAAAATCTTAACCGGAAGTGTTCTTGAAACATAAACGTGCTTTTATTTTGTAAGCGGAAGGAGTTTCGCCCGCGCGGGCTAGCTTGACACCATAGCGACCGGGAACGAGTGGAGTTTACCGCCGCCTGTCCGCCCCCCCTCCGCCGTGGACTGGGCTACACCGGCGTAAAGAAGAAGTTTGTATCGGAGTGGAGCGGGTTCGGGTCCGGTTCCGACGCGCTTTGGTAAAGGCGGGCCGGAGTGCTCGGTGCCCCGCGGCGGTCCTGCCGCTAGCATTGATGACTGCTGCTAATATGGTGGCCTGGTGGTAAGCGGAGGAGCCGAGCCGAGCGGGACTTCAGCATTCCCGGTCCAAGTCCAGCAGTTTGCCGGAACATTTCAACTTTTTATTCAATTTAAATCAACTACAGGCCCAAGGACTAGGACCCAAACCGAGGTTCCGCAGCGGACCGGCGCGGTCCGTGTCCCGTGAAGCGTGAAGAACCGTGCTTTACTTCTGACGCTGTTCCAAAGTTTCACACGCGGGACGGGAGAGTTGCGAGCCGCGCCGGGAAGCCCGCGTCCCGGCGGCAGGAGTCGTGCGGCCGCCGCTACGGATGCCGGGAATTGATCTGAAGTGCAGCGAGCTGGACCTCCTCACTCCGCCGAACCGGTTCCGAATTGTTCTGAGGATTATTATGGATTGTTGGCATGGCCTAAACCGGAGGTTCTGGGAGCCGGTGGTGGTGAAGAGGAGAGGACGGAGCTCCTCATCGTCATGATTCCGCGCGCTGAGGAGGTCGCTGCATGGAGACTCGCCTGACATGCCGAGGAAGGAGTTGCCGCTACCGGACGGGTGGGAGGAGGCCAGAGACTTTGATGGCAAAGTTTACTACATCGACCACGTACACCACATCACCAGCTGGATCGACCCCCGAGACAGGTAGGGGCGCGTGAGCGCAGGTGCTGCTGACCTCTGACCCGCGGCCAGCAGCGCCTCTGCGGGGGCTGTGAGGGAACAGCAGGGGGCTGATGATGGGGGTCCAGCAGGCGGGGGCCAATCCAGCAGACGTGCAGGGACCTGCTTGCAGGTGCTGACGCTCCTGGAGGACGGCTGTCCCAGCTGGGATTGGTTGATGGACCCTGCAGAACCATCGCTGCTCACTAACGGGTCGTTGACCGAGTCACTTTAGACCGCAGATTAGGTTGGTCATTCCCTGAAATTGATCCCTAGTACCAGAGAGAACCGGGAATGTTTCAGCACCTCAAGTCTGGTCCTGGTTATGGTCTGATCCAACTCTGGTCCTGGTTTTGGTCTGATCCAACTCTGGTCCTGGTTTTGGTCCAATCTGATCCAACTCTGTTCCTGGTTTTGGTCTGACCCAAGTCTGGTCCTGGTTTTGGTCCAATCTGATCCAACTCTGGTCCTGGTTTTGGTCTGATCCAAGTCTGGTCCTGGTTTTGGTCTGATCCAACTCTGGTCTAGGTTTTGGTCTGATCCAACTCTGGTCCTGGTTTTGGTCCAATCTGATCCAACTCTGTTCCTGGTTTTGATCTGATCCAAATTTGGTCCTGGTTTTGGTCTGATCCAACTCTGGTCCTGGTTTTGGTCTAATCTGATCCAACTCTGGTTCTGGTTTTGGTCTGACCCAAGTCTGGTCCTGGTTTTGGTCCAATCTGATCCAAATTTGGTCTTGGTTTTGGTCTGATCCAACTCTGGTCCTGGTTTTGGTCTGATCCAACTCTGGTCCTGGTTTTGGTCTAATCTGATCCAACTCTGGTCCTGGTTTTGGTCTGATCCAACTCTGGTCCTGGTTTTGGTCCAATCTGATCCAAATTTGGTCCAGGTTTTGGTCTGATCCAACTCTGGTCCTGGTTTTGGTCTGATCAAACTTTGGTCCTGGTTTTGGTCTGCTCTGATCCAACTCTGGTCCTGGTTTTGGTCTGATCCAACTTTGGTCCTGGTTTTGGTCTAAACCAGGTGTGATCCAACTTGGTCCTGGTTTTGGTCTGATCCAACTTTGGTCCTGGTTTTGGTCTAAACCAGGTGTGATCCAACTTGGTCCTGGTTTTGGTCTGATCCAGAGCTGTTCAGAAGGTCAACGGCCCGTCTGTCCCTGAGGGTCAGAGTGTCTTGTAGCTGTACCGAGCAGCAGGTACTCTGGCGTTTCTGACTAACCGGACTTACACCAGAACTGTTCTGCATCTTCATCTTTGTTCTGGTTCCTTTTCGTCCTGTTGGGTTCTCACATTGTCTAAGCACGAGTTACCCCCATACAGTGGGGGGCGGTATGCCATCTTTTTATTGGTTTGCCATCAAGCAAGTAGCACGGAAGCTCCGCCTCCTCCTTTCAAACACTGTTTTTCATTGTTTTCTGTCAGTGTTGTTCAGCTGACATGCATCAAATAAAAATCGTCTTTGTTTCTTCTTCAGAATCAGTTCCTTAAACAGAAATTAAGCTTCATCCAAGTCGGCACAGACTTGGTGTTTTGCTGGATCGGTGAGAACCGAACCACAAAGCGTTCTGGATGTTTGGGATCCTCGATGCTGGAAGCTGAAGACAGAGGAGCTCATGAACCTCTGACGGTCGAAGTGTTCTGGCTCGGTAGAACATTTCTGTCTTCCACCAGACTCCGTCTCTGCTGGAAGACGCTGTCTCTGTCTCTGCTTTGAATGGAGCCACATCTGTGAGGAGCATGCCTTCCTCGCTGGACGTTTTGACCTTCGCTTTAACGGCCGTCCAGAACTGCTTCCAGTCTGGGGCGCAGCTCAGAGCATCAGTAGCTTTGGGTGTGAGGGTCTCCAGACGGGGGTTCTGCTGCATCGTGAGTGGACCTGCGTTCATTTGTGGACTTTAAAAGCATTTTCTGTTTGGACAGAGCAAAGCTGCAGCTTCTTCACCTGAGAAAACCCAGAAACAGCTAGCTTAAAGGAAAGCTGTGTGGGTTTTCTGTTCTGTAGGTAAGGACTCATTTGAAGGTTATTTGCTCCCCAAAACGGCGCATTCCTGAAACACGCCACACGAGCAGCCCTCGCCGCTGAAGCTCCATTCATCCCAAATCCCTTTCAGCGCCTGCCAAGGTGCAGCGGGTCAAAGTGCAGCGCCAGGCCCCCCGAGCTGTGAACTGGATCAGAACAGAGGCCGGCCCCTCGCTGCTGTCGCTTTTTAATACCTAACCGGCCCCCCAGGACTGACGCATGAGCGGCGGAGAGTTTGCAGGAATGTGTTTGTTTGCTGAAGTTTCTGTCTTGGTCTCACTGACCCAACGAGTGTTGGTTCACAGAAACCGGGCTCGGCCAGAAGAATCTGTCGTCTGGATCGGCCTGAACTCTCACTCGCACCCCCCCACGTATCATTGCCCAGACGGCCTTTCAATTTTTAAACAGCGTTGGCTGCTTTCTCTCCTTTCACCTGATGATTCCTGCAGCGAGGCAAACGTGTCTTCAAACCAGCAGCCCGAGCTGGGATGGAGACACCAGCAGAACCCCCTGCTGTTCTCCCAGACCCAACAAACCCTGAACACGGCTCGCTAGTATTTGTGCCGGAAAGTGGGACCACCAGTTCTCTGTAGGGATGTGTCAGGGTGGGGGTGATGATGTTTCTACAAAAGCCTCGTTAGCTGGAACACAAAAACCTTTTCTGCTGTCGGAGAGGGCGGAGCCAAACCTGTGAGGAGGTGAACAATGTGGCGTTCCAGTCCAGGACCAGATGCTTTGAATTCCTGCAGCTGTCAGGTGCAGCCCCTCCCATCACTGTCCCATTTGAGGAATGCAGCAGGGCAGCTCACCTTTGTTACCTGCAGCTTTTTCAGTGACATTTGGATGGACCTGTGGAGGCGCCGCACTCGGTCCGTCTGCGGGTCATGCTGCAGAATGCTGACCGGCTCACAGCAGAAGAAACAAAGTGCATTCAAAGTGGCTGTAAACGCCTCCACGTATCTGCCGCTGACGCGTTTCAGGCACGCCGTCAGGCAAAAGGAATGTGGTTGTCCTGATAGCAGGGCCGTAACGCGCAGAAGGCAGGCCGCTTTATCCACATGCCGCCTTTTATTCGGGCCATGATGGATGAGGCTGCTCTGGTGCTGGAGGTCCGTTTGAGGAATTGGTGATCTGTGAATGGTTACCACTCTGACTCACCGTTTAGCTCTTTAACCCTCCACCCCCCTCTGGAATGAGTCTGATGTCGGGTTAATGTACATACGGGCCGTGTTTATCCACCTTCACATTTCTCCAGCAGAGAAACAATGCATTTGGCAAAATTCTAAGCGTGGCAATGCAGCTATGAGGCGTCTGCAGCAGATGAGGCGTCTGCATCAGATGAGGCGTCTGCAGCAGATGAGGCGTCTGCAGCAGATGAGGCGTCTGCAGCAGATGAGGCGTCTGCAGCAGATGAAGCGTCTGCAGCAGATGAATCGTCTGCAGCAGATGAGGCGTCTGCAGCAGATGAGGCGTCTGCAGCAGATGAGGCGTCTGCAGCAGATGAGGCATCTGCAGCAGATGAGGCGTCTGCAGCAGATGAGGCGTCTGCAGCAGATGAGGCGTCTGCAGCAGATGAGGCGTCTGCAGCAGATGAATCGTCTGCAGCAGATGAGGCGTCTGCAGCAGATGAGGCGTCTGCAGCAGATGAGGCGTCTGCAGCAGATGAGGCGTCTGCAGCAGATGAGGCGTCTGCAGCAGATGAGGCGTCTGCAGCAGATGAGGCGTCTGCAGCAGATGAGGCGTCTGCAGCAGATGAGGCGTCTGCAGCAGATGAAGCGTCTGCAGCAGATGAGGCATCTGAAGCACATGAGGCGTCTGCAGCAGATGAGGCGTCTGCAGCAGATGAGGCGTCTGCAGCAGATGAGGCGTCTGCAGCAGATGAGGCGTCTGCAGCAGATGAATCGTCTGCAGCAGATGAGGCGTCTGAAGCACATGAGGCGTCTGCAGCAGATGAGGCGTCTGCAGCAGATGAATCGACTGCAGTAGATGAGGCGTCTGCAGCAGATGAAGCGTCTGCAGCAGATGAAGCGTCTGCAGCAGATGAGGCGTCTGCAGCAGATGAATCGTCTGCAGCAGATGAATCGTCTGCAGCAGATGAGGCGTCTGCAGCAGATGAGGCGTCTGCAGCACATGAGGCGTCTGCAGCAGATGAGGCGTCTGCAGCAGATGAATCGTTTTTTTTTTTTTTTTTTTTTTTTTTTTTTTTTCTGATTTAAGGTTCTAACAATTAGGTAGATGTGATGTTTGTATTCAGGGTTGGGGAAATAAGCCTTGGCTTCACCCAACACCTTTTTCGGTTAATGTTGTTCAATGTTTATGTTATTTTTATTTATTTATTATTATTTTTTTTTTCAATGTTTATGTTGACATTAATCAGTGTCAATGTTTATGTTGATGTTTTTAAATTTGTTTGTTTAACATAACCGAAATAAAATTTCTCAAAAAAAAAAATCGTCTGCAGCAGATGAGGCGTCTGCAGCACATGAGGCGTCTTCAGCAGATGAGGCGTCTGCAGCAGATGAGGCGGCTGTACTATTAGTTTAGTTCTGGTTTGGTTTTTGGTAAAGCCAGCAGAAAAAACGTCTTTGTTTCACTTTTAAATCATAAAGATGCATAACATAATATAAATAACTAAACATCAACAAATATCGTTTGTCCAAATATATATTCTCTATGTGTATATACTATAGTTTTACTGGATTATTGTAACCATACTTGTTATAAAGAAAGTCATTTTAAAGCCAATAATGTACAGAGAATCTGTAAAAAAAAAACAAAAGTCCAGTGTGTGTGTGTGTGTGTGTGTGTGTGTGTGTGGGGGGGGGGGGGGGTCATGGGAGGACAGTTTTCTGCTCCAAAAAGGATCTGAAAAAGGTTGTGAGCGTCGCCTCTTCAGTTCTGCAGGAGGCGGGACCAGAACGGCGAGCAGCCCGCCTCCCTGTACTCCTCAGCTGAGCTCACTGGGAAAGGGAGGGGCTTCTCTGTTACGCATTAGGATGCGGTTCTGTGTGCTTTCATAATCCGGATCAAATCAGAACGTATGACTAATATTTTGTCTACACAGAAATCACCTGAGGGAATATTTTGGAGCATTTCCGTGATGTGACGTTCTCCGTAACATCTGCCCTGTCAGGGGTGATCGAGGCAGTTTGAAAGGCAAAGGGGGAACAGCTGGGGAACAGCTGAGGAACAGCGGATGTTCCTCACTGCTTTCACTTTAATGCACAGATGCAGGGGAGCTTTGGGAATAAAACCTAGATGTTCCTTCGTTTAAATGTTTTTAACATTCACAATAAAGAAGAAAATGGTCTCATGAGCATCCTGTCTGGTGGCTCCGCCTCCTCTCAGCAGCTGATCCAGCCCGTGTTTGGGTACTGGCGGTACAGACGGGACTCTGGACTCTGGACGCCGTCTGCTGGTGAAGGGATTCACATTTTTCTGCTGCTCGTCTTTGGCGTCTGGTTCTGACCACAAAGCAGAACCGTGGCCGATCTGGTTTGATGGTGAAGATGTCGGATGGCGATGATGGGAGCGGGTCGGTCTGCCTGCTGTTCACATCCGGACTGGTCAGCTCTCTCCGTCTGTGTCTCCAGGCAGACCAAGCCTCTGTCGTTCGCCGACTGCATTGGAGACGAGCTGCCGGTGGGCTGGGAGGAGGCGTACGACCCCGTCATTGGCCCATACTATGTTGACCATAACACCAGTGAGTTCTGCTGCGGTTCTTGCCTCCTCAGCCGCTCCCCTCCTCTAACGTGTGCTCCCCCTGCAGAGAGCACCCAGCTGGAGGACCCGCGGGTGCAGTGGCAGCGGGAGCAGGAGGCCATGCTCCGGGACTACCTCTCTGTGGCGCGCGACGCCCTCACCACCCAGAGGGAGATCTGCCAGGTGAAGGAGCAGCGGCTGCAGCTGGCACAGCAGGAGTACCTGCAGCTGAACGAGGCGTGGAGGGACAAGTCCTCGTCGCAGACTAGCCGTGAGTCTGATTCCTCTGCCAGAAGGTCGTCCATCAGAGGCGTGCTGGCTTTAAGATGCACGACAAACGCACACAGAGGTTCCATGTAGACACTCAGGAGGAGGTTCTGGGGGTGTGGGGTGGTCACAGACCCAAACTGTCTGCTACAGGAAGTCTGTCTGTGGGGCCTAAGGGCCCCAGCATCAGGCCTTTCCCATCATGCAGTTCTCCACCCTGGATAAGTTCAGAGCAGGACTTCACTAAGCTAAACTGAGATCCTGTTTGAGTTCATTTCCACTCGTCTAGTTTCTCCAGTCCTGTTGCCTTTAGACGTAAAGATGAGCATTTTCAAATGAATCCTTTTCAGCGTCTTTTATTTGGACTGTGGTGGTTCTGGTCCTGGTTGGAGCTGAATATCAGGGTTTAGAGAGCACACTGACAGACACTGGTGTGGACTCTGGGGGATCCTTATGGCATCTTCAGCGGAAACATCCTGTGGAAATGCAGGATTTCCAGGGGTTTGACCACGATTGACCCGTTCAACCTCTGGACAGAACCTGCTGTGGTTCTGTTGATGTTTGAGACATGAAGAGGAGGAAGAACGCCCTTCTGTCCTCCGTGTCTGTGCTCTGCAGTTTCCTGAACTTCTCTGTTTTCTTCTGCAGTTAATTCCAGATCGTCGTCTTCGAGCAAATACGACCCAGATATCCTGAAAGCCGAGATCGCCACGGCCAAAAGCCGGGTAAGAACCGTCACTGGAGTTTGTTCACACCACGGGGTCAGGTTTGGTTCTGTTTGGTTTTGGGTGTTGAATTTACATCAGATCTGTCTGATGACGGCTTCTGTAAGGAAACGTCAGAAAACCTTCCTATTCTGCAGTTCCTGTGTGTGAAATGAAGGGATAGAGACGCCAGGAAGCACGCATTCATGTCTGCATCGTGGCCAGCCGGGATATTATTGGTTCATCTTTGACTGAGCTGACTCATTTCTGTTATGTTGACTTATATTTCAAAAACACTTCATACAAACGCAAACGTATTTGGAAAGATTCTTTTGTCAGAGAGGAAACAGAAGAAGAGCCTCCCTCTTCAAAATAAAAGAAATCTGCATTTACCAGACAGGTAACAGCAGGCTTTGCCCCCACAGACCATAATACTAATGCAGAATATTCAACAACCGCATGTCTGATGTTACAAGGATGCTAATAATAAAGTTTAGACAAAATCCAAAAACCTTTGTGGTTTTCTAGGACTTAGTTTTTGCAGAGCGGCAGGACTTCATCAGAAATTCACCTCTGAATTGTGGGCGGGACTGTTGGGGCGGAGAAAGCCTGTGTAGATTTCCCATCATCCTTTTGTTTACACCCTCTGCTGCTAGCTTACAGCCCCTCACACGCCCAACCTAACATTAGCGGTGCAACATCAGATCTATCCAGCCGTACCATTTAGATCCAGATTCCAGCTCGGACCAGGAAAACAAAGACGTTCATGGATCTGTGTGTCTGCAGGTGGATGATCAGATACTACAAGAACACGTTAAGAGCACCAAGAACCCCATCTTCATGGGAGTGGGTCTTTAAATGGATCCATGTGTGTTTGAACTGCAGGAAGTGACCGTTATCTTCTTCCTGCGTCCTTCCAGGTGAACAAGCTGAAGCGGGACCTGGCCTGCATGAAGCAGGAGCTGCAGTTCAAAGAACAAGGCTTTGAGACCCTGAAGCAGTAAGTCTGTCCTCGCTCCCCGCCTGAGTGTTGCTGCTTCCTGCATCAGCTGGAAGTCGGCCTGCCTCCTTCGCTCCATGCTGGCTGAGGCACAGGTCCATTTAGCACAGACACCAGACCAGAGTCTGTGAGGCTCACAGCCTTATGGTCGGGGGGATATTCCTGATGTCCTGAAAGTCCCAAAGTGTCTCAGTCAGTTTTCTGTAAACATCTGTAACATCAGAGGTTCATGTTACATCTTTGCTGATTTAATATCCTAAAGGATTTACCCATCAGCACCCTGGTTAGGAAAAGGCACAAACAAGGTGAACAAAAGTGGATTCAAAAAAGCAGCAATCAATAAATGATTCAGAGCCCGACACTAATGGAAAACACAAAGTCAGCTGTAAAGTTCGTCATCTGTGGCGTTCTGCTGCTCTGACAGCTTTCATGCTGGAGTTGGTGAATGTGAATTTACCGGAAAGACATGAAGCAAACAAGAATCTAAATAAAAACAGGAGAAATGCTGTGGGACGGCGGGAACACGCGTCTGCCTGGGATGCAGCCAGAGAAACATGAAGCTCACACACAATCCAAAAGGAACTGGCCTGAATGTTTGTGACTGAGCTGGACTGTGGAGTAGCAGTTTGCACTGTTACCTCGCTGGTTTGAATCTGGGTCCTTCTTGTGTGGAGTGTGCACGTTGGCCCTCTGCATCCATGGGTCGGGTCATTGGATAAACTTTGGCGCATGAACAACATTGTGAGGACAGACGGCTTAACGAGCATGTGATGCTCTTGTGGTCCGTGCAGACACACCTGTAGCAGGAAACGGGCGTGGTCAAAATGGTATTAACACCAGCAAGCTGTTAAAATGGAGCTCTGCGTTTGGTTCGACCCTTCCTCTGTCTGCGGGTTGTTCCACTTCAAACAGGACGAGGAGCAGATCATCAGCAAACAGACGAGCTGCAGGGTTTGGGTAAAAACCTGGAGGTTTCCTCGCAGAGGTCAGCTTTGTCTCACACTGTGGTTTGTGTGCTCTTTCCTTTGTGTTGCTTTGGCTCCACGTCTTCACCTGTCATGTTTGGTTGCTGACGAGGCGGGTGACGTGGTAGTTTGGGCCGTTGAAGCTGTGAGGAGGATGTGCTCCCTGCTCCTCCTCCTCCTGGAACGTTTGTTGTTCCTTGGCTGTCACAGCTGACCCCCCCCCCTTCCCACTTCCTCATTCAGTTTCCCTCATCCCACTCGGCCTCCCGCCCTGTAGAATGTGGGGGAACCGGTTGTTCTGCGGCTCTGTGACCCAGTGGTGTCCTCAGAGCCTCTGTTGACCTACGGGGCCCCACACTCCAAAGAGACACGGATTTTAGGAATAACAGAAACCTGTGAAAGAGTGAAATGTCAAACGACGCAGAGGAACCGGAAAAACGCAGATGCTCCCTTTAGCAGCTACTCCTGTGTCTGCACGTTAGAGAGCGTCTTTCTAAGGAGGCGGATTCAGATCCAAGTATTTGTTTGGAGAGAAAAAAGTTGAGGCAGTTTGAACAAAACAGCTGCTTGTTTTTGAGGAGGCATTAGGCTCCTCCTCCGATCAAAAAGACTAAAGATCTTAAAACAAAAGCTGCAGGTTTAAGCAAAAGCATCCACCCCCCCCCCTTTCCTGATTTTGACTTTTCTTGAGTCTTGTTGTGTAGGAAACGTCCAAAGACTGTTTGAATTTGACCACAATTGTATTCTTACACCAAAGACTTTCGTCGTCCCCGTAGGAAGAAAGACAGGTTCTGAAGTTGCGCCCCCTGCAGGACTGTGGCTCTTGTTGGCAGCTGTCTGTGGAGTTGACCACAAACGGCAGGACGCGTGACCAAAGCTCTGATGGACGTTTCTCTTCTTCTCCAGGATCGACCTGAAGGTGTCCAGCAGCCTGAGCGGCTATAAGGTTCAGGAGACGCAGGCTATCCTCAGTGAGGTTCGCTCCATCCGAGACGCCATCAGCTCCGGGGAGAGGGAGAAGCAGGAGCTCATGCAGGTTTGTTGGCGTGTCTCCTGTTGAACAGCAGGGGGCGCTGGCGTGCTCCACTTCACTTGACCTCCGTCTTCACATTGTGGTGCGTTCGGGTGTCGCTGCTTCATTTTGTTGATCCCCAGCCCTGATGTTTCAGTCTTCTCTGCTGCTCGCCACATAAATTCACGGGAACGCCATCTGTCTTATGACAGGCTACGGCTAAAGGCAGAGGGAGAATAAACAAGCAATTTAGCAGTTAAACCTTTTGTTTAGATGATGAACCCTAAAATAATAACTAGGAGGAGCTGCATTTCCAGAAGAAAAAGCAGGTTTGAATGCTGTACTGCTGAATGAAAATAAAACCGAAAGGGTAATAATTGAAAAAAATATATATATAAAAAAAGAAAAAATCAAAGTTGGCCATAAAGTGAAAACATTACAATAACAAAAAGGTATGTTTGTGAAAAATGCCACAGCCGGGTATCGAACCAGCGAGCTTCTGCACCACAGATTCCCCATGTATTTCAATGGAGGCAGAAATCCTGGAATATCTGGAAAAGTTCAAGGATGTGAAGAACCAAAAGTTACAGCTGGAAAAACCTAAAAGAGCTGAACATTTGAATAGTTGAATGGTTGAAATAGATGAAAAACTGTAGGAGAAGATAAGGGGCAAAAAATGTGGAAGAAACTATAAAAAAGACAAAAACAGGAAAACAATGATTGATTGAATGTTTTATAGCATTCAGCCCATAGTAGTAATAATAATAATGGTGATGATGGATTGGATTTTTTCTGTGCTTTTCCAGACGCTCAGAGTTCTTACAGTGTGTATCTGTTATTCATTCCCTCCAAAGTCCAGTTCCTCTGAAGAACAGAACTCTGAGATAACAAAACCCAAAGGAACCTTCAGACACGACAAAAAGCACCAAACCAGAGAGAATGACTTGGTTTTCAGAACTAGCACTGTGTGGTCTCCTGTGACCTTTACTGACAACAGTGACACCTGGTGGCTGAGTTCAGTCATAGCAACTGCATCATTTAAGATTAAAAACAAACACAAATGAAGACCACATCAGGGGGGTGTTCCAGACAGCAGGTTCTGCTAGCTCCCACGGTGAGTTTGAGGCTAAGGAAGTGGATAACCTCAGCTTTCAGTTCCAGAAATGGAGGTATGTTTCAGGGTATGTAATGTTGCCATAGCAACTCATGCTCTGAACATAACCTGGTCTGGAGCAGGTTTAGTTGAAGCTTAGTTTGTTTTCAGAGAGGTGCAGCAGCATGGCGTGTCCATTTGAAGATGATTTAGTGGATGAAGAAGCTCAGATAATACTTTTTCCACCGTGAGAGGCTGATAAGACCACATATGGATGTTGGAACACGTAGTTTTCAGACAGTTATTTTACTTTCATTCAATTAAGTAGGTGTAACTTTGGTGCTGCTGTTAGATCGGCACCGCAAGGGATTGTGGGATACCATTCCCTTTGCCTGTCTGGACGGATTTGGGTTTAAGTGTGGCTTTTTGACCAAATGTCTGTTTTACTGTGTTTTGCCGAGTTATTTTGTCCTGCTATGCTTAATTCTCTGCACCATGAGTGAGAGGGAGGAAGAGGAGGATGAGGTTAATTGGCACTCGTACTGTGTAGCAGTGTAATGTTAAAGCTGGAGAAATGGTAAATGATTCAACGCTGTATATCTCTATTGTTTCTTTCTTTTTATTGTTATACAAATGAGTAGACCACACCAGAGCTCAGGAAGCTCTGGAAGTTCTGTTTCATCCTTGTTGACCTGAAGCTTCGAGCGCTTCATGAAGCCCTGCAGAAACTGAGGCTGTATTCAGACCAGACACATTTGGTTGGCTTAAAGTGAACCAGAGTTCGTTTCCCCCATAATCCAGAACAAATTTTCAGTCTGAATAGACCCTAAGCGGTCAAATGTAAAGCAGTGACTGTCGTGTTATCAAAGAAGAAAAAGCTCCAACTCTTTCCTTGTTACAGCAACTCCGCTGACAATGCTTCTTCCACGGTTTTCTGTCTCGTTACGCGCCTGGCGCTGCTGGGACGTCATCCTAAACGCCACCTTATAGTTTCCTCACACCACAACCATGAGTCCCAGAAACTCACTGAAAGGTGGTCGGATGATTCAGGCTCATTCAAACAGCTTCTAACGTGATCCACATCACTGCTCACTGTTTTCCTGACCATCTATACATCATGAACACGTATCACCTTCTTAGCCGCCGTCTCCCGGTAACCGCCGTGCAGCACGCCTCCACCAAAGTGAAAAGTGTTGGACCTGACGTTGATCCAGACGTTCAGAACCGCTCAGTGAAATATAAAGTTGGAATGGGTGAACTATCCTAACAAGGACTGCAAACGCAGGACGTCCATTATTTCTGGCTGTTATTATTATGATTTCTCCTGACCAATGAGTGCAGAGACCTTCAGTCACATGGTTTGGTTTACAACCTTTGGTTTGAAATGGAAAAGTCTGCTTGACGGCGGTGTGAATACAGACCAAACGGATGGTTCAGGACTCGAACTGGACCAACTCTAACATTCAACAGAATCTCTGGGGAAAATCCAAACTCAGATTAGACTTTTTTCAGAAACTCGCCGTGCTGAAGGATGGATTTGAGCTGGACTCGGGCTCCCAGCAGGAGCTGTGGGGCAGCGGTCCCACCACTCCCAACTTCCAGGCGTCCATCCCTCGCCTGTTCTCGGACGCCGGCTCTCAGACGGACATCCGTGAGGTGAGTCGGACGCAGAGCAGGATGAAAAACTTCAATATGTGTCTCCGTTTGATTTCGCTGCATCGGCTACAATAGTCTGACAGACTTTTTTTGGTTTTGGAAATTCTGTGAAAGGTTACGGAAAAGTTATAGAAAACTATTGCTAAAAGAGTGTTCGAACCCTGGCAGAGGAGCAGGTAGCTTCAGGAGCAGACAGGAGGACAGTTCAGACTAAACCTGAGTGAATCCACTGAACGTCGCTGATGGAAGTCAGCAGGAGTTTTCTAGGGTCCTGCAGTGTGCTCCATCAAACGGAATTTACCTTCAGTGCTGGGTTCCTGTTAAAACACAAGCCGCTGAAGTAAATCCTCCAGAGAGGAGGAGATGACGTTTTCACGCAGCAGGAGGTCTCTGCCTCAGCAGCTCCAGGTCCTCCTGCTGAGCCCCAAGGCCCCAAAGGAAAAGCTGACTCAGCCAAAAAGCAAGCACGGGGGTGGTCTGGTAGTGATATGGACCCAGCTCCCTGACCCCCCCAGCAAAGGTGTGCAGTCCAGACAGGAAGTGTGAGCGCACTCTTCATGTTGTGTTTGTTTTTCTGGTCAGCTGACGATGGGCAGCAGCAAACTGGCCGAGAAGGTGCGACTGAGCCTGAAGTACGAGGAGACCAAGAGACGGTAGATGCTGCTTTTCCATCGTTTCATCATCGGATCACCTCCTGCTGGCCGATTCACCGCCGCGTCTTTTCGTTCTCCTCTCTTCTCAGGATAGCCACCATTGAGGTGCAGATCGCTAAACTGGACAGTGAAGCGTGGCCGGGTCTTCTGGACCCAGAGCGAGACCGCCTCATCCTCATCAACGAGAAGGAGGAGCTACTGAAGGAGCTGCAGTACGTCAGCCCCCGCCAGCGTCTGGAGCCCAACGACGCCGAGAAGCTGGAGTCGGAGAGGAAGCGTCTGGAGAAGGACCTGCAGGCTGCCAGAGACAACCAGAGCAAGGCGCTGACAGAGAGGTGAGCCCACGACCACCAGCAGGTAGAACGGGGAACGACACCCAGATGGCATCCATCACCCTCCACTTCTTCAGGCCACGATGCAGCAGATGAGACGGCTGAAGATCACCTTCACGAATCGATGCTTTCATTCTTTTGTCGTGCGAGTTCTGGGAGGACGTGAATGGGCAGGACAACCTTCTGATTCCCTTTAATCCTGAAATTCCAGGAGAACCTGGACAGCAGTCAGGATGAAAGGAGCAGTTCCAGATTGTTGCTGCTTGAAGGAGGATTTAGTGTTTTTGAAACGTCTGCTGAAGCTTTGAAGGAACCTCGGACTAAAGATACGTGACTGATCCAGTTAGGCGAAGCTTCAGATGCTGAGGAAGAAGCTCCAGAACGCTGCTCCACCGAGGAAGAGTGTGAGGAAGAGGAAGGTTAACGCACTAGATGCTTTAGTCTCGTGGTTCTGGAGGGGTCAGCTCATCTGTAGGTCATGATGATGATGATGATGATGACCCCCCCGTTTTTTTCTAACATGCGTCCCGTTGTGCGGTGTTCAGGTCCGGCTCCACCTGAGCTCAGCTCTTTGTGCTTCGTCTCCTGTTCCTGAAAGCTGAGACGCCGCTGTCAGCCGGGCTGTTGTCCTCCACAAATGCGAGTCAGCCCCCCCAAAACAAAGATCTGAAAATGCCTAGCTCTGTTCTGAACGGTCTACCTGTGGTTTGGTTCTGGGTCGTCAGGGTTCTGCAGAACCAGGATCAAGCATTTTGTGTTCAGCCACAGGTTAAGGAGGTGGGGGTGGGTGGGGGTTCTTTGCCTTTTCCTCCAGAGTCTGTGTGTAAACACGCGGTGGGCGGGTGGAGATCAAGGAGCTGCAGCGAGACCGCATCCTCAGGCTCCTCCCCCTGTTGTTTCAGGCTGCGGCTCCACTGCAGGAGGAGCAAGCTGGTCCGAGAGCTGGAGGAGATGGTCCGCCTGGCCACGTCGCTGCACATGCAGCTGAAGAGGTCCGTTCACCGACACTCATCATTCAGAACCCAGAACAGAACATTAGCGACTACCGGGACAAAGTGCTGCTAAAAACGTTTTTACTTTCTGTTAAACGTCTGACAGAAATATGGTTAGAGAAAGGGGGCGGGCTCTCGTCCCACGCTCAAAGCGTTTGACAGATTCTCCCGTGCCAGCTTTCAGTGGAAGGGGTGTGTCATCTAAATGTACAGGGAGTGCAGAATTAGTAGACAAGTTGTATTTTTGAGGATTCATTCTATTATTGAACAACAACCATGTCCTTAATGAATCCAAAAACTCATTCATATCAAAGCTGAATATTGTAGGAAGTAGTTTAGTTTGTTTTTAGTTTGAGCTATTTCAGCAGGATATCTGTGTGCAGGTGACTATTACTGTGCAGAATTATTAGGCAACTTAACAAAAAACAAATATATTCCCATTTCAATGATTTATTTTCACCAGTGAAACCAATAGAACATCTCAACATTCACAATAAAATCTACATTTCTGACATTCAAACAAAACAAAAACAAATCAGTGACCAATGTAGCCACCTCCAGAGTGTAGGACACTCCAAAGCCTGCCCTCCATGGATTCTGTCAGTGTTTGGATCTGTTCACCATCAACATTGGCTGCAGCAGCAACCACAGCCTCCCAGACACTGTTCAGAGAGGTGGACTGTTTCCCTCCTTGTAAATCTCACATTTCATGATGGATCACAGGTTCTCTATGGGGTTCAGATCAGGTGAACAAGGAGGCCAAGTCATTAGTTTTTCTTCTTTCAGACCCTTTCTTGCCAGCCACGCTGTGGAGTACTTGGACGCGTGTGATGGAGCAGTGCCCTGCATGACAATCACGTTTTTCCTGAAGGATGCAGACTTCTTCCTGTACCACTGCTGGAAGAAGGTGTCTTCCAGAAACTGGGAGTTGAGCTCGACTCCATCCTCAACCCCAAAAGGCCCCACAAGCTCATCTTTGATGATACCAGCCCAAACCAGTACTCCACCTCCACCTTGCTGGCGTCTGAGTGGGACTGGAGCTCTCTGCCCTTTACCCATCCAGCCATGG
Source organism: Oryzias curvinotus (assembly GCA_023969325.1). Classification (NCBI taxonomy): domain Eukaryota; kingdom Metazoa; phylum Chordata; class Actinopteri; order Beloniformes; family Adrianichthyidae; genus Oryzias; species Oryzias curvinotus. The sequence goes on from CM043719.1 coordinate 350,619, forward strand.
GCCCATCCATCTGCCCTTTACCCATCCATCCATCTGGCCCATCCAGACTCACTCTCATTGCATCAGTCCATAAAACCTTAGAAACATCAGTCTGGAGATATTTCTTTGGCCAGTCCTGACGTTTCAGCTTGTGTGTCTTGTTCAGTGGTGGTGGTTTTTCAGCCTCTCTTACCTTGGCCATGTCTCTGAGTGTTGAACACCTTGTGCTTTTGGGCTCTCCAGTGATGTTGCAGCTCTGAAATATGGCAAAACTGGTGGCAAGGGGCATCTTGGCAGCTGTACGCTTGACTTTTCTCAGTTCACGGGCAGTTATTTTGCGCCTTGGTTTTTCCACACACTTCTTGCGACCCTGTTGACTATTTTGAGTGAAACTTGATTGTTGGATGATCACGCTTCAGAAGCTTGGCTATTTTAAGAGTGCTGCATCCCTCTGCAAGATATCTCACTATTTTGGACTTTTCAGAGCCTGTCTAGTCCTTCTTTTGACCCATTTTGCCCAAGGAAAGGAAGTTGCCTGATAATTATGCACACCTGATAAGTGTGTTGATGTCATTAAACCACACCCCTTCTCATTACTGAGATGCACATCCCCTAATATGCTTCATTGGTAGTATGCTTTGGAGCCTACACAGCCTGGAGTTAGACAACATGCATGAAGAAGATGATGTGGTCAAAATACTCATTTGCCTAATAATTCTGCACTCCCTGTAGACGGGCCAATCGCAGACACATCACAGAAAACATGGCGACCAGAAGCAAGGCATTTGGATGACGTCACACGCGATCCGTCCAGTTAGAGTATACAGTCAAGGATTTTAACTTAAACCCACACAAGCTAAAAGAAATTAACCCTTTAGGTGTCGCCGACGGTTAATTTGTGGAAATTTACCAAACACAAAACTGAAAGAAAACCTCAAACGTAGAGAAAATGCCCCCAATGTCTTAACAATAAACCCTTTGCCCCCCAGCCTGTCGGACAGCACCCTCTCCTGTTCGTCCAGCAGCAGCCGGGGCTCCCTCACGTCCAGCCGCGCCTCTTTGGCCACCACCTCCAGCTTAGGCTCCGCCTCTTCGCTCAGTTTCACGGATATCTACCTGGAGCAGCCCGAGCTGGCCGACCCGGACCTCCGGAACAAACTGGACACCCTCCTGCAGGAAGGAGGTCAGGTGGGCTACCGGCCCTCCAGCTCCATCACCACCATCCACGAGCACGAGGTGGTGACGGGCTGTGAGGGGAGGGACCAGGGAAGGGCTCAGGGCAAAGCCGGGGCAGACCCAGAGGGTTCTGGTTCTGGTGTTGGAGCAGAGACTTCCAGGATCCAGGCCCTCAGGCTGACAGAGACCCCTCACTCCATGAGCTCCTTGTCTCCACGCTCGTCTCTGTCCTCGCTGTCTCCGCCCTGTTCGCCACTGGTCTCTGACACTCACTTCATGCCAGGCGACACCTTTGCCGGCCCGGCGGGGTCCAGCGGGTCGGGCCTGGACCTGGAGCTTCACAGCAGGCTGGCAGAGCTAGAGCTGGACTCTGATGAGAAGCAGGCAGAGGAGAAGCTGAACCACAACGTTCTGAGCGACGGGGCGAAAGGTGAGGAGCCGATGCCGACTCAGCACACGGTAACCATGACAACAGCTGAAAACAGCAACAACATTCACCACCAGAAAACAACGAGGAAACTCAACAGCAATGGTTCAGTCAGCCCGGCAGTGGTGGCTTTGTGGTGACGGGGAACGGGGGGGGCAGAAGAATGTGAGTGAGTGTGAGAGTGCTTGGGTGGGGACAGGCCTGGGATAGATAGATACGTATCTATCTAGATACATATGTATAGATACATATCTATCTATACATATGTATCTATATAAATACGTATCTATAGATATGTATCTAGATAGATATGTATCTAGATAGATATGTATCTAAATACATATCTATAGATACATATGTATCTAGATAGATATGTATCTAGATAAATACGTATCTATAGATATGTATCTAGATAAATATGTATCTAGATAGATATCTATCTAAATACATATCTATAGATACATATCTATCTAGATACATATCTGTAGATGCATATGTATCTAGATAGATATGTATTTATAGATATGTATCTATAGATATGTATCTAGATAGATATGTATCTATAGATATGTATCTAGATAGATATGTATCTATAGATATGTATCTAGATAGATACGTATCTAGATACGTATACGTATCTAGATACGTATCTATCTAGATACGTATCTATACGTATCTATCTAGATACGTATAGATACGTATCTAGATAAGATAGATACGTATCTAGATAGATACGTATATATCTAGATACATATCTATCTAGATCGATGTATATCTATCTATAGATAGATATTTCTCATTTGTTTCCTCAGCTGTAGTTTTGAAATACTGGTCTATAAATCTGTGATCCGGTGAGTCAGATCAGAGGATTTGGTAATCCAAATCCCTTTCATCCTGATCCAAAGTTCTGAAATACTGGACCCCGGTTGGTCTCTGGAGTGAAGCTCCTGAAGGCAAAGATAGGAAACGATGCCGATGCAGAGCAGCAGGTACAAGCCGCTGTCACAGGAAACCCTCTGGCTCACATCAGAAAGGTGATGCTGCAGCTGAAACCTGACAGGTGGGAGTTAGGCCTGGGCGATAAATCGATCAAATGAATTAATTCGAATTTTTTGTTACGGACGATTTCAAAAATAACTAAATCGAGTTTTTATGTGGCGCATTTTTGGCTCCCCAGAGCTTCCGTAACTTTATTATCACACGGCGACACGCGACAATCGACACACGAAGCAGCTAGCGACAGCATGGCTACCGGTGACAGTGGGCAGTTTGTTCCCAAGAAAGGACTAAAATCATCTGTTGTTTGGAACTGTTATGGGTTTGCTGCCACAGACGTGGAGGAAGAGAGAGACCCCACGCTGCCTAAAGCCCATCGAAGTCAAGGCTCTCACGCGCGCTCGCGTGGCACGCGCCCAGTCCTCTTACACATGCACGCGCCCTGACACACACACATATACTCATTCTACAACGCCTGTATTGTTAGTTCATTAGTTAGTTGTTACTGTTATTTGTTAATAAAGAATACTGCGTTGTAATTATTACCTGTGTATTCATTTGCGACGCGGCTGCCGTAGGATTTTGTTTTTGTAGGAGGCGGCCGCGGGGGGGCGGGGGGGGGGGGGCGTTGACCATGACTCCTGATGCTTCATCATTTTCTCCGTGGAGAAGACGGGGTTTATTAATTGAATTAAAACCTTAGACCCCAGATATGAGCTGTATTGTTAACTTTTTAGAAAATGCTGCTACTCTAAGGTGAATGTTTGTCTCATTTTAGTCTAGACTACAAAGTGTGACTTAAAACACAGCTGGAACTTTAAGGAAGTAACCTTTTTATTTTGGACAAGTGAAAACAAGTGTAGAATAACAAAATAAGACAAAAATTATATACAACAAGACAAAATTATATAAACACGAGTCCAAAAAGGAGTGAGAAGAAAAAAAATCATATCCTTAACTTTGATTCCAAGAGTGTGTTCATTTATTTATAATTCATCCAGAAATGGGGGTTAGATTTGTCTTGTGTTTGATTAATAAAAGCAACATTTGCTTTAAGTTGTCTGCCGTTTGTACTTATTGCTTTCTCTAAGTAGGGGGGGAAAAAAAAAATCGGGAAAAAATCGTAAATCGAATTAAAAAAAATAAAATCGGAGATTTTATTTTTAGGCCATATCGCCCAGCCCTAGTGGGAGTAAAGCGGGGGGGGGGGGGGGGGGGGGGGGGCGTTGCTGTGGAGTTGGAGTGAAAGCGGCAGGCGGGTTGGAGATGAAGGTGAAAGGTGGCTGCGGTGTCTGGTGTCCTCCTGGCTCCCCGTCTCGCTCAGAACTTTCTCTGAGAGCGTTCTGATCCAAAACGTTTCTAATGAACATCTTCATCTTCAACTTCTCCGTCTGATGATGATGATGATGGAACCACGACAGATTTTTGACCGTTTTTGGACGACAGCAATTCTGGTTAAAGCAAAAATGTCTTTTCTGAAATATTTTATGGATAAAGGAATTTTGTTGTATAACAATGAGAAGTTCTGATATTTCCTTTTTTCTTCCTTGGCCATCAAACTCAGCTCGCCAGCTTCAAGGGGCGGGGCCAAAGAAGACCGGCGTGACATCGGCAGTATCGGATGAGTCTGTCGCCGGGGACAGCGGAGTTTACGAACCGTCAGAGAGGAAGTACGATGGGTTTCAGGAGCAGAATATTCTTTTTTTGTTGACTCATTTGTGAAGGAGTGAGTTCAGGCTAAACGTTGTATTGACGTCCAGAGAAGGGAAACACTGGCACCCAGTGGACAGACGAAGAATTACACTCCCAGAAAATGTAGAGGTTTAGATTTTATTTTGAAAGGTTTAGTGTTGTTCTACACATTTTCAGCCATAGAAGAAGACTGATTCTGAATTTCAGGTGACAAAAGCAACTTTCGAGTGTTTGTTGGCTGCAGGTCCTCCCGAGTCGTCCCGAGTCTTCCCTAACTTGTCCTGGTTTCATGTGCCGTGTTCCTCCAGGCCGGGCCTTCCAGCAGAACCGTTCCACGGCTCAGGGGAGGACAGGCTGGCGCCGGGCTGCTCTCAGGTGCAGCTCGGCTTCCGTTACGAGTCCAGAGAGCAGCGCTTCAGCGTCCTCGTCATGCAGCTGTCCAACTGCAGCGCCCTCTGTCTGCCAGCGGAGCAGAAAACGTAGGAAATGTTCCGTCCACGTTTGCCTCTGTGTCATCAGAACATCAGAAGGTTGATGGCAGCTCTTGGCGGTTTTCTGGTGTTTCTGAATCTTTCCTTTGGCTGAAACTCTGTGAACTTTCTGTCCGTCTCCTGGGAGATCGCCGGAGTAAGAAGTTGCATTTCTCTGCTCGCTGATGAGTTTTGTTGTAAAATATCAGAAAATCAGGAAAAGCTTGAATTGCTGAGTCATCAGAGATTCTGTAGGCTGGACTGAGTGTTACTGACAGACATGGCAACAGGAAGTGACCCGTGTCAACGTCCTGAACGGCGTTTCTTTGTACTTTGAGTGGCTCAAACCGCTGATGACCACGGTGTTCCTGGTTCCTCAGGCACGTGCGCATGGCCATGCTGCCGTGCACGCAGGCCACCCGCTGCCTCTTCCGCACCCGCAGCTGGCTGCCTCAGGACGTGGTGCTGATCAACGAGGTGTTTGGCATGCAGATTTCCCACAGTGCTTTGCGGCAAAAGACCCTGAGGGTTGATGTCTGCTACACCAGCAAATCGGGCCACGAGAAGTGTGCGGTGAGACCGACATCAGCTGATCGTCCTACATTTAGACTGTGTTGGTGCTCATGAAACCTCCCCCTGCTCCCCCTCCTCCAGGCGGGGGCTCAGATCAGCTTGGCGGATGTCAGCTGTGTGGAGGACAGATGCTCCAGGTGGTTTAACCTTCTGAGCCGCGTCCACAGCACACCTGAGAACAACAAGGACAGCAGAGGGGCGGAGACTTCTGCACAGGTACCCCAGTGGACCGGGTTGGAACTACACCCGTCAGTTCTGCTGCTGCTTCCTTCCATTTGTCTAAATCAGGGGGGTCCAAATCCAGGCCTCAAGGGCCGGCAACCTGCTGGTTTTCCAGACACCCACCCTGCTCATCTGCCTGGATCAGGTGTGTTTAGCCAATTAGGAGCTTCAAAGGCAGGTTGATTGGAAAACATGTAGGACACCGGCCCTTGAGGCCTGGAATTGGACACCCCTGGTCTAAATCCTGCAGATGGTTTCCTTTTCAGTGGAAAAACCCAAAAACTTTAAAGGAACATTTATAGACGTGTTCTGGTTCAGATCCTCCACCGTCTTAGCAGGCGGTCACATGACCACTGATCACCAGATGGTCATGATGTCATTGAGTATCTGCTGAAGGGGTATCTGCTGAAGGGGTATCTGCTGAGGGCAGCAGCAGGACCCTCACAGTCTTCGTTGGGGTTTCAGGTGGATGTTTGCAGCAGTGGAGCAGCTGAAGATGGGGAGGAAGAAGAGTGGTGAGTCCTTCCTCTTCGCCGCGTGGTTGGTGTGGATCGGCTCAGTTCAGCACGTTTCACTCATGTTTAAACTGAAACTTCAATATGAAAACATTCAAATCTTTGAGACAGAATAGTCAGACGAGTTTGTAAACTAAATCTTCATCGTGGAGCACAAGCAGGATTTTTTCACGTTCAGTGTCTTCATGCAGCCCAAGGATGAAGATGTCAGAGCGTCTCCTGACTGACGTGACTCGTGTGCTCAGGCACAGCGACCCTTTTGAGGCTGATGTGTTCGAGGAATCAAATGGCGTGGAGGAGGCGGGGCCTCTGCATGCTGGGAATGGAGTTTTTCCATACAACAGCCAATGGGAGACGGAGGAAGAGGAGGAAAAAGCCAACCAACCCCCCCATCCTTCAGCAGAGAGGGTGACGGCCGTTTCTTCAGTCATAGAACAGGTTTTAACACCTGAAATCCTGTAAATGTTTCTCTATCCAAACATCTTTTGGTCTCCACAGGTCAACAAGGAGACGAGTACGGAGAGCACGACGGCGTCCCATCACTGCTCTGTGGTCCGGCCTAAGGAGAGGCGCCCCGACCTCCACCAGAACCCCTTCATGAGGGGCCACACCATCATCCGGTCCAAGACCTTCTCCCCTGGACCTCAGAGCCAGTACATCTGCAGGGTACCTGCAGCTCCAGGCGCTAGCGCAGACTCTGTGGCGGCCGCGGCGCTTCACTGACGCTCTGGTCCTTTCAGATCAACCGCAGCGACAGCGACAGCTCCACGCTCTCCAAGAAGTCTCCGTTTGTCAGGAACGCCTCCGAGAGACGCAGCATGCGCATGAAGAAGGTGAAACGTCTGTCTGGGGGCTTGTCCGGGATCTTCTGTTTGTTTGTGCTGGGCAGCTCATTCTGAGGCTTCTGTTGGAGTTTGGTCGGAAGTGACTTTCCTCTTATTATTGTTTTTGAAAGAGGAGCCAAGAACGGAGATCAGGTTCCTCTTGAAAAAAGAAAAACAATCAATCCTGCAGATGAAATCAGATGAAATCTGTAAATGAGGAACATTAGTTGTAGTTTTTTTATATCAGACCCTTTCATGTCAGGCTGTCCAGTTCACTTTTCTTGCAGAGATTTTGTTTCTAGAGGACATAAAGAAAAGGCTTGAACGCAAACCCACATGTACTTTACAGTCACCCCCCCCTCTGTGTGTAAACACTGGCTCCGCCTTCTGAACATTGAGCCAATCAGGAGACAGCAGCAGGAGAGCAATTGAACTGTCACCAATCAGAACGCAGAGCCGTGTCGATCAGACAGCTGGAGTTCAGTTTGACCGTAAACATCACTCACCATGACTCAGCATTTTTAAGGGGGTCATCCATGAGCCTGCTTTCTCCCTCCACCTGCAGCCTTCGGTGCCGGCCAAAAGCCTGGACGGCCTCCTTCAGACCTCCCTGGACCTGGAGCTGGACCTGCAGGTGTCTCGGACGCGGCAGGCCCGGCTGGCCCAGGAGCTGCGGGTCCTGCGGGAGCTGAAGCGGCAGCTGGAGAAGGCCCGGACGGAGGGCCAGAAGGAGCTTCCTGTCTGGGTGCAGGAGGACGAGCGCTTCCGCCTCCTCCTCAGGCAGGCGGAGAAGCAGGTACTAGCGGGAGACCCGATCCGGTCTCGGCCTTTTACTGCGGGTTTTACTGAGCCGCATTCTGCTTCTGACCCAGACTCCTGAGGAGCAGCTGCAGGAGAAGAGAGTGGAGAAGATGATGAGAACCGCAACCAAGGACGTCCACAAGATCAGAGCGCAGAGCCGGAAGGAGCTCCCCGAGATCCAGACCTTCAGGTACGACCGCCAGACTCCAGCCGCCGGACGTGTGAAGAGCCCAGCAGACCGTCTGCAGGTTCCATCAGCAGCTTATTGCTCTGGTAGAGCGTCTGCCCTGAGACTCTGAGGTTGTGGGCTCAAACCCACATGTAGGTAAAAACTCTAAATGCATGGTTTAAAGCCCCCCTGCTTGACACTCAGCTATAAGGAGTTGGGTTGCAGTTCACGGATCCGCCAGTAGAGGGGATGCAGAAAAATGCAGAAAACTGGTGCCTCATTTGTGCAGCAGTTGATCTATGTTCTATTTTCCCGGCGGTCTGGTCCGCTTTCAGACAGAGGCTCCCTCCTGAGGGCGCATTTACCGACGCCGCTTTTCCATCAGATTGACATACATGACAAACGCCGCATGACGCGTCTCTTTGTGGTTCCAGGGAGAAGATGGCGTTCTTCACTCGAGCCAAGGCCTGCATCCCCGACCTGCCAGCTGACAGCGTGTAGAGCAGCATTTCCTCCGGTTCTCCAGCGTGTCGGGAGCTTTGCTCTGGAAGTTTAGGGCGTAGGTAGGAAGGAAACACCTGGCGTTCCGTCATGATGGCGGCGCCCAGCGGTCGCTCTGACCTCCAGTTTACACAAACAGCCCATCATTCCTGCAGGCACCCGAGGCTTTTATTGTGAAATCGCACAGGAACGGCACTGCAGGGATGGGGCGGTATTAAACGCTTCACCTGTGACAGACGTGTTTTACGGCGTTCTGACACGTGTTTCATTCAGCTTCATGTTCCCGCCTCGTGTTTGTAAATATCAACCACAGTTTAAAGTTAGAATCCTTCAGATGATTCGTTTTAAAGCTACCTTGAAATAAAAGTTTGTTTTTGAGAAGATCATTTTCCATAGATCCAGCTCCTGTCAGTCAAACTCCTCAGTCCAGAACCAGAACCTGATCCAGAGTTCTGAACAGAACCTTCGGAATTACTGCAAAATGTACTTTCATTGCAGTTTTCCTGCTTCTCTGCAGCAAATCCATCATTTAGGAAAAACTGTCTGCTCTGGACAGTTGCCATGACGACCTCTCCACACTCCTCTCAACCGGGTTTTGGGTTAGAAAATAGCTTTCTGCAAACGTTTCTGACATCAAGACTCTGAGAGGTTTGTCATAAAGAGATCCCACCTTTACGCAGGCCGCCATGTTGGTGTGACGTTGAGCAGATGCTTGTTGAACCTCCACCATTTGGCCACGCCCACATTGCACTCAGTGGTTTTGCGTTAATGATGTGGCGAGCAGAAGACTTTGTTGATGTGGGGACGTTTTTAAGTGAAACAGAATGATGAGTCGGAGCAGAGAGGAGGTACGGTAACTCCTGAATGTGACTAAGCTGGACGTTCTCCAGCCGTGAACAGCTGCTGGCGTTCCCGCCACCGTTTATGACCGAGCGGAGCGGCCCTCACAAATGTTCCGGCAGACAAAAATAGTTGAGTTTTCTTTAGCTTAAACTGGCAGAGATTCAGCGCGATGCCCATGTTTCCACCAGAATGCTTCTTTTCTAAAGAAAGATTCGGTCTGAAGGAGCTGCAGTGACCCGGTCTCACCACAGGGGTCGCCAGATCCAACAAAAGGATCATCCAGAGGATTGTAGCTGTAACTGTTTATGAAGGTCGCACAAACTCAGCACAACGTCACACAGGAAAGCTGGAGACTTGGTAAACATTAGCGTAGAAACTGCACTAGAGCTGGCTAACACTCAGGTAGATGATGGTAGTCTGATAGTTCGCACTTTAACCACCTTTAGGAAGAGATAAACGGCGTTTTCTAGAGAAAGCCGTGCCTCTGGCTGGAATGATTAACTGTAGAAGCACACAATGATTGTGGAAACACGCAGGAAGTGAAGATCAAATGTATTTTCTTATTGAATGTATGAATGTGTGGGAAACTGTCCAGTCAGCTGACAGGAAGTCAGAAGCTCCACCCTTTTTTCTGATTGGCTGGTGGGAAAATGTGATTATCTTTTTTTTTCTTGTTCTACGCTGTGGTGGCGTGTTTTGTTTTTAGAATCCAAGCTTTAAGTTCTGGACGTCATGGAGGAGCACCAGCTTCAGATGGTTTCAGCTATGTGGGGTTAAAGGTCACGGCTTTAGCTGTTCCTGCTGCCCCCATGTGGCCATAACTCCCATAAAAGCATTTGGCTTCTGCTTCCTGTCCTGCAGGAGCCGCCTGTCGTTTGAGTTCTAAGTGTGAAGGCTCCAGCTCACAGGAAGTGTTGGTTTTTGAACAGGAAGCTGCGACTGCGCTGCAGGAAGTTTCTGACCATCGCACCTCTGCTCCGTTTAGCGTTTCCTGGGGTCTCCAGCCCCGAGCCGCAGGACCTCACTGGTTTGGTTTACAGACGCGCCTCAAAAAACAGAAGTTTCAGAAACGCTTTTGTATTATTCGAAGTTTTACTGCAGATCGGTGACTTGTAGTATTATTATCGTTCATATTTAGTTTATTTGCAGCATAAAAACATTTAGAGTTAAATACAGAACACAACTAAACAATATTTAGAATAAAAAACATCAAATCTTTTCATTTCCTTCTGGTAAAATACTGATGGAAATCAAGCTGGAGTTGGTCTGATCCAGTAAGTTCTGGATCCAAACCGTCGGGGGCCAAAGGTGGGCTTTGGAGCGACCCGCCCGAACGGAGGAGGTTCTAGCAGACGAAGGAAACGTGGATCTGCTCCGTGCTGTCAGTCCAGGACGTTCCTGTTGGGGTCAGGAGCAGACGCTCTTCACTTTAGCTCCTCTGCTCGTTCTGAAGGTCCGTTTGTTTTGCTGACCTGGGCTGCTAAAGCTCTTTGTGAGCAGACGTCGTCTTATAGGTCAGACGTATTGATTCCAGATGACGCTGTTAACTAAAACATTTCACTGGTCCAAGTTCAGAACCCTGAGGAACACCAGGAAACCTTTTGGATGTTTTATTTCATACTTGAAGCTCAGAAAAGATTCAAACAAGCAAAAGCTGAGCTTTGATTGGACGGTTCAGACTGATCAGGTGAGGCGACTTCCTGCAGGTGAGCGCAGCAAGCCGAAGCCAGAGGCCCTCAGGCGGAGCTGCAGCACTTAGGCGTTAAAACGTCTGAGGATGAGAAGAGAAAACACCTGTTTTCATCTGGAAGGGAGCCGCTTTTCCACAAATTCTCTTTTTCCGTTTTCCTTCCATGACTCTTCGGCCGCTCAGCTGACAGACGTGCAGCGTGTATTTATTGCACTTCTTGGATGTGGGTGTGTTTGTGTTTTTGTCGTTTGGAGAGTCCAGAGAAGCTGTGAATGTGATCCTCGGACACTGAAATGTAAATATCTCACCAGCACACAACAGACGTCATCAGAAAAATGTACGTTTTTGTAGTTTCACAATAAAAGAGTTCTCTTCTGTCCGTCTGTGATGTGGTTTATTCCTACATCTGCTGAACATCTAGAGTTCAGATGGGTTCAGACCTGCAGCTGAGAGTCTGTCACTCCATACGTCCTGGTCTAGGCTCAGGTGAGCGTACCTGCTCGGCCCTTTCAACATAAGAGCCCAGCCCCAGCACTGAAGCTCTTCATTTAGATTCAAAGTTTAGGAAGATAAAAGCCCTGGTCACAATATAGAATGTTTTTTTTATTTTGAAAGTAGTTTTATCATTTCTTCTGTGAAAATTTAGATTATTTTAAAAACATTTTAGGCTTTGGCGCCAGAGGGCGGAGCTTATTGCTCTCAGTGAGAAACTTTGCCTCCGATTTAAAAATCCTGACAAAAACCAATCAATCCGAGTGTTTCCCAGCCGCTCCTCGGGACACGCCGGGCCGTGCTCAAGACCACAAACACCTGAGGCTGCTTCCTGAGGGGAGGGGTCAAACACGGGGAACCGATGTCACAAACCAGGTGTGACAGTAATAGATTACTTGTATGATTGTTGATGAAACTACATGACCATTACACAAAAGCAGTTTTAATTATTCACAGTTTATTTTATTTTACAAATGAGGTTGATAACAATCATCAGGAAAAGCTACTCCTGGAAATGTTAAGACATGTTTCATAGTTGATGAAGTTGCAGAAGAATTCAGTTTGATCATATCTGAATTTTGTCTGGTGTGCCTCAGGTAAATCCCTATAACTAGGAACAGGAGTGTTTAGGAGAATAGAACCGGATCTTCTGTTATGTCAAACATATTAAACATAGTTTATACTTATAGTTTATATCATAAATAATAGCTGTTTTCGTCAGATAAAACAAAAACACTCGGACAGACGCGCAGACCTTTCGGGTCTGCAGAACCACCTTTCGCCGGTAGGTGGCGACTCCCGCTATGATTCTACACAAAGGTCGTAGAAGAAGACGACCCGGAAACGGTCAGAAGTTTACCAGCCCCGCTGCCGGTTTCATCAGCATCGTGTTTCCTTACCTTCCTTGCTATTCACGCAGGTCCCGCAGCATTCTGTCCCGCAGCATTCTATCTCAGACATGGGAGAGCGCGTGAGCGAGCACACCGCGCGGCTGCAGCAGCAGGTTAGCTAACATTAGCATGGCGCGTGCGCACGATCCAAGCCGCGTCCTCAGATTTTAACTGTTTTTTGTGCTTTAATGTGTCGAAACCTTGTTCCAGAAAGAAACAAACAATATTTATTGATCTACTGTTCTTGTCACGTTCCGTTAAGTTTTATTCTTCCTTAAACCATTTTGGTGTTAATATTTTCGTGTGAAGTTTTGTTTCTGTTTGGTACCGTTCATGTTTTCAACTCGTTTTGTCAGATTAATGCGAAAAACCCAAAAGATCTAGACTGTTTTTTTTATATTCTTTAGTTTTCTGCGTCTTTACATGTGATGATTTGGAAGAAAATACCCGAAGTTCAGGTAGAAAACTTTAGTTCCACATCATCAAAGCGGGATTTGGCGCCCCCTCGTGGGCTTTAAACTCATCAAATGTTTTATTTTGTTAATTCATTTTTATTCTATTTTTTTAAAGAGAACTCAACTGGTTTACCTGCCCCGTTGTTTTAACATATTCTCTGTTTCCTAACGTTTATGCATTTTTATCATTTAAATGGTTTTGAATAAAAATAATAATTAATTTCAACCCAAACGTCCAAATAGAAACAAATATTAATACTTTTTTCTGGGTGGGGGGCTTGTTTTCAGGAAAGGGCGATCCAGAGTTTATCAGCGGAGATCGAGAGTCTAAAGAACCCACAGAACCTGAATCTGTCGCCCCGTCTAGACGAGCTGCGGGAGGAAAACGCCAAACTGAAGTACCGCCTCAACATCCTGAAGAGGGTGAGTGAAGGAGAGCAGAGAGGCTGGTTGAAGTATCCTCAGGGGTTATGTACCCTCAAAGGAATCTTTCTGTACTCTGAAGGTAATCTGATTACTTTCGTCTCAGTGTTTCTGCTCAGAAGTGCAGCTTGTGTTTTATTATCAGGTTTAATTTGTTTAACTTTCATTTCATTCAGTTTTAGTTCACTCTTCAACTTTATTTAAAAAGGTTTGAGTCATCTTTATTGTCACAGCCTGTAGATACAAAGCAGAAGCAAAGTCCAAGCAGTCGAACATCTTCACAGTACAAAGATTTAACTGCTTGCTAAAGAACCTGGTCGGGTCCAAAAACCCACATTCTGATCATGTGGTGAATGTTTGACCTCTGGAGGAGCTGCTGCACTGAGAACACGGTGCAGGAAGACCCCAGACCCTGGAGGGCTGTGGCTGTGCGGGACGATGAAGGCGTGTGCCTCGGTCTGTGCAGAGTCTGCAGGAAGATGCCCCCCCCTGCAGCAAGTCCATGACCAACATCAACCAGCGGCTGCAGCAGGTCTTCGGCGAGGCCATCCGGAAGTCCTTTCCAGAGCTGGACAACCCGCCGCTCGCCGTCGCGCCCAACCAGCAAGCCAAGTTTGGAGACTACCAATGCAACAGCGCCATGGCGATCGCTCAGGTGAGGCTGCTTCCTATTACCCATGAGCCTTTGTGTTCCTGTGTTCTCCTAGAGGTCAGTCTGATTATAAGGAGGCAGACAGTCTGCAGCACCCTGCTGGTTTTCTGCTCCGTTCATGAAGGTTGTCCGTTTGACGCTCCGTTCATGAAGGTTGTCCGTTTGACGCTCCGTTCATGAAGGTTGTCGGTTTGACGCTCCGTTCATGAAGGTTGTCGGTTTGACGCTCCGTTCATGAAGGTTGTCGGTTTGACGCTCCGTTCATGAAGGTTGTCGGTTTGACGCTCCGTTCATGAAGGTTGTCGGTTTGACGCTCCGGTCTTTCCTCACTCCAGACCTGCTGCCGTTTCAGATGCTGAAGGCAAAGGAGCAGAAGGTGAACCCCAGAGAAATCGCAGAGAGGATCCTCCAGAACCTTCCAGACAACGAGCTCGTCCAGAGAACCGAGATCGCTGGACCAGGTACCGCCGGCCCGGCCCGGCCCGGCCCGGCCCGTCTACAGCTGCAGCGGGCTCACATTTCTACCTCCCATGCATTTGAACCTGCTGTATTTGTGAGCCGAGCGGTAAACCACAAACCAGAAAAGAAACCCGCTCTGATCCAGATCAGAACTGAATGGTTCTGATTCTTTAGGAGTTCAGAAAACCCAATTTTACAGAAGAAAACCACCAAGAATTGGTAAATCACTGCTGTGATTGGTTAACACAGTGGTTCCCAAACTTTTTCTGCAGGGCCCCCCTTTCTGAAGATTAGAATATTTTCGAGCCCCCTCACACTGACACAAACATACAAATCCTTCATTTCTAACCCTTGTGCTATCCTATGCACTTTGACATTGTGAGTTGGGTCATCTAGACCCCACTAGACAGAGCTCTGAACCTTTTTTCTTCAATGATTTGTGATCTTCACAGGTGTCCATGGATTACATGAAATCCTCTCCACCTTTATCCACCTTTGTCATGTTAGGGAGAACACCTCAATAGTCATCTTGACCCCATAGGATAGCACAAGGGTTAAACTCCACCGCGCCCCCCCTAGGGGGCGCGCCCCCCAGTTTGGGAACCACTGGGTTAACAGGACTTTTATTAAAACCTCTTTTCAGTCAATCAGAAGATGAGGCTCCGCCCACGGCACAGCGGCATTATTGCAGGTGCATGATGGGATTCTTAAACTGTCTCTCAGGACCATGAGGGTCATCACGGACCAGACGTTCGATTCTCTGCAGGGGGGGTCACTTTGACCCGAACCCTCATTCGCTCCATGAAGCCCCGCCGCTTAAGTTGTTGTAACGCTTCTCTAACAAACACCTGTGCTTTTTGGCTCCGCCCCCTGCAGGATTCATCAACATCCACCTGAAGAAGAGCTTTGTGTCCAAACTGTTGAGCAACCTGCTGGTCAACGGCGTGCAGCCGCCGCCTCTCCCCTCCAGGAAGAAGGTTTGTAGGAGGCTGTGTTTGGGGGGCGGGGTCTCTCAGCGGTCTTTGTCATCGGTCGGGAGACGCGGTCAACATTTCAGACGACCTCCACGCCGCCAGCAGAACAGGAAGTCAAAAGCAGAACCATGTATTTGTTGCCCAGGTGGTGGTGGACTTCTCCTCCCCCAACATCGCCAAAGAGATGCACGTGGGTCACCTGCGCTCCACCATCATAGGCGACAGCATGTGTCGGCTGTTCGAGTTCCTGGGCTATGACGTCCTCAGGTCGGCTCGCCGTGACGCCGTTCGCACATCTGCTGCAGCGTCCCGTCTGACTCTGGCGCCCTCTGCAGGCTGAACCACGTGGGAGACTGGGGGACGCAGTTCGGGATGCTGATCGCTCACCTGCAGGACAAGTTCCCAGACTACCTGAGCGTGTCTCCGCCCATCAGCGACCTGCAGGCCTTCTACAAAGTCAGTTCGCGCTTGTTTCTGGGTAAAAACTGAACCGAGTGAGAACGTGCAAAAGGTGGTTCTGTTGTTAGCGATCCAGATCCAGTGGGCGGTTCTGTCAGCTGTTGCTCCGCCTTCACTCTTCTTCCTCCCTCAGGAGTCCAAGAAACGGTTTGATGAAGACGAGGACTTCAAGAAGCGGGCGTACCAGTGTGTGGTCCGGCTGCAGAGCAAAGAGCCGGACTTCCTCAGAGCCTGGAACCTGATCTGTGACGTTTCCCGGAAAGGTGCGGTTCGCCCAAAACGCTTCTGCTGCTCCAAAAAGTGTACGTGGGGGCAGAACGGGTCGTATTTCATTTAGGGGGACTGGATTCTGAAGAACCTGCAGGTTCTGTTGGACTCAGAAATCCTTTCCGGCCTTCAAAGCAGATTTTCTTTCTGGGATGACGGAACCTTTCTCCGTTCCACAATGCTGGATGCTTTTAACCCCGCCCACATGGAGCCACGCCCCCGTCTGCACACAGTCTCAGTGGGCCCGTCCAACAACTCCATCAGGATCTTCTGGGCTCATGTCAGAACCACATTCAGTTCAGATCCAGCTTAGCGGGCCAATCTGGGTCCGGTTCTGGTTCCACCTGGAGCCCAGCTCAGATCCAGACCATATCCATCCTTGTTCCTCAGCGTCATCCGTCAGGACAGATCCACCAGTTTTCCACTGAACTGCTACCCACAATGCACTGGTTCTGACGGAGACCGTCTTTTCGTCCCGTTTCCTTTCAGAGTTCCAGAAAGTTTACGACTGTCTGGACGTCAAGCTCATGGAGCGGGGGGAGTCGTTCTACCAGGAGCTGATGACGGAGGTGGTGAAGGAGTTTGAGGAGAAAGGTGTGCGCCCCCCCAGATGTGGCCCCCAGCAGTAGGTGCTGTTGTCTCATGCATGTGCTCCTCCTGCTCCTCAGGCCTGGTGGAGCTGGACGAAGGCCGTAAGCTGGTGTTCTGCCCGGGCCAGTCCATCCCGCTCACCATCGTCAAGTCGGACGGAGGCTACACCTACGACACCTCCGACCTGGCGGCCATTCGCCAGCGGATCTTCCAGGAGAAGGCCGACATCATCATCTACGTCACAGACAGCGGGCAGGTGGGCGGAGCTTCCCGTGAACGACCTCCATGCTTTTTCCAGCTTCTTGCTCACATTCACACTTCATGAACATTTGAGTGATTTGGATGAATTTTGGACCTTTGGTCCTGCAGAACCTCAGAAACAACAGAAGGGTTTCTGGGTTCTGGATCCAGAAGAACGTCGTGTTCGTTTGCTTTTGCTGTCTACTGTTCCACGCCATTCAGAGGTGTTTACCGTTAGAACATTTTCAAACGGTGCGTAAAAAACGTTCACGGATCAGGGACCAGTTCTGTCAGAACCTCCCTGCTTCAGGTTTCGGCTCAGGAGAACAGAACCTGGATGTTTGTGGGAAACCTCCTCTGTGCTCCTTCTCCTCCTTCAGGCCGTCCACTTCCAGGTTGTGTTTGCTGTGGCCCGAATGATCGGTTGGTACGACCCGCAGGTGACCCGGGTGGAGCACGCCGGCTTTGGGGTGGTTCTAGGCGAGGACAAGTGAGTGTACTTCACTGAGAGTTTCTCCCCTTTAGTCCCTGCTCTTTGGAGGTTGGAAAATGCAGAAGGTGGAGTGCAGGATGGAGAGGGGTGACGTGAGCTCCACGGCGGTCTCTCAGATCCACGGCGGTCCCTCAGATCCACGCCGGTCCCTCAGATCCACGGCGGTCCCTCAGATCCACGCCGGTCCCTCAGATCCTCGCCGGTCCCTCAGATCCACGCCGGTCCCTCAGATCCACGCCGGTCCCTCAGATCCACGCCGGTCCCTCAGATCCACGCCGGTCCCTCAGATCCACGCCGGTCCCTCAGATCCTCGCCGGTCCAGGCAGAGGTTCTGCCGGGTCCTTACGTCTGCAGATGTTATCGGCTTTCTCCTTTCAGGAAGAAGTTCAAGACGCGTTCTGGAGACACGGTGAGGCTGATGGACCTGCTGGAGGAGGGGCTAAAGCGCTGCGAGGACAAGCTGCTGGAGAAGGAACGAGACAAGGTGAGGACAACCGCTTCTGTCCAGACCCGAAGTTCTGCTCCGGATCTTTGAGTAAACTTGAGCTTTTCTCTCTGTTCATCTGCTGCTTGGGAAGGGGGAGGAGCTAAACGATGACAGAGTGGCGCCGCTTTGAGTTTGTTCTAAAAACGTTTCAGTTTTGGTTCAATGTGCAACACATTCGGCATGGCCACACCCGACCCTCTCCGCTGTGCCTCAGCCACACCCCCAGTCTTTGGAAAGTGCTGGATTTCATGACTCTTGTTAGTGACTCGTAGCCCCGCCTCCGTCTACGGTCTGACAGCGGGGGCGTGGCTCCATGTGGGGGAGCTACAGCTGACTGGGGACGTTCTGCTGTAGGTGTTGACGCCGCAGGAGCTCGCCAAGGCGCAGAGAGCCGTCGCCTTCGGCTGCATCAAGTACGCCGACCTGTCCCACAACCGCATCAACGACTACGTCTTCTCCTTCGACAAGATGCTGGACGACCGCGGGAACACGGCGGCGTACCTGCTGTACGCCTTCACCCGCATCAGGTGAGGAGCAGAGGCCTCGTGGTCATGGGGGAGGGGTCCACTAATGCTGAGCTGGAATCAGACAGTCATCAAACCCAGGAGGTAATAGAACCTGTGGTTGGGGGCGGGGCTTATGGAGCTCCAGGTGTAAACATTTCATCAAATAATGGTAGCAGAAGAACCACTAAAAAGTTCTGGACGCTTCGGGTCTGGACTCTGCTCTGGAAACCCGGAGCTTCTGACGGATGGCGTGGTCCGGTCCGGTCCGGTCCGGGTTTTGCCAGAACCCTCATGAGGGGCATGGACGGGTTTCAATGGGTTCTTGGTTTGGGATCTGAGGGGTCACCAGAGGGCGCCGTGGCTCCTTTCCTGACGTGAACTCCGCCTCCTGCAGGTCCATCGCCCGCCTGGCCAACATCGACGAGGCGGCGCTGAAGAGGGCGGCGGAGACCACCGAGATCCTGCTGGACCACGAGAAGGAGTGGAAGCTGGGGAAGTGCATCCTGCGCTTCCCGGAGATCCTGCAGAAGATCCTGGACGACCTGCTGCTGCACACGCTGTGCGACTTCCTGTACGAGCTCGCCACCACCTTCACCGAGTTCTACGACAGCTGCTACTGCGTGGAGAAGGACCGGCGCACAGGTGAGGCTCCTGCACACCTGAGACGCAGCCACAAGCAGACCTACAGCAGACGCTCAGAAATCCCAGAATCCTCTCTGTCAGGAAGTCAAACCAACACGGCATTTTATTCTGAAAGTTCTGATCCAGAAGGTTCTGTCGGTCCGTCAGAGCAGACCATCTGGTCCAGACTCTGTTATCAAGGTCTCACTTCTTCAAATGAAAAGACAGACGTTCAGTCGGAACCTCCTGACCCAGACCCGTCTGAACAGAACCTCCTGGTGGTTCTGCTCGGTCCAGATGCAGTCAGAGGTTCACATACTTTCTGTGTGAATGTTTGTGAATGGAGCGACATGTGATGAACTCGGCGTCTGGACCAGTAAGTTCTGCAGGGTTCTAACCGTCTTTGATCTTTGACCTCAGGTGAGGTGATGAAGGTCAACATGTGGCGGATGCTGCTGTGCGAGGCCACCGCCGCCATCATGGCCAAAGGCTTCCACATCCTGGGCATCAGCCCCGTGGAGAGGATGTGAGGCGGACCAGCCAGAACCAGGACGTCTTCTGGGTTCACCACACCACCGGAGCTTTGTGCATTAAAGAGTTCTGGAACCTGAAACGCTTGCAGTTCACATCTGTTGAAGAACTTTCAGTTCAACTGCTTTAACCCTTGTTCTATCCTAGTGCTTTAACATTGGGAGTGGGGTCATCACGACCCACTAGACAGTGGGGTCATCTAGACCCACTAGACAGTGGGGTCATCACGACCCACTAGACAGTGGGGTCATCTAGACCCACTAGACAGTGGGGTCATCTAGACCCACTAGACAGTGGGTCTAGATGACCCCACTGTCTAGTGGGTCATCACGACCCACTAGACAGTGGGGTCATCTAAACCCACTAGACAGTGGGGTCATCACGACCCACTAGACAGTGGGGTCATCTAGACCCACTAGACAGTGGGGTCATCTAGACCCACTAGACAGAGCTCTGAACCTTTGTTCTTCAATGATTTGTGATCTTCACTGGTGTCCATGGATTACATGAAATCCTCTCCACCTTTATCCACCTTTGTCATGGTAGGAGAACACCTCAATGGAAGGGGGGGGGGGGGGGGGGGTCATATCACAGCAGCAAGAAATCCAGGTTCTGTCCGGTTTAAAAAATCAGAACCAGAACATCAGGATTCTGGTAAAGTCTGGTTCTTATCTGCATAATGAATTTGGATCAGAACCATCACTAGCCTCTATAGTCTGGTTAATTCTAGCACCTGCTGTGAACATGAACTAAATCCTGGTTCATGTTGACACCAGCGGGCGGCATGGCGGTGGAGCGGCTAGCCTTGCCCCTCAGTGAGAAGGCTCCTGGTTCAGTCTCTGGGTCAAACACAACAGCTGTACATGAACCGACTGGTTCTGGTTTACTCAGGTTCTGGTCTTATTTTTCAATAAAACTGGTTTTTACTCTCAAAGCAGTTCATTCAAAATCCACTGAAACTTCTGAACAAACAGAACATTTGCTTCCCGCCGTTTGAGTCTCGTTCTTCTGGACGGGTCCAGAGGAACCGTCTGATCCGCCGTCTCCTGAACCGCTGTGATGGCGGCATCAAACACCGCCAAACCTGCTGAGTCCATTTCCTGTTTGTACAGGAAGCGCCAGGAACCGTTTCCTCAGATCTTGGTTTCTTTGAAGTCGGCCCGGAAGGACTCTCTGACGGCCAGCAGGCCGGACGCCAGAAGATGGCCGCCCACTTCCCTGTCCCACGCCGGCGAGCGCCCCCTGAAACAGGAAATGACACGCCTCACTGGAAAAGCATGGAGGGCGGAGCTGATCGATCTAAGCGGACCCAAACTCGGACCCACTTCCTTCTGCTGAAATTCCAGGTTTTGGTCTGAAGACAGGAAGTGACAGAACTGGATTCGGATCACATGACTGCAGATGTTTTCCTTCAAAACTGCTCACTTTGCTCAAGAACAACACCTGGTGGCCACTGGGGGCGCTGTTACACTATGGGGGGTCTGCAGCAGGAAGTGCCCCCTGTGGGCCCCTCACCTGGGATCTGTCTGGCACAGGTGTGTCAGCCGGGTCTTGATGGCCCCTGTGGGCTCCAACAGGTAGAGGCAGGAGTGGACAAGGACCCTGACCCCCCCTGGCTGGAGCTGGGGGTGCTCCGTGGACTCAGACGACAGGTAAAGGGGGCCGGAGAGCGGGTCGTCCTGCCAGGTCCTGAAAACAACCTGTTTCATCAAAAGGTCCAAAAACGATGGGATGTCCCAACTCCAGGTCTTTACCTGAGAAGCAGGTGCTCCTGGGGGGGGCGTGGGCCCCTCCCTCGGAGGAGGAAGTGGTAGACCTCGGTGTCCTGGGACAGGGTCTGGATGACGGCGGCCCGCAGCAGGCGGGGCTCCCACTGCGGCTGCTCCCTCAGCAGGCGGCGCAGCACGTCCCGTTGGGGGGCGTCCA
Organism: Oryzias curvinotus; assembly: GCA_023969325.1. Taxonomy (NCBI): domain Eukaryota; kingdom Metazoa; phylum Chordata; class Actinopteri; order Beloniformes; family Adrianichthyidae; genus Oryzias; species Oryzias curvinotus. The sequence continues at coordinate 371,963 of CM043719.1, forward strand.
CCTCCACGGAGCCGCGCCACAAGCGCAGGGGGGTGTCACCCCACCCCTGAGGACAGAGACGCCAGGCAGCGGTGACACTAACCAGAGCGGTGCTGGGACTGAACCCCCCCCCACCACCACCACCTGTTTACCTGTCTGAAGGCTAGATCCACCGGTTCTGGACCCGGCTGGCTCTCCCAGCCCGGTCTCTCCTCCTGGACCTCCTCCAGGAGCTGCTGGGTGCTCTGCTTCAGACGACGGATCTGATCTTCGCGCTTCGGGTCGCCTCCGTCCTGAAGAACCGGACCTTCTCTGGACTCTTCCGGACTAACACCCTGACCCGGCCAGAACTCTGGAACCTGTGGGCGGAGAAAGGTGTTTTAAGGAGACATGATTGGCGGTTCTGGTGGCTCCGGTCTGCAGACGGACCTGGAAGAGCCTCTGGACCTCTGTGATCATGAAGGCCAGGCCCTGGGTGGCGGCCAGGTTCTCGCTCAGGTCCCGCTGGTTCGGGCGGCCCAGACGGCGCTTCCTGTGACCGGACCTGCAGCAGGAGAAGATCTGAGGAACATAGAACCGCTTCCAGAGAGCAGATGATGTAGAACCCTGAAGATGACGTTCCTTTCAGAAGAACATCAGAATCAACCACAAAGAGGTGGGGGTGGGGTCATGTCTGTGTGTAGACAGGAGAACGAAGCGCTGTGCATACAGTAAGGAAGTCAGATTCAGGTATGTGTGACCCCCCCATGACCCCATGACCCCTGTCCTTCCTCAGTTCCTGTGAACGTCCTTCCATCATGCTGTCAGGTGTCCAGGTGCGTCCTCTGCTCACCTGCTGTCCTCCTTCAGCGCGTTGAGGTGGAAGAGCGACGGCGCCAAGCAGACGGCGATGTTGGTGGGGGTCATGTGGTTCTGGTCCACACGGGTCACAACGTCTCGCAGGAAGTGGAGCAGCGTCTGCAGCGCCTCTCTGTGCTCATCGGGAAGCAGCAGGACGGCCGCCTGAGCCGCGAGCAGCTGCTGGTCCTTAGGAACGTCTGCAGAACCCGAACACAGACCGGACTTTGAATCAGAACCGACGAGACCCAAAAGGAAAACCAAATGTTCTGAAGCAGCTGAGGAGAATGAGAGTCCTGGTCTGTAACCCTTGTTCTATGCTAGACATGTAAACATTGAGATAGGGTCATCTAGACCCACTAGACAGTGGGGTCATCTAGACCCACTAGACAGTGGGGTCATCTAGACCCACTAGACAGTGGGGTCATCTAGACCCACTAGACAGTGGGGTCATCTAGACCCACTAGACAGTGGGGTCATCTAGACCCACTAGACAGAGCTCTGAACCTTTGTTCTTCAATGATTTGTGATCTTCACTGGTGTCCATGGATTACATGAAATCCTCTCCACCTTTATCCTCCTTTGTCATGGTAGGAGAACACCTCAATGGAAGGGGGGGGTCATAGGATAGCACAAGGGTTAAACACCAGGTCCAGGTGACACCCCCTAAACCTACTACTATGATGGTTCACATGATTTCCTTTCAGCCTCGTCCTCTTTTTATTTTTTTTTTATTTGCTGCTGGAAGTTTTTCATTTCTGATCAGAAACTTCCTGCTTTGTTCTCAGGCCTCCGTCCTTCTGGAGCAGAAAAGGAACCGGACGGCGGTTCTCTGCTCACATTGGTAGATGTGCAGGAAGGACTCGCAGAGTCTGCTGGTGAACACGGGTTCGGGCAGGTCTCTGAAGAACTGCTTCACCAGGTCGGCCACGTCGAAGGCCGACTGACCGCGGTAGGAAACTCCATCCGGGTCCGACTCCACCTGCTCCCGCAGGAGCTGGATCCGGGATTTCACTCCGGATTTCCGGAAAAGACCCACCTGGACAGAAACCGGAGCGTTTGGTTTTCTCGCTCAGGGACGACATTTTCAGGATAAGATCAGCAGAAATGTCAGGAAGTGACAAGATCAAAGTCCACCTTCTACAAATCAGCATCAGGTTACCATGGAAACCCTAATCGCCTCTGAATCCAGAACACCGGTGGATGTAGAACAGTTTGGGGGGGGTCTGGCAGGTGGGGCGGCCTCCCGGTTCTCACCTGGTTCAGACATTCGGCCCTCAGGTAACTCATAGCTCCGGTAATGCTGGGGGGAAGCGCCTCCCCCGTCCGTCGCATGCTGAGCAGCAGAGGAGCCCCGAACACCCGCTGACCCTTCAGCGCGGCAGGGCGATGGCTGGGGGGCGGCCTGGGAAGGGTCCTGTTGGGACACAAGAAGAAACTGCTGAAAAACCTGACAGAGCTGAGTGCGAGGAGGCGATGACCGCGGCGTTCCTGACAGGAAACTGAAGCTGCCGCGCCTCCTCAGGCGAGGGCCTCCTCAGACGAGGGCCTCCTCAGACGAGGGCCTCCTCAGGCGAGGGCCTCCTCAGGCGAGGGCCTCCTCAGGCGATGGCCTCCTCAGGCGAGGGCCTCCTCAGGCGATGGCCTCCTCAGACGAGGGCCTCCTCAGGCGAGGGCCTCCTCAGACGAGGGCCTCCTCAGGCGAGGGCCTCCTCAGGCGATGGCCTCCTCAGACGAGGGCCTCCTCAGGCGAGGGCCTCCTCAGGCGAGGGCCTCCTCAGGCGAGGGCCTCCTCAGGCGATGGCCTCCTCAGGCGAGGGCCTCCTCAGGCGAGGGCCTCCTCAGACGAGGGCCTCCTCAGACGAGGGCCTCCTCAGACGAGGGCCTCCTCAGACAAGGGCCTCCTCAGACGAGGGCCTCCTCAGGAGAGGGCCTCCTCAGGCGAGGGCCTCCTCAGGTTTCCTCCCTCTCGGTGAGGAAAACTCCTAAACGGAGGAGGAACTTCGGGGACGTCCACGTGAAGGAGGATCCTGTCCCAGGACGGAGGTTTTAGGGCCAAACGCTGCTCTGGACGTCTACGCTAACATCCTCTGTGACCTTCAGGGACGGGGTCACCACAAACCCATAATAATAGATACTGAATTTATGGGGAAATTCTTCTCTGCATTTTGACCCATCCCCTGGGGGGAGCGGTGAGCTGCAGACTAGCCGCGCTTGGGGGGGGGCGATGGCTGGCTGGGAGATCGACCCGCCAACCCTTCGGTTGTTGGAGGACCTAGTCTACCGCCTGAGCTGAACTGCCGCCCCGCGCTCGGGAGGCAGTAGCGTTTAGCGTCTTGCCCAACGGCCCTCACGCGGTGATGTGAATTGCTCGCCATTGAAATGATAACGGCCCCCAGTTCCCTCTATGAATCCAACCCTGGACCCTGCGTGGTAGTGTCTCACCTTACCAATCGAGCTACCCAGCCGATAAAGACACGCCCGCACAAAAGACACGCCCCCTCGTGTGAGGGACTTCATAGAAATGTCAAATCAAACCCAGTTATTGCTATAGTGTTGTGTTCAAATGAAACCAGATATTTTAGATCCAGTTTCTTTATTCCTGATTCCTTCATTTTTTCTTTCTAACATGGGAGAAAAAAAGGACATAAAAGAAGTTTGTTTAAATTCAGTAAAGATGAGGCAGAACGTCACTGAAGGAAACAGATCCAGATTTAAGGTCCCTGATATGAACGCTCCACACGGATCCAGTTTCATGCGGCGTGTAGGAGAACACCAAACAGGAGTCCAGCTCCCCCTGGAATTGGACTTCTAAAAACTGGTTCTGGAGTTCTAAAGTTGGTTCTATGGTTCTAAAGGTGGTTCTGGAGTTCTACAGCTGGTTCTGGAGTTCTAAAGGTTGGTTCTGGAGTTCTAAAGGTTGGTTCTGGAGTTCTAAAGGTTGGTTCTGGAGTTCTGATGTTTCCTGCTTCCTTTGCATTTCATGGAAATGTTTCAGAACTGAAATGTTGGAGGAAACAGAGGAAATCAGATCCTAAATGGAAAAAGATCCGATCTGTGATAGGAATCCAGTTTGACGGTTGGTGTGATGAAGATGATGATGAAGAGTCTCATAGTGGAAACAGGAAACTAATGCACACGGGATAAGCCCCTCCCCCCACCTACCAGCTCCGGCGCTGCCTGCTGCACGGCGAGTGTTTGTCCATCAGAGCGCTGAGCTTCAGCAGCGCCAGTTTCTGCAGCAGGACCACCTGGGAGACCGTCAGCACCTCCGGTCCGGGGCAGGGGGGCAGGAGGGGCAGGTTCCGTTGGCGGGGTGGCTGCAACTGTCTGCTCGCCCTGTGGACACACGGCGGTGGTTTTAGAAAGGCGGAGCATCACGGCGTGAAGCCGGGTGTCCTGCAGGACGCAAGATAGTGTTCCTACTGCAGATCCAGATCCAGATCCAGATTCAGATCCAGATCCAGATCCAGGTTCAGATCCAGATCCAGATCCAGATCCAGATCCAGATTCAGATCCAGATCCAGATCCAGGTTCAGATCCAGATCCAGATCCAGATCCAGATCCAGATTCAGATCCAGATCCAGATCCAGATCCAGATCCAGATGCAGATGTAGATGCAGATGTAGATCCAGAGTGAAGTGCAAAATTACAACAACAAAAAAAAGTTAAAAAGCAGGATTACATTTTAGAAAACAAAACAAAATTTCAGGAACCAAAACTTAAAAAACAAAAATTAAAAAAACATTTCAGGAACCAGAACTATTTTCCAGAAAACAAAATCTTCAAAGATTTGAAAAACATTTCCAAACCGGTAGAGGCGGGGGGCTAGGGGACAACGCTGATTGGATGATGATGTTTGTCAATCATTTGAACTGAACGTTATTTTAAATGAAGTGATGCTGGATTTTATCATCAACAATCTATAATAATCTATAATAATCACGTATTTCTATTTACATATGAAATCAAAAATGGAGCAAACTGTTAATGAAGGTTTAAATTATTTTTTTAATATTTCGTGTGAAGCAGACGATTCACCCAGCAGTAGTTTGTGTGGATGACGTCTGTTCTGCAGGGAAACACTGAAAGGATAAAACGGTGACTATAACGTTAATCTTTGAATATTCAGCGGATGTGATGACAGAACAAACACCGAAACATAATCACCAACCAGGTTTACAAATGTTTGGAAATGTCTGTCAGAGGATTCTGTCTGAGCAGCAGCTGTGAAGAAACGGATCCTGAAGGTCGACGCCCATCAGGAAATGCAGTCCTGTCATCCACAGATGAGGTCTGGATCTGATTAATGCAGCGTTCAACGGGATTTAACAGACAGATCCAAGATCCTCAGCAGCACTTTTGTTTAATATCCTCAAATTAACATCCTTAGAGACACGTGACTGACAACAGAAAAGATCACAGAACTGATTCTTACCTGATTAGCGCGCAGCGTTCATAGTTGGTGCAAGTAAACTACTTCCGGGTGACTCCTGTCTGTCAGGTGAAATGTAAAAAAATAATTTAAACCTTCATTAACAGTTTGCTCCATTTTTGATTTCATATGTAAATAGAAATACGTGATTATTATAGATTATTATAGATTGTTTGATGATAAAATCCAGCATCACTTCATTTAAAATAACGTTCAGTTCAAATGATTGACAAACATCATCATCCAATCAGCGTTGTCCCCTAGCCCCCGCCTCTACGATGGAAATGCTTTTCATTTTTGAAGATTTTGTTTTCTGGAAATTATTTTTTTTTTTTCTGAAACGTTTTTTTTCATTTTTGTTTTTTAAGTTTTGGTTTCTGAAATGTTGTTTTGCTTTTTAACATTTGTTCATTTTTTGTGATCTTAAAAATGTTTTTGTATCAGGTGATTTGTGGAATGATTTGCACTTCAGGGCCACCGTACAAATGTGCTGTTTTCTGTCACATTTTTAAAGCTTTATAATAAACTTTTACAACAATAAAAATGACAAATAAATTGTGACCACGATAACGTGGCGTGACTGATCAGCAGAATTTTGCTTTAACCTTTAGTGTAGCATCTCAAAGTACTTTAGCTTGTAATTCAGCATTTTATAGCTTTACTGGATAGAATTAAAAGATTTAGAAAGAGAAAGGAGGAACGTCTTTGCTTCATTTCTGAAACACACATGTTCTTAAACCTGATGGCTTCACCATGTGGGGTCTGAAGGAGAAGCAGGAGGTTCTGTGAGAGCCTCCTCATTTCTAGTGGACCTCATAGTCTTCATCAGTGGGGCGTCTGCATGGAGGCGGACTCACCTGCTCCTCTGTGATCTCCCCTCTGGTTGCTGCACCTCCAGGTGGATGTGACTGGGGGAGGAGGGGCAGGGGGAGCTGGCCGTAGAGCTGTGGGCAGGTGAGTCGTGGGAGGAGCCTGTTGGACTCTCCTCGCCGCACACGTCCTTGGACCACAAAGACACGAGCTGCTGAAGGTCACTGATTCGCTCCAGGATGCCGTCCAGCGCCGCGAAGACGTCCTCACCTGCCGGCGGCTGACTCACCTGATGGAGGAGAAGACAGCCCCTCCATCACTGACCAGAAGGTGACGGACGTCTGGCTCAAACAGGGAAAGCCGGCAGATCCTTTTTGACGTCAATCACTCTCTAAAGTGAAGCAGAAGCTTGAAGTGGGAGGGGCACACTGACTGGCGTTTACGGCGTCCAACAACCCACCAACCAATCAAACGCTGGCGTTCTGAGACGATCTCGTTAACAACAACCATGTCCATGACATCTTTAATTTCTGTTAAAAATAGGCTTCATTTCTGATGCACATCTAAACCTTAACCAGCGTCGTGTCATTTAAGCCGAATTTGATTTCATTTCATTTAGATTTGAGCTTCATGAAAAGCCGTTGACGTCGGCGTTTCCTGTTCAGTATTCTGAACCCTGGAGGCGGCTGCTGTGGTTCTGCAGCTGAAGCTTCTGTGTGAGCCGCCATCTTGGACCTCAGTGTCACTCTGAGCCCAACACAAACATGAAAACTGCTCCTGTGACGTCTAATCACTTCCTCTGACCATAGAGACCCACAGAGCTGTTGTGAGGTTTGGGGTTCTGCAGGGTTCTGCTGCAGGAACCAGACGTTCTGCTGAATAAATCTCAGGTCCACCTCAGAATCCTCGCTGGTGCGTTCTGCGTCGCTCCCGCCTTCGCTTTCTGACGGGTCGCCGGGAATGTTGTCGTACACGCTCAGCCGGTTGTTTAGCGCCGGAAGTCGTCCTGGAACGCCGGAGGGGGCGGGACCTGAATCTGCTTCTGCCAGAGACGATGCGGTGTGGCGGCTCCTGTAACCATGGAAACCCCCGGTCCTCCAGTTACCAGCATCGATGATGGCGGGCAGGGGGGGGTGTTTGTCGGCGAGGGAGGTGGGGAAGGTCCCGGGTTTGTGTCCGTTGGGGAGATGGAAGACCAGACTGTGACGGCTGCTGGTGATCTGGATCCTGCAGTCCTGAAGGATCAAGAGGAACACGGAATGAAGCAGCATCTTCATCTTCATCAGGATCTCTGAGGGAAAGAACCCAACCTGACAGGAAGAGGAAGACTGTGGGGGAGGAAGAGTGTGGGTGAGGAAGACTGTGGGTGAGGAAGACTGTGGCAGAGGAAGACTGTGGGTGAGGAAGACTGTGGCAGAGGAAGACTGTGGGTGAGGAAGACTGTGGGTGAGGAAGACTGTGGCAGAGGAAGACTGTGGGTGAGGAAGACTGGGAAGACTGTGGGTGAGGAAGACTGTGGGTGAGGAAGGCCCAGCGGAGCTGGAACTTCACTCATTCAGGTTTTTCTTTCCAGCTTTTTTCTGGATTTTCATCCAAACTCAGAAATCCTGAGAGGAAAACAAACCTCTGATCCGGACGGGGTCTGCTGGTTCTGAACGGACCCGCTCCCCGCGCTGCTGTTGGAGCGTTTGCAGTTGCTCCTGACCCGGGTCACCGGGCTGGGAGTGCTGACGGCGCTGCTGCTGCTGCTGATGGTGCGAGGAGATGTAGGCGACGAAGACAAGCGGCTGGTGGGAGGAGTCTGCGGGCTGAAGGGATCGACACCGTTAGGCCCACTGACAGCAAGTGACCCGTATGGAACCACAGTGTTCAAACAGGGAGCTCAGTTGGTAAGGTGGGAGGCTACCATGCAGGAAACCAGGGTTCGATTCCCGGAGGGGAATGAGCAATGGCACCGGGGGCGATTACCATATCAATACCATATCATATCAATAGCGAGCTATTAACATCACTCAGTGGGGGTCCTTAGGCGAGACCCTTAATGCTACTGCCTCCCGACCGCAGTTCGGCTGCAGCTCACCGTTTCTTAAATGATGTTATGACTTCTTCAGTTTAACATCTAAAATAATCCAGACGTTAGAAAAGTGTTTCAGTTGTAAAGATGACTTGGACCAAACTCTGGGATGTTTGGCTGTTAAACACAAACCCGGAAGGAGAACTAAACTGTTGACTCTGATTAAGGAAGACGATTAACAGGAAAGACTCATTGTTTGCTGAGATGCTGTCACTTTAACCCAGTGCATCATGGGAGATGTAGTGATGCAGACAGACTCTCTTCTCTGAGCTTCATGGTTTTGTTCTCTTGTTCCACGGTCTGACACCGGATTCTGTGGAAAGCTACACCGCTAAAGACGAGCTTTAGCTGGTATTTCTGTTGGAACTGAGAGACTTTATGAGCAGAATCAGAACAAGGAAGTGAAGACTTTAACCACTTCTGATTGGTCAGACTGATGACATGTGATTAAGCCTCCAAGAATGATTAGTGGAGACAGTTAAAGGGGCGGGACTTTGCTGCAAACAGGTATAGCTGCAGCTAAATCGCGGTACCGTCATTCTGATCAAAATGTCTTTAATAGAATCAAATAAACACAAAGAAAAAAGTATTTTATGATCTTTTATATTCCTAACTACTCAGTGTTTATCAGGACCTGTCTGGATGAACACATGTGGAAGCATTTGTGTAGCATAATTAAAAATAAAAGTCAAAATCAGAAATGGTTTTTCATTTTCTAAATGAAGCTGCATTTGTTGACTCAGAATAAAAAATCCATATTTCAAAGTGCTTTGTCATTTTCTACGTAAAAACCGCTCATTCTGTGTCATAATTTAAAGGAAAAGGCAAAGAGAGAATCGCATTTTCACTTTCTTGTGCTAGCGGCAGAGGAGGTTGTGTTCTCCTGGTGATTGCTCACAGCTTCTCAGGACCACGTAGCAGCATTTCTGTGGTCCTCCTTCAGACGCACCGCGGTTCGTCCAAACATTACCCAGACTCGCTTTGTCTTCAGACCGGCAGCCGGATCGCTGAAGGTGGAAGTGCTGCTACGATCTGAGAAACTGTAAACCATCATATGAATTCATGTTTCCAGTGGTGTCCAGACAAAATAAAGGCTGATGTCATTCCCACATGTTAACATCCAAGATGCTCACTGCAAAATCAGAGCGAAGCTGCAGGAGACGATCTCCTAAATGTGCTTTTCTGTGCTGGTTTTGCTGTAGGAGGATAGCTGCAGCAGATTTCACCGTGCTAAACGTTTGCTGGTCGGACCAACACGTATCTTCTAAATGTCCTTTAATCAATGTCATGATTATTTTAAGAGCTTGCTCGTCTTATAATCGTTTAGCTCCGTACGGTCAGTGCTTTTGTCTTGGCTGCTAGGACCGTGAAGACAGGTTAGCATTAGGCTAATATGTGCTAAAAACATTGGCCTTGGAGGAACTCCCTGTGGGCAATGCCGCGGTGAGCGTCTTGGATGTGAACATGTGGGAATGACATCAGCCTTTCTTATGTCTCGACACCACTGGAAACATGAATTCATATGATGGATTACAGTTTCTCAGATCGTAGCACTTCCACCTTCAGCGATCCGGCTGCCGGTCCGAAGACAAAGCTAGTCTGGGGAAAGTTTGGACGAGCCGCGGAGCGTCCTTTAGCAGCCGGACACACGGGGGAAGCACTGACATCATCGCCCCGCCCCCTCTGGAAATGCTGAGTGGAGTTGAATTATGCGACACTATTCCCAGGGTGGATGTGACGGTGAAAATGCGATTCCCTCTTTGCATTTTCCTCTTAATTATGACACAGAATGAGCGGTATTTAAGCAGAAAATGAAAAAGCATTTTAAAGGACTGATTTTTCATTTGAATTTTGAGTCATTTGATGCAGCTACATTTAGAAAACGAGAAAGCATTTCTGTTTTCTCATTTTAATTGTCAAATTAGACATTTCTAAATGAATTTTGCTACACTTTTACCAGAGAACCTTTTGAAAATGAAATGTCAAATACCATTTTCATGATCATTTGAATGAAGTGACAGAATAAGCGGTGTTGAGGAAGAAAATGAAAAAGCATTTGGAAGGACTGCTTTTTCATCAAAAAATGCAGCTTCATTGTGAAAATGAAAAAGCATTTCTAGTTTTGACTTTTATTTTTAATTATGCTACATAATTGCTTCCATACGTCTACAGACATAAATGTTCTTAGATCAGTGAATGGGTCATTTCCCACGGTACCCTGGTTGAAAAACACTGCTCAAAAGAAAACCCTTTCAGCGCCGGAAGACTTTCTGACACGCCCACTTTCTTTGATGTGTTGGTGAAAGAGGACCAATGAGGGCACACTGCCCCCTGCTGGATGGGGGAGAACATCATGTGATGCAGGACGAGGAGGAGGAGTCAGACCCGGAGAACATCCTAAAGCTTCTGAAGACAGAACACTTCTTCATTTGGATCTCTTACTGCAGTTCTTACCTGGATCGGCTGGACTTGTCCTGGATCAGAACCGGCCCGGCTCGCCAGGTCAGCCTACAGTTCTGCTCTGGAGAAAGGAGGACGGCTGTTCCTCTCAGGGTGGGGCCCTTCCTCCCAGGCGGTTTCTCCTGGAGAAAGCCATCAGCTTCCAGACTGGTGGTGGAAGGAGAGGGAGGTCCACTGAAAGAGGAGTCCAGGGATGCGGTTTTGCAGGCAGAGGAGCAGCGGGAGGAGCTCCTGCTGGTGTCCTGCTCGTCTGAGGTGGGGGCGCTGACGGTGATGGAGGTTCCAGGCCGTCTGTGGCGGCGTCCATCCCGGCCTTCGCTCTCGGAGCTGCTGGAGCTGTGGGTGGAGCAGACGTCCTGGAGATCAACGCCATCGCTCAAAGACTCGTCCAGAGAGTGGGCGGGGCTGCCGGACAGACACGAGGCGCTGGAGGTGGAGCTGAGGTGGCGCCACCGTTGCATCTGCTGGTCGTAGGTCCAGTTTGGGCTGATGGCGCAGAAGTCTTCCTCCTCTTTGCAGACGTTTCTCTGGAAGAGGACGGACGGCCGTCAACAGGAAGACCTGAGACCAAAGCCGGACTTGAACAAACGTCCAGATTCTGACCTTTCGTTTCAGCTCCAGCTTCACGTCGGAGCATTTATTTAAGGTCATCAACCTCCTGAAAACACAGAAGTGACCACGAACACGGTGGTTTCACATGTTAGACGGATGAGGGAGATCCACACTACAACAGAACTGAAGTTCTGCTTTCTAAAATAAAACACTTTGAAGGCATTTCCTCTGCCTGAAAGATTTTCAAAATAAAGTTCTTGTGTTCCAGCAACTTTGATCACCAACATCTGCTGTCTGCAGCTGGAAGGGTGAGGAAGACTGTGGGTGAGGAAGACTGTGGGTGAGGAAGACTGTGGGTGAGGAAGACTGTGGGTGAGGAAGACTGTGGGTGAGGAAGACTGTGGGTGAGGAAGACTGTGGGTGAGGAAGACTGTGGGTGAGGAAGACTGTGAGTGAGGAAGACTGTGGGTGAGGAAGACTGTGGGTGAGGAAGACTGTGGGTGAGGAAGACTGTGGGTGAGGAAGACTGTGGGTGAGGAAGACTGTGGGTGAGGAAGACTGTGGGTGAGGAAGACTGTGGGTGAGGAAGACTGTGAGTGAGGAAGACTGTGGGTGAGGAAGACTGTGGGTGAGGAAGACTGTGAGTGAGGAAGACTGTGGGTGAGGAAGACTGTGGGTGAGGAAGACTGTGGGTGAGGAAGACTGTGGGTGAGGAAGACTGTGGGTGAGGAAGACTGTGGGTGAGGAAGACTGTGGGTGAGGAAGACTGTGAGTGAGGAAGACTGTGGGTGAGGAAGACTGTGAGTGAGGAAGATGGTGTGCGAGGTTCTCTCAGTCCAGCAGAACCGTTTAGGATTTCTTCAGACCTCCAACAATAATCAGTTGTTTTGTTTTGACTGACAGGAGGGTGGAGCTATCTCTGGTCCCACCCAAAGGGTTGTTGTGGTGGGCGGAGTCTTAAAGAATCCAGAAATGATGAATGTGAAGCTCTGAAGCAGACAGGTGTTCTCACCTGCACAGTGAGTCCAGAGCGTCCCGGTCCAGGAAGGGGTGGTCCTGCTTCACTCCCGCCATGTCGACGGGAAACCTGCAGTCTGACACACGAGCGGAAACGACTAAATGTCCGGAGGACGCATGGGGACGGGATCGACCTCAGCAGAGCGCGGCTCACCTCGGAATAACTGCACGTACTGCGGGAAGCCGGCCGCTCGCAGCCAATCACAGGCCTCTGTGGCTTCAAGCTCTGCAACAGAACAGCTGACTCAGTCAGACAAGCTCCAGCTTCTATGAAACACTGGAAGCACCTGACAGGCAGGATGTCACGTCTCAGGTGTCACTAATTGGCAGGAAGTAGGGAATGGGGGGGGGAGGGGCTTTCCTGTTCTTGAAGTTTTAGAGAAAAAACAAACTACGAAAAAAACTGTTGATCTTTAAAACCACAAGGCAAAAGAAATATGATCAGTACTTTCATCCAGGTCGTCTGTTCAACCCAATAAACTTTATGTAACCCTTGTGCTATCCCATAGTTAACATTGGGAGTGGGTCATCTAGACCCACTAGACAGATGTACATGTTCAAGAACAAAATTCTATATTAAAGTCATTTAAATACTAAAATCATCAAAACACATCAAATTCATTTAAATTGCATGTTTTTTTACATTTAATATTAAGTAAAATGATCCAAATATGTTTTTTCTGTTTGAAATCCCACAGTGGATGTCACATAATGACCCCCCCTAAAGCAGTGGAACAGCTGGGAGGGCACAGGGGTAATGGAATCTCTCCTGGGGTGAAAACAGAGGCAGCTTCCCGTTTGCTTCCCTTTATTTCATCTGGAGTGACAGCAGACGGACGTCTGGCTTCACTTTGCTGTCTGGATGTCCTGAGGACGCCGCGGGTCGTCCTCCAGCCGTGGTCGGGAGACGTTTGACAGCGAAACGTTCTATATGTTCATGTGTTGAAGGACGACAGACATCGTCACGCACAGATTTCATGAACTGTTATGAAAACGTGTCAAAGTTCATGCAAAAGTCTCTGCTAAAGAACACCTGTCAATCATGAAGACACACCCCCAGTATTATTTGCAGGATATGAAAATGATTTTCTAACCCGACTGTTCAGGATTTTGTTTGTGCTGTGAAACCTTTCTGGCCCTGGTGGTCATTTAAAGAACTGCACCATTTCATTCTTCCTGCTTTGCATTACAGTTTTCACTATATCAAGGCTCAAACCTGGCAGCAGCAGCCATTTAGTTAATTTCTGTCCAGTTTTGCATGTTTTTTTTACAGAGCATTGTGTTCTGCATCCTGATTGGCTGTAGACCTTGTCAATCAATCTCCTCTGTGCTGTCTCCGGTACTGAAGGTCTTCAGCAGATCTTTGTTTTCCTTCTATAATCAGACTGATTGTTCCACGATTGCTGGAACTCTGAGAGTTTAAATGAGCCAAAACATGAAAATGTTCACGTATGTTTAGTGTGTAGAGTTTTCCAGCCACGAACATCTGGAATTATTGGGCCCAATGAGAAGGAAATATTCAGAATCCACCTGTTGTGGGTCATGTTTCACCGACATCCAGGAATGTAACGGGAGGTTTGCTCGCAGCAACTTCCGGTCCACGGTTTCCCAGAATCCTTTGAGTCCCCTGAAAGCTGCAGACGTGATGGCGGTTGGGAGGGGGGCTGTCAGGAACAACAGAGCTGCCCCCTCCCTGGCCGTGGCGATTATGTAACAGATGGTATCTTCTGGGCTGGACGGGGACCACAGCCTCTTCCCCTCCCAAGTGACCGTGTCTCTGAGGAAGTTGTGATTGGGCCCCCCAGGACCTGTGAGAGATGTGGATGTGCGATTGGGCGACGCCTCCCGGTCGCTCAGGAAACGGCACAGCATGGATGTGTGAGCTGGGGGCCTGAGGGGGCAGAGGTTACGTGCTCTGCCGGCCGTTTGAGCTACGATGTTTCAGCGGCCCAAACACAAACCTGTGACCCGGACTAAAGCTGAACCTTTGGGGTCCAAATGTTTCATCGACAAAGCTACATGTGCCGACATGAAACAGCCACCATCGGAGGGACTGTTGGGATGCATACCAACCGCCGGGATCAGACCTTCTTATTGGCTCTGACAGATTCTCTGATCCTCTTTTGCTGATGCTCTGATTGGCTGAACTCACCTGCTTCAGGTAAGATAGGTAGAGTAAAATACTGAGACGGAACCAAAGTCCCGGTGGATCATTACGGGTCTCTGAGAGTTCTGGTTTCCTCAAACGTCATCTGGTTGTTCGTACCTGTGAGGTGTTTGGCGGAAACCGCTTTCTCACCAACTGTCTCTATGAGTTCTGGTCCATGTGGATCATGGGTCATGTGGATCACGGGTCATGTGGACATCCCTGAGGTTTCTTCTTTTTTTCTGGAATCCGTTTTTTTTTCAGGATTTTTATTTTACAGAGAAGGAGGGTCTAAGGGCAGGAAAGCCCAGTTTAGTTTAGTTCAGTTTAGAATTTTCCTATTGAATTCATGATCCTTTTGATTTGATGTTTATTTACAATAACTGGTATGAAGCCCATTGAGACGACTGTTGTTGGGAATTTAGGCTAAACAAACAAAACTGAACTGAATTGAATCCATCCATCCATCATCCAACCATCCATCATCCATCCATCCATCATCCATCATCCATCCATCCATCATCCATCCATCCATCATCCAACCATCCATCATCCATCCATCATCCATCATCCATCCATCCATCATCCATCCATCCATCATCCAACCATCCATCATCCATCCATCCATCATCCAACCATCCCCCGCTCCCCCCCCCCTCCATCCATCCATCCCACAGATGCTCCCTGCAGAGCAGTGGAAGATCAGCCTTTGGAGCAGGTCTCCACAAAAAGAGTTCAGGCTGAATCTCGGAGGACCAGAAGCTCTAAAATGAGACAGCAGGTCTACAAAGATAAAGAAGACTTCTACAAACACGCCGTCCAAAGGATCTCAGTATTTACACACAGGAGGCTTGTGTGTGTGCAGCATGTGGGTTTGCATATGTGTGTGAGAGCTGCTGTGTTGTCTACATTTTGACATGTGTGTGAAGGTTACTGGAGCTAGCAGGTGTGAGTGTAATCATTGAGTGTGTGTGCTCAGGCCCCGCCCCTTTGTAATCCTGCCCCCCCTGCATGTTTCTCTGATCATCCTGGTTGGTTTGGTCAGCAGCTGTCCTGCTGACTGTACCTTCATGCGGTGTATGTCTGCACAGCTTTAAACCTCCTTTATGACAGTAAACTGTTGTCCTCCAACCAGCTGCTGCCCTGCTGGGAACAGGCGGGGTGAAGCCCCCAGTGTAAATGCTGGGGACAGCGGTCAAATCCAAACTGTTGTGGTTCTGGTAGACTGATGGGTGCCGCTACTTTTGTCTTATGTAAGCTTTGATCCAGGATGGAGACTTTTGCTGCAGTCAGGATCACGCTTGTCTTAGATGGATCTGTTTGTATCGGACACACAAACAGGAGTGAGTGTTTGCCTCTGTGTTTTGGAGAAAATCCCGCTGTCAGAGCCCCGCCTCCCTGTCGGCGCAAAGACGGACTTCAGGTAAACACTCGTTATCGTCACATGACAGGACACACGCATGTGTGTATTTGGCTGAAACACACAGTGGAAAGACAAGAGCCGAGTGTTTTGGTCAGATCACAGGTTTGTGGCGTCGCCCCTCGGCGTCCAGGAAACAGCGTGAATTATGTGGAATATTCTGAATGAGAGGCGGTTTCTGGACTAAAGGAAGTTTACAGGAACAGCAGGAAAACCCAGAGGAGGGAACTGCAACAACACCGACAGGACTTCCTGGTTCTGAAGTGACCCGATTCAGGAGGGTTCTGCTCTAACAGCACCGCGCTGATGTGGACCCGCTTTACTGGAGCTGAACCAGTGCTTTAATCAGATGTTACAAGAACCGCCTGAGAGGAACCTCCATGTTTCATGGCAGCACAAGACAGATCTGAGACGACCGTAGAACCGACCATCATAGAACCGATACTAACGGCATGAAGGAACGTGCTCCAAACCAGAAGTTTGGCTTTAATAGAGGGTCACACATTTTTAGTGGTAGTTGGAAGTTGCTCCGCCCCCAACCCATCGTCCAGCAGGTGCTTGTGGGTCATTCAGCAGGTGTGACAGCTCACCTGTAGGTTAGGATCCCAGTAAAACCTCACATCAAGGCCTCTGCAGGTTTGGTCATGACAAAGCTCTGACTGAAAGTGGCTCAAACTGCATTTGTGGTGCTTCTGTAGGTTTCTGTCCACTGAACATGGAAGCGAATCCAAACAGAGCGATGAGTCTGAGCCGTCAGACCAGAGAGGAGCTGCAGCCAAACTAAAGCCTGACAACAGCAGCTCTGCATGCTGCAGGAACACAAACTCAGACTTCCTGCTCCTCTGAGTTTCTTTTCCTTCATCCAAACTGATTTCCAGCACACCAAAGAGTTTTTAAAGCTTCTCCAGAGGAAACCTGCAGACGTGAAAGACGCCGTCTTCAGAGGGACGTTCTACTGAGAGATGAAATCCAGTGAATCCCTGATTTACCGACGTTTGGAGGGAAAAGTGATGAAGGACAGAGGTGAGGCGGAGCTCTGCACCTCCACACTGAGAGCTCCTGCAGGAGGAGAAGCTTCTGCTCCAGCCGCTGGGATCAGCGTCAGCCATGTTTTCCACGTTCAGATCATGAGAAACTCTCCTGACATCCTCCACCTCCTCAGCAGCCTTGGAGGCTCCGCCCACAAGATGAAACATGTCCAAGAAAAATGAGATGTAAACTGGAAACCAGACCCCCCCCAGCAAACATCTACTCACTTTTAGTCAACATCTTTCAAGGTGTTTCCACAGCTTACAAGTCCTGGAGACCCGATCAGAACTGGTCCGAAAGTCCTAAATCCAGAGCTGGAACGGAGCTCCAGGGTCCGGAGGAGATGCTCATTCTGGACCTGAGGTCAGGGGGGGGCTCCTCTGATCACCACTCCCTTTCCTCTGGCGGGTCGGACCATTCCAGCTGCAGCGTGGGGGTGGGTCGTCCTAAAATAACCCAAAGGAAACAGTGAGACTGACCACGCCAAGAAAGTGGAGCGTGGAAAGAGGCGGAGCCTATGGGGGGAGGCATTGTTCCTTCCACTTTGGCAAATCCATGTTCTACTGTCTCCTGTACCCCCCCATTACACCTGGGGAGGTCTATGCATATGGATAGGGGTTGAGGAACCCCCCCGACGCTCTCTTTGGCTGCTCCTGATTGGTTGAACCCTTTAAGGCTGGAGCAGAAGTGTAGTGCTGCATTCACACCCCAACAGCAGGGAGGGGCTCCTCCTTCCTGTGTTTGTTTACTGTTTACTGCTGCTCGTCCTCCCCCCACAGATGGTTCAGTCCAGGTGACAAATGTCCACGCAGTAAAATCCAGGAGTTTTCTTTCACAGCTCTGTTCCGGTAAATGACAGATGAGGTTTCGGAGAATTCCAGCCAGAAGATAAACGTAAATATTGATGTCATGTTTAGAACGGATGTTTTAAAATAGACGCCATCCACACGCCAAAGTCCTGCTGGTTGACCTTTCACTGAACGGTATGTATGTGGACGCCAGAGTTTAGAACGTGGACGCCAGAGTTTAGAACGTGGACGCCAGAGTTTAGAACATGGACGAAAGAGTTTAGAACGTGGACGCCAGAGTTTAGAACGTGGACGCCAGAGTTTAGAACGTGGACGCCAGAGTTTAGAACGTGGACGCCAGAGTTTAGAACGTGGACGCCAGAGTTTAGAACGTGGACGCCAGAGTTTAGAACGTGGACGTCAGAGTTTAGAACGTGGACGCCAGAGTTTAGAACGTGGACGTCAGAGTTTAGAACGTGGACGCCACAGTTTAAAACGTGGACGCGAGAGTTTAGAACTTGGACGCCAGAGTTTTAGAACGTGGACGAAAGAGTTTAGAACGTGGACGTCAGAGTTTAGAACGTGGACGTCAGAGTTTAGAACGTGGACGCCAGAGTTTAAAACGTGGACGCCAGAGTTTAGAACTTGGACGCCAGAGTTTAGAACGTGGAAGTCAGAGTTTAGAACGTGGACGCCAGAGTTTAGAACGTGGACGCGAGAGTTTAGAACGTGGACGAAAGAGTTTAGAACGTGGACGTCAGAGTTTAGAACTTGGACGTCAGAGTTTAGAACGTGGACGCCAGAGATTAAAACGTGGACGCCAGAGTTTAGAACGTGGACGCCAGAGTTTAGAACGTGGACGCCAGAGTTTAGAACGTGGACGCCAGAGTTTAGAACGTGGACGCCAGAGTTTAGAACGTGGACGCCAGAGTTTAGAACGTGGACGCCAGAGTTTAGAACGTGGACGCCAGAGTTTAGAACGTGGACGCCAGAGTTTAGAACGTGGACGTCAGAGTTTAGAACGTGGACGCCAGAGTTTAGAACGTGGACGTCAGAGTTTAGAACGTGGACGCCAGAGTTTAGAACGTGGACGAAAGAGTTTAGAACGTGGACGTCAGAGTTTAGAACGTGGACGTCAGAGTTTAGAACGTGGACGCCAGAGTTTAAAACGTGGACGCCAGAGTTTAGAACTTGGACGCCAGAGTTTAGAACGTGGAAGTCAGAGTTTAGAACGTGGACGCCAGAGTTTAGAACGTGGAAGTCAGAGTTTAGAACGTGGACGCCAGAGTTTAGAACGTGGACGCCAGAGTTTAGAACATGGACGAAAGAGTTTAGAACGTGGACGCCAGAGTTTAGAACGTGGACGCCAGAGTTTAGAACGTGGACGCCAGAGTTTAGAACGTGGACGCCAGAGTTTAGAACGTGGACGCCAGAGTTTAGAACGTGGACGCCAGAGTTTAGAACGTGGACGTCAGAGTTTAGAACGTGGACGCCAGAGTTTAGAACGTGGACGTCAGAGTTTAGAACGTGGACGCCACAGTTTAAAACGTGGACGCGAGAGTTTAGAACTTGGACGCCAGAGTTTAGAACGTGGACGAAAGAGTTTAGAACGTGGACGTCAGAGTTTAGAACGTGGACGTCAGAGTTTAGAACGTGGACGCCAGAGTTTAAAACGTGGACGCCAGAGTTTAGAACTTGGACGCCAGAGTTTAGAACGTGGAAGTCAGAGTTTAGAACGTGGACGCCAGAGTTTAGAACGTGGACGCGAGAGTTTAGAACGTGGACGAAAGAGTTTAGAACGTGGACGTCAGAGTTTAGAACTTGGACGTCAGAGTTTAGAACGTGGACGCCAGAGTTTAAAACGTGGACGCCAGAGTTTAGAACGTGGACGCCAGAGTTTAGAACGTGGACGCCAGAGTTTAGAACGTGGACGCCAGAGTTTAGAACGTGGACGCCAGAGTTTAGAACGTGGACGCCAGAGTTTAGAACGTGGACGCCAGAGTTTAGAACGTGGACGCCAGAGTTTAGAACGTGGACGCCAGAGTTTAGAACGTGGACGCCAGAGTTTAGAACGTGGACGTCAGAGTTTAGAACGTGGACGCCAGAGTTTAGAACGTGGACGTCAGAGTTTAGAACGTGGACGCCAGAGTTTAGAACGTGGACGAAAGAGTTTAGAACGTGGACGTCAGAGTTTAGAACGTGGACGTCAGAGTTTAGAACGTGGACGCCAGAGTTTAAAACGTGGACGCCAGAGTTTAGAACTTGGACGCCAGAGTTTAGAACGTGGAAGTCAGAGTTTAGAACGTGGACGCCAGAGTTTAGAACGTGGACGCGAGAGTTTAGAACGTGGACGAAAGAGTTTAGAACGTGGACGTCAGAGTTTAGAACTTGGACGTCAGAGTTTAGAACGTGGACGCCAGAGTTTAAAACGTGGACGCCAGAGTTTAAAACGTGGACGCCAGAGTTTAGAACGTGGAAGTCAGAGTTTAGAACGTGGACGCCAGAGTTTAGAACGTGGACGCGAGAGTTTAGAACGTGGACGAAAGAGTTTAGAACGTGGACGCCAGAGTTTAAAACGTGGACGCGAGAGTTTAGAACGTGGACGCCAGAGTTTAGAACATGGACGCCAGAGTTTAGAACGTGGACGCCAGAGTTTAGAACGTGGACGCGAGAGTTTAGAACGTGGACGAAAGAGTTTAGAACGTGGACGCCAGAGTTTAAAACGTGGACGCGAGAGTTTAGAACGAGGACGTCAGAGTTTAGAACGTGGACGCCAGAGTTTATAACATGGACGCCAGAGTCTAGAACATGGACGTCAGAGTTTAGAACGTGGACGCCAGAGTTTAGGACGTGGACGCCAGAGTTTAGAACGTGGACGCCAGAGTTTAGAACGTGGACGCCAGAGTTTAGAACGTGGACGTCAGAGTTTAGAACGTGGACGCCAGAGTTTAGAACGTGGACGTCAGAGTTTAGAACGTGGACGCCACAGTTTAAAACGTGGACGCGAGAGTTTAGAACTTGGACGCCAGAGTTTAGAACGTGGACGAAAGAGTTTAGAACGTGGACGTCAGAGTTTAGAACGTGGACGTCAGAGTTTAGAACGTGGACGCCAGAGTTTAAAACGTGGACGCCAGAGTTTAGAACTTGGACGCCAGAGTTTAGAACGTGGACGCCAGAGTTTAGAACGTGGACGCCAGAGTTTAGAACGTGGAAGTCAGAGTTTAGAACGTGGACGCCAGAGTTTAAAACGTGGACGCCAGAGTTTAGAACCTGGACGCCAGAGTTTAGAACGTGGACGAAAGAGTTTAGAACGTGGACGTCAGAGTTTATAACGTGGACGTCAGAGTTTAGAACGTTGACGCCAGAGTTTAAAACGTGGACGCCAGAGTTTAGAACTTGGACGCCAGAGTTTAGAACGTGGAAGTCAGAGTTTAGAACGTGGACGCCAGAGTTTAGAACGTGGACGTCAGAGTTTAAAACGTGGACGCCAGAGTTTAGAACGTGGACGCCAGAGTTTAGAACGTGGACGCAAGAGTTTAAAACGTGGACGCCAGAGATTAGAACGTGGACGCCAGAGTTTAGAACATGGACGTCAGAGTTTAGAACATGGACGTCAGAGTTTAAAACGTGGACGCCAGAGTTTAGAACTTGGACGCCAGAGTTTAGAACTTGGACGCCAGAGTTTAGAACGTGGACGCCAGAGTTTAGAACGTGGACGCCAGAGTTTGGAACGTGGACAGCAGAGTTTAGAACGTGGACGCCAGAGTTTAGAACATGGACGCCAGAGTTTAGAACGTGGACACCAGAGTTTAGAACATGGACGCCAGAGTTTAGAACGTGGACGCCAGAGTTTAGAACGTGGACGCCAGAGTTTAGAACGTGGACGCCAGAGTTTAGAACGTGGACGTCAGAGTTTAGAACATGGACGCCAGAGTTTAGAACATGGACGCCAGAGTTTAGAACGTGGACGTCAGAGTTTAGACCGTGGACGTCAGAGTTTAGAACATGGACGCCAGAGTTTAGAACGTGGACGCCAGAGTTAAGAACGTGGACGCCAGAGTTTAGAACGTGGACGCCAGAGTTTAGAACGTTGACGCCAGAGTTTAGAACGTGGACGCCAGAGTTTAGAACGTGGAAGTCAGAGTTTAGAACGTGGACGCCAGAGTTTAAAACGTGGACGCCAGAGTTTAGAACCTGGACGCCAGAGTTTAGAACGTGGACGAAAGAGTTTAGAACGTGGACGTCAGAGTTTATAACGTGGACGTCAGAGTTTAGAACGTTGACGCCAGAGTTTAAAACGTGGACGCCAGAGTTTAGAACTTGGACGCCAGAGTTTAGAACGTGGAAGTCAGAGTTTAGAACGTGGACGCCAGAGTTTAGAACGTGGACGTCAGAGTTTAGAACGTGGACGCCAGAGTTTAAAACGTGGACGCGAGAGTTTAGAACGTGGACGTCAGAGTTTAGAACGTGGACGCCAGAGTTTAGAACGTGGACGCCAGAGTTTAGAACGTGGACGAAAGAGTTTAGACCGTGGACGTCAGAGTTTAGAACGTGGACGTCAGAGTTTAGAACGTGGACGCCAGAGTTTAAAACGTGGACGTCAGAGTTTAGAACGTGGACGAAAGAGTTTAGAACGTGGACGTCAGAGTTTAGAACGTGGACGTCAGAGTTTAGAACGTGGACGCCAGAGTTTAGAACGTGGACGCCAGAGTTTAGAACGTGGACGAAAGAGTTTAGACCGTGGACGTCAGAGTTTAGAACGTGGACGAAAGAGTTTAGACCGTGGACGTCAGAGTTTAGAACGTGGACGTCAGAGTTTAGAACGTGGACGCCAGAGTTTAGAACGTGGACGCCAGAGTTTAGAACGTGGACGAAAGAGTTTAGACCGTGGACGTCAGAGTTTAGAACGTGGACGTCAGAGTTTAGAACGTGGACGCCAGAGTTTAGAACGTGGACGCCAGAGTTTAGAACGTGGACGTCAGAGTTTAGAACGTGGACGCCAGAGTTTAGAACGTGGACGCCAGAGTTTAGAACGTGGACGCCAGAGTTTAGAACGTGGACGTCAGAGTTTAAAACGTGGACGCCAGAGTTTAGAACGTGGACGTCAGAGTTTAGAACGGGGACGCCAGAGTTTAGAACGTGGACGCCAGAGTTTAGA
The DNA here is from genome assembly GCA_023969325.1 of Oryzias curvinotus. NCBI lineage: Eukaryota > Metazoa > Chordata > Actinopteri > Beloniformes > Adrianichthyidae > Oryzias > Oryzias curvinotus. Next base: position 394,668 of record CM043719.1, read on the forward strand.
ACGTGGACGTCAGAGTTTAAAACGTGGACGCCAGAGTTTAGAACATGGACGCCAGAGTTTAGAACATGGACGTCAGAGTTTAGAACATGGACGTCAGAGTTTAGAACGTGGACGCCAGAGTTTAGAACGTGGACGTCAGAGTTTAGAACCTGGACAGCAGAGTTTAGAACGTTAACGGGTTTCTCGGCGTTCAGTCTTTTTGTTTAAAGCGCCGTTTGGCGGCGTGAACCCAGCTTTAAAGGACCCCTGAGGAAATCGTGACTCTTATGGGTCTCTGCTCCTGTCGGTCACCTATGAGCAGGTTCTGCTGAGGCGCCGGCGGCTGAAACCCCCCCGTAAGGACGCAGAGCGGGAACGCACAGGGACGCCTCAGGATGTAGCTGAGCGCCACTTCCTGATGCGGCTTGCTGAAAACTAGACCCTCCCTTCCTGCTCAGCCCCCCCCCACTGGATGAGCTGACCCTTCAGGACATTCCAGCCACCGTGATAATGGCTCTTCCTGGTGGGGGGCATGTCTGTATTTCACAGCACCACTTCTTTCTGCTTCCAGCCTGGCGAGATGCTTTAACAGCCCCACAGTAACTTTTACCCCCCCAGCAGAACCCCCCTTGCATGAGGCAGGTTTGGAGAAAAGAGAGGTTGTTCTAGAGCAGCTCTGGTTCCCTCTTTGTCTGGAACACAGGCTTTTACCCTGGGGGGGGTCTCTGTTGAACTTGTGCTGGTGATCCAGACGTGTCCAAAGATTGTCATTGGAATTTTATTTCCTGAACTTTGCTCTAAAATCCCCGCCCCCCACCCCCACCCCAAAGACCTTTGAAGGGACCAAAGATTCTGGAAGACAGAAAAGTTTCCTCGGATGGGAACCCTCAGGTGTTCCTGCAGTCTTTTTTAAGCTGACGGTGGTTAACGTGCACTTCCTGCCATCGCCATTATTTCTGTATTTCTGTTTGGGGGGGTGGGGGTGTTGGTGGAGACGGGACTATAGGTCTCAGAGTTGCCCTCCTTCCCAGAAGCAGACCAAGTTTTAGGGCTCTCAGAATGGACTCAGACGAGCAGCTTCTGTGTTCTGAAAGCAGGAAATGACATCCGGATGAAACGCAGGGGTCCAAACGAGGAGCGGCGTTTTCCTGATCCCCCCCAGATCATCAACCCACCCGTCCCCCCAGGGACAACCCGCCAGCACGCGGTACCATGTCCTCACAGGGGGGTGGGCTCATTAAAAGCGGTCAGACGTGACCGCTGACTGTACCCAAGAACTGGACTGAGTGGCTCCTCCCCCTTGGCGTTCCAACTAGGAGCATTTGTACAATTGTACATTTGACCTTTAGTTTGGTACATCTTTGGTACAGCAGGTTGACGGTCAGTCGTTGGCTCACATTGACCCCTTTTTTCTAAATTTCAGGGACGTGAAGAACGATTCCTCCTCATGGACGGAAATGGAAAAGCAGATCAATCAGAATCATTTCTCGCTGCACTTTTCTCGCCTCGTTTTGTGAAATGGAGCCCAAACAAAGTCTGCACTGGGCCCCCGGGCAGGCGGCACCAAAGACCGAGGCGGAGCGCCCATCGGCACCGCCATGCGCCTCCAGGTGACGGCAGGGTTCAGGAAAGGTCGGCAACCTTCAGCTATTGGAAATCATCACGACATTACAGGACGAAGAGGAAGATGAAGATCAGAGGAAGACACTGACACGTGGATGCGATGAAAATGAACTCCAAGCAGTTTCAGCTCCTCTGCTGAAAATCTGGCCAAGTGAAAAATATATGAATTACGGAGCCTGTGTCCTGACACGAAAAAATAAAAAATATCTCATTCCCACAAATTCATATTTTGTTCCCTTGAAATAATTAATTTATGCAAAGGGAATAACTATTCATGTCATAATTCATCCATAAACACTGATATGCTCTCCGTCCTGCCAGTAGACGGCCAGCTGACCGAATGCCGGCATGACAAGCTGAAGAGCTCTGCGGCGGAGCTAGGAGCTTTGTCCGGAGAACCGCTGCGGTATGGCAAACCACAAAGCTTGGGCCTCTTAAATCTTAGGATATTTTTCTTATATTCATTGAGACAGTAATAAATTGATCATTCTTGTTTTCCTTTTTCCTTTCTTGAACGAATGTGGGTCACAGACACGGAAGTTAGCGCTGAAAGCGGCTTTTCCGGCCGGCCGGAGAGCATATCCCTGTTTGTGAATGAATTATGACATGAATAGTTATTCCGTTCATACGAATAAATTATTTAGAGGGAACGAAATATTGTTTAATGGCAAGGGAATATTAATGTGTGGGAACAAGATGTATTTTATTTTTTCCATGTCAGGACACGGGCTCTGTAATGAATGTACATCCATTCATTCATCCATTCATCTTCTTCCATTTTTTCCCTTTCGGGGTCACGGGGCTGCTGGAGCCTATCCCAACCACTTGTGGGTGAAGACAGGGGACGCCCAGGACAGGTCACCAGTCTGTCACAGGGCCACAGGTCTCACCCATTCCCTCTCACAGTCACATCTATGGATAATTTAGAATTGCCAATCAACCTATGAAGCATGTTTTTGGACGGCGGGAGGAATCCGGAGACCCTGGAGGGAACCCACGCATACACGGGGAGAACATGCAAACTCCACACAGAAAGGTCCCCCATTGATGTTCTGGTTTAGGTCCCCTAGCCGGAACTTGGACCGGGGGCCTCCATGCTGTGAGGCAAGAGGGCTAACCACTGCACCACTGTGCACCCTGAATGTATATCTGTGTAGATATTTTTTATTACTTTTGTTTCATTATTTCTGAGGTTTTGTCTGTCTCTATTATTCTTTTTTCAATCCCTAATAAAATCAAACTTTGTTATGGTCATGGGGCTTTAATGCACTAAGAGAGAGAGAGAGAGAGAGAGAGAGAGAGAGAGAGAGAGAGAGAGAGAGAGAGAGAGAGGGAGAGAGATAGAGAGAGAGAGAGAGAGAGAGAGAGAAACTGCTGCCCACAGAGAACTGAGGCCGGAGGGGGGGGAGGGGGGGGGGGTTTGAGGTGCAACGCAAGACAGATTTAACGTGTACCGGGGATGGTATTTTCTCTTTAGTAATGATAATAACAATAATAATTATAATTTTCCCCTTGTCAAAGCAACTTTCTAAAGAAGTTTGTTTTTTGCTCATTTTGGTTGTTTGGGTTTAATGTTAGTGGGGTTTATCACCTGATGTTTGGTGTCGCGACTTTGACGTGCGTTAAGTGTGACAGATGTAACAAAGTGAATCCGGTCACTTTTCAAAATAAAACGTTTTTGTCGGAAAAAAAAAACAATAAAATGGAAATTATTTTTTCTTTCTGTGCGTCCTGGTGCAAAAATTTCCCGCGGCCTGGAACCGCTCCGCGGCCCGGTGCCAAGTGTCCCGCGGCCCGGTGGTTGGGGACCACTGGTCTAGATGACCCAACTCCCAACGGTAAAGTGCCTAGGAAAGCACAAGGGTTAAATAAAACCATGATCATGTTTGTCTTGTGGAGCCTCAGATTCATTTTCATGATGCTAGAACGAGGATGCACAAACTGTCCTCTTTTCTCATCTACCTCTACTCTTCCTCTCTTCTCTATTTTTGATCATCATTTATCATTTAGTTCTCCATGCCTCTGTTTGGTGCAGTACGATTCATGTATTGTCCCTCTTTCCCTCTTTCCCCTCCTGGGGAGTGGGAGTGCTTCCAGACTCCAGTTGGCCCATCTGTGCTCCTGTTCCTGACTGTGTACCTCCTCTCTGCTCCTGCTCCTACACCTGGCTGTGGACCCCCCCTCCGGCTCGACTCACGCCCCTGACTGTCCCCCCAACCCCGTCTGGATGAAGCTCGTCTGCTGGACTTTAAATATATAGATGTAGAGTTAGATAAGTTAATTCTTCTCTATGAGTTCTGGTAAATCGCCTGTCCGTCCTGGGGGAGGATCCCTCCTTCATGTGGGCACCCCTGAGGTTTCTTCGTTTTTTTCCGGAATCCGGTTTTTCAGGAGTTTTTCCTTACAGAGAAGGGGGGTCTAAGGGCAGGGATGCCAGTATAGCTTAGTCAGTTTGTTAGTTTATTTTAGTATTTTCCTATTGACTCTTTGTATCCGTGATCCTTTTGAGTTCATGTTTTACTTCAAAGCCCATCGAGACGACTGTTGTTGTGATTTTGGGCTATACAAATAAAATTGAATTGAATTGAATTGAACAAACATCACATAACCCTCTCAACCCAATAATAGGAAATAATTGCATAAAAAGCCAGGATGTGGAACCACAGCAGCTGATTCAAAGACTTTTTCCTTGTTGCTTATTTCCTTATCTTAATACTATTATTAATGACACATAAATGTTGCTGCTGCAAATGTTCCAGAATGATTGGATTGGAATATTTCCTGGTGTCTGGACTTCTCTAGACTCATACTTTGGTACTGTGCCTGAACCGGTCGGTGTGGTTCTGACAACAGGCCTACAGCTTCACGGACTCAGGGGGCTAAAGAGAACAGCGTCTGGCTTTGAACCGACAACCTGCTTCCCTGTCAGCCCGTTTTGTTCCCGGCCGTCTTTGTGAGCTCAGAAAAATGAGAGTGTTTGGTTCAGAGGCTGATGAAGCTCAACAGGGCAGCTGCCTGGGACCCCTGTCCTTCTCATTGCTGTTCCATAAAGCGCGTTTCCATGGAAACACTAGGACTGAAAACGGTGCAGCTGAGCGTCAGCTCTCCGTTTGTCCCGGTTTTCCTGTCCTCTGCGCTCTTTCCTGACTCCCTTTTACCGTGTTTAAAATGACGGTGAGGGATTTTGTAGAAAATGTCTTTTAAAGATATTCCTTTACTGTGATGGGGGCAGTACTGAGTAGGTCTGGTTTAATGTTTACTTTCTCATCTTCATCACATCCTCTCAGCCGTTGCCCCCCCCCCCGTGATCTTTGGTTTCATCTCTATCTTCCTCCTCCCTCCCTCTTGTGGCGAGGAGTCAGGTGGCGTGATCATTTCAGGCCGCGGCGCCACTGATGCTGCGATAAGCGGGTCAGGTGGAGTGGGTGAGCACAAACAGGAAGCAGCTGAGAGCGGCGGTGGCGGCGAGCCTGGTCATCCACGTGTGAAGCCATCCTTCCTCTTTCTCACAGGAGCAGGACGGATGAGCAGAAACGGAGGCGAGGATCTGAATGGGGTAAGTCCATGTTTGATGGATGAACACGTCTCCCAGGCGGCGAGCGTCCTGTCACACGCCTCACAGGAGATGCAGAACAAAGGAGCGGGCGCCCGGCGTTTTCCAGCTGTGTTCATGGACACGAGGAGGTGTCAGACTGTTGACTTTCCTGTTCTGACACACATTTTATCAGGAGTCAAACAATAATCCCTGAACCGTTTCTGGCAGCTCGCTGCATAAAAATGTCTGACATTTGACACGCAGATTTCTGCTGATTCAGCAAACAGCCGTGACGACCGTGAATGCATCAGCGGGTCAGGAGACAACAAACGCTTGACTAGTGACTAGTAATGCAGGACTAGTGACGGGTGTCTCCCTTCCATTTAAAGAAAAACATTCAAATGTATACATTAGGATTCCCCCTAACCCTCCCCCCAAACAGCAATAGCTCACAGTCTCATGCTGCTTGCAGAAACCTCAATGTGTCTGAGTCAAAGGAACAGCTGGACTATTGACTGATGGATGTGAATGTATGGACTTTCCAGTCAACGTCATGACTAATGATCCTACGTTTACAGATGTACGGCTTTATTCCTGCTGTTTGTTTAGTTTACTTTCATTTTTGCTTTGATTGCTGGAAAAAACCATTTTCAAAAAAGACGCCAATCATCCATTAATGTGTCTGAAAACATTGAAAGTCTCATAATAATAATGCTAAAGTTTTAGTTTGATTTAATGTTTTGACAGGTTTGATGCTTTGTCTTCCAGCGTCTCCCTGTGGGGGGGGGGCCACAGCCAATCATCCACCTCCATCTAACCTTGTCCTCTGCGTCCTCCATGTCCTCCTTCATCCGTGACCCTCCTCTTTGGTCCTCCTCCTTCCTGCTGTCTCCTCTCATCGTAGATGTTGGGAGCTGTGACTCAGACTGTCGAAGGAAACTGACGTTTGGGGACGTTTGTCTTATCTGGACCAACCTCTCACTGCATTAGAATTGTAAAGTCAGTGTGATATCCGTCTCCCCTTCGGTCAGACGCTCCTGCAGGCTGAACATCGTCCCATCGCCTCCTCATTTCACAGCCGCTGAACTGTCCGCTCACATCCCAGAGAACATTCAGGATGAAGGTCTGCAGACGTTTTCAACGGTTTGAGTCTTTTCCAAAGAGCTGCTGGATTTTCTGAGGGACAAAGACGAACAAAGACGTTTCTGGCACAGCCTTCACTCAGAAATACTCCTGAAGGCTCAAACTTCCTTCAGTTTAGTGGTTAAATCTGCACACATGCAGAGCGGTTTGAGGCACTAAAACCATTCAGTCAAACAACGTTTAAAAATGTGAAAACCCATCAACCAAGTGGCCTAAAACTGAACATGAAATACCAGAAACTTTGAACTGTTCTTCTGTTCTGACATCGATTTCTGATCACAGTGCAGTTTCCAGTCTGACTCAAAGGTTTTTTTATTTATTTATCTGAATTCTTCTCCCCCACATTTAGCCCTCCAATCGAGTCCCTCCGACTCGATGACGTCATTAGTGGTCATCCACGTTAGCGCCGAGCTGCCAACGCTTGGAAAACGCAGAGCATCACTTTCTGAACTCTAGGAAGTCACGCTAAAACAAAAAGTCAGGACTCTCATTCCATGTGACTTCTGTTCACAGCACAGCGCCACCCGGAGCCCCCTCACTGTGTATCCCTCCGCCAAGAGGGGTTCCCCTTCAGAAAAGTGTTTCAGACACCCCTGTCCCCCTAAATGTTGGGGGGGCAGGATTCAGATTCGGCCTTAGATGCAGGGATTTTTAAAGGTACAGTAACTTTGTTTTTCTTTTCAGCTACGTTCAGTTTGGTCTTAAAGTTTTAGCTGCTGTCTCCAGAAAATGTTCCTCAACAGCTTCCGTATCCATCCTTAAGCTCATGTTGCTTTCAGCTAGCAGTCTCTAGATTACATTCCACATATTTGTATTGAAGTTCTTTTCAATAAGCTTCAACATTTGTTTGCATTAGCAGCAGAAAACGGCTCAATCTAAACTCTTCCTCTTGGTTTCTGCCTGAATTTACAGATTAATCTTCAAATGAAAGTGTCTCCGTCTCCGTCAGTCTCTGGGCCATCATGTACTTTTCCCCTTAGCGTGGGGGGGTGTGGTGGTTAGTACCTGGATGAGAGCCCGCCTGGGACCACATGGGGGCGCTCTCCAGTGATTCCATGTGCCGGTCTGGTCAGGAAGGCCCTCTGCTGTAAAACCTGAAGCTGAATCAGGAACTTCACTGTGGCGCCCCCTAAAGGGAGAAACCGGAACAACAAACAAAACTCATTCTGGATTACTTTGACGTGAAAGACCTGTGGGGAAGCTCCTCCCACCAGGTTTCCAACCCCACCTGAAAACTGTCACCAGAACAGGCAGACGGCTGGATCCAGATGCAGCCGGTTTATCGGTTCAGCTAAAAGTCCACAGAGAAAGTTCAGACAGGCAGGCAGGGGTTAAGAACAGGCAACAGATCATCAGAGGAGGTGTGCGGCATCCAGGAAGTGCATGCCGGGGTTGCTGGGAGATGAAGTGCGTTAGTACTCTGGAGAAAGAGCTCTTACTTCTGACAAAAACATTCCCCCCTGCAGGAAAACAGGCTCACTGCTACCAAATCCTTCACAAGTTCCCCAGCAAATATCAGCTCAGGGGCGACGAGTGAAGCGACGATGTGCAGCGACGATGTGCAGCGACGATGTGCAGCGACGATGCGCAGCGACGATGCGCAGCGACGATGCGCAGTGACGATGCCCAGCGACGATGCCCAGCGACGATGCGCAGCAACGATGCGCAGCAACGATGTGCAGCAACGATGTGCAGCAACGATGCGCAGTGACGATGCCCAGCGACGATGCCCAGCGACGATGCGCAGCAACGATGTGCAGCAACGATAGCTCAACTTTCCTGAGCCACCGGCGTCCCCCAGTCTCTCATTTAGCCCACTAACTGCCACAGACAGAAGAGGCTGGAGTGACAGCAGCATCCGCCTCAGAAAGTCCTGCAGCAGCTCCTGGTGGGATCCTGACTGACATTTTGATTGGCTGTGGACCCTGTCAATCAATCTCTTTGGTGCTGTGTCTCATGAACAGAGCGGCTCCGATTGCAAAGACGATTTTTGTTTTGGTTCTATGATCCTGGATTTATTTCTCTATGAAGGTTTGAACTTTGAGAGTTTAAGGAAACATGAGAAAATGTTCACGTCTCTCAGAGAAAAGTGTCCCTTAGAGCCTGAAAACGTGCACCACTGTTAAAATCAAATAAGGAGGACTCCTCTGGTTGTTTTTAGGACGCACGTCCCGTGAAAAACGAGGGAACAGCAGAAATGATGCTAACACGGGTTAGCACATGTGCAAGAAAATGACCCCATGAAAAACAGAACGCATTCAACACGGAAACCTTGGTCCTTTACCCAGAAGCACCTGCAAAGGAGACAGCAGGAGGACGTTTGGAGCCAGTTATCCATCATTAACCCTGGTTTGTTTCTCAATCTGAGAGCCAAGCGTTGGCCAAAATGCTGCTTCCTCTGCTGGTTTCATCAGGAGTTTTCATGACCTCAGTCAGACGGAGCGACACGCCGACCCTCCTCTTCCTCGCCGTGACCTTCACTCCTCTGCACACATTTTAATCACAGACGACAGAAAAAGCTTCCAGAGGAGAGCAAGAAAAACAAACACGCAGGAAGAATATCTGAAAATGGATTCATTGTCCTGCGCGCTTTCTGTCAGAGTTCATGAATATTTTAACGGCTGTGGAAAGACTTTTGTCAGAAAGTCTCTGATTGATGGAGATGTAATCTGCAGGCCGGCAGCTGCAGCTCAGCAGGAGCATCACCGCGAAGCAAAGACCACGTCTGATCTGGAACGTCTGCCGCGCTGATGGCAATCACAACACGCGTGCCGCTCCCGGTCATGTGACTTGCAGCGAATCAACACGTGGAAAAGAATTTACCATGACAGTTTCTGATGTGTTTATGCAATTTAATGTACAGTCTTTATGAGAAAAAACAAACTGTTTTTCAAAGTAAAAGCCTAACAAATATGAACATTTTATGAAGACTATTTATGAATCCCCTGAGTTCTGATGATGAAAGTGAAAAGACAAACCGTGTTATCTGGGCTTTCTGGGTCAAAGTTCACAGATTAGAGTTTGTCCTTAACAATGGAAATGACGAGGCGGCTTTAAATGATTTACACCACATTTGGAAACACGTTTGAAAGTTACTATCTATAGAAAGCCATGATCACTGGGAAAAAGACATAACTCCATAGAAAAATCTTTATATTTCTTCTTTTGTCTCATTAACAGACTCAAGTTTTTTCAGTCTTTCAGCAGCTAAAACAAACGTTTCACCTCCAGGAAAATACTTCAAACTTTCCTCATGTGAGCAAATCTGTGAGCATCAAGCTCAAACAAAGGTCCCAGCATGCTTTGCAGCGTTTTGCTGCAGACAGTCATCTGTTGAGTTGAGTTAGTTCCATTTCCATCAAGTTTACGCCAAAAGCAGCACGAATGTCCCTCAAGTTTAGTTTAGATGAAAACCAAACACTATTTCAAAAAACCTTTGAGGACTCTGAGGTTTAGAGAACACTGATGCTGTGAGAAGTTCTACAGCCGACTCACCCCACAGTAGACTCACCCCATAGCAGACTCACCCCACAGCAGACTCCCCCATAGCAGACTCACCCCACAGCAGACTCCCCCATAGCAGACTCACCCCACAGCAGACTCACCCCACAGTAGACTCACCCCACAGCAGACTCACCCCACAGTAGACTCACCCCACAGCAGACTCACCCCACAGCAGACTCCCCCATTGCAGACTCCCCCCACAGCAGACTGTCTTTCACTAAAGTGGGCCGTAGAGCAGATTCTGCATCGGAGCAGCTTTCATGGCGTCCTCCCAGGTCCTGCAGATGAGCTTTTCTCCTTTCAGTGGTGAAATCTGAGGCATCAGTCAAATGATCACAGATGGTCAAACGCAGCGATGCAACCAGCCGGCGTGATGTTCGGGGACGGAGGAAAGAGTGGTCACATGTGTGCTTTCACAGCCCCGCCATCATGGACTGTAAATGTTCTGATGCCAACAGATTCTAGAAACGGATCTCAGAGACCATTGAGGGATCAGTGAGGGATAAAGACGGCCCATGAGGCTGCAGCCCGCCTCAGCGTCTGATCCTCAGAGCGCTCCACAAATATGTCTTCATCACGGCCGCAAAGCCGCCGATCAAAGTGGAGCGGAACGACCAATGATCACCTGAGCGCCGCGGACAGACGTGGAAAATGTGACATCACATGTTTCTGTGGTCAGACGTGCTGCTCTGAGCGGATGGCTGAAAATACAAACAAGCAGTTCTAATTCATGTGTGTAGCAGCCAACAATGACATCAAATACACAAACATTGTTACCCCTTGTTCTATCCTAGACACTCTAACATTGGGAGTGGGGTCATCTAGACCCACTAGACAGTGGGGTCATCTAGACCCACTAGACAGAGCTCTGAACCTTTGTTCTTCAATGATTTGTGATCTTCACTGGTGTCCATGGATTACATGAAATCCTCTCCACCTTTATCCACCTTTGTCATGGTAGGAGAACACCTCAATGGAAGGGGGGGGGGGGTCATAGGATAGAACAAGGGATAAACCAAAAAATTATTCAGAATTTCTTTCTTTATAGGTATGTTTTCTTTTGACAATTACATGAAACACAATAAAAAAAGACCAATTTTGACAGTAAGATATGAATTTAGTATTTAAAGTCTTGAATATGAAAACCCGTTCATATGAGGAGGTACAGACATTTAATGTAACTGGACTCCTTCAGAATAGAGTTCCGTTCTGTTTGGGAAGAGGCTACAGTAACCGGTTGGAGTGATCCTGATGCAGGACTGTTCTTTGTATTTATATTTTATATTTTGGACTCTTTGTTTTCTTACATTTGTCTTGCTCTATAGTCACCCTGACCTGAGAGATGCTAAAGAAAAATTCTGATGTAATGTGCAAACGGCAATGAACCTTCTGGCCTCTAATCACTGGATCAAATGGATCAGGTTTGCAGTAAATCAAAAGGACGTTCCATTGATGAACTTGATCAGGTGTGAAAGGCAAAGGCTGAAGGTCAAAGGTCAAGGCATCTGAAGACTTTGTTGCAGAAACTAAACCCAAAGGACAGATTCTTTGTCTTTTTTTGTTTTACACAGATGATGGTTGTCATGGTTACCACTCTGTCAAGTCAGAGTAACTCACTGTGACCTTTTCCATGCAATGAATCCGGCCATATTAGCTCCACCTGCCAACCCCTGGAGTTCAACCTGGTTCTCCTCACCCTGGTTCCAGTTAGTCTCTCTTTCTTCTCTGTCCATATTTCTGTTTGGATTCACATGTGTGACCCTCATCTGGACCAACTTTTGCTTTGACCCCTATGGGGATTGATCCGAGCTTTTTCCACTTTAAGATCTTGTTTTTATTTTTTAGTTTCTGGATTAAACTTTTTCTGGATTCTTTAGTTTAAAGTCTGTGTTTAGAGCGAAGAGGAACCTGGTTTTATACAGATATATGATTACAAATCAAACAAAAGTGGATGGACATTAAAAATAGAATCCACACCTTTGGCTATTAAGCCCAGAGAGGACATGTCCTCCATGCTGTTTATGCTTTTAACTTTACGTTGCAGCGGTTCCTTTGTGCTCCCTGGTCCTCCAGTGACCATCATAACCATCACTGGACACCATCATGTAATATTAATGTCATGTCAGCATGGAATATTATCCTGGATGAAGGATTGAGAACAAAAGAGCAGCTGAAGGCTCACGCGTCCTCAGATGTCTCCATCATTTCCATCTGCTGAAAGATGCTTTTGTAGGTCTAAGGCTGATTGACATGATGGGGGGGGGGGTTCAGTTCACTGGATCAATACTGCAGGATTCATAAACTAAAAGTTAGGGATTGCAACATACAAATTACCTGCCAATGTAGCTTCTTATTGGTAAAATACACCTGATTCAGGTAATCAGCAGCAGGTAAGACAGTTTTCCTGGAAGAGCTCAGAGTCTGAAATCTGCTCTAGAAGTTTCTGGAAGAGAAAAAAGGGAAATGTCTGACAAGTTTGGAGGCTGGAATTATGATCTCTGCAGAAGAAAGACCTCCAAGTTTTCTGATCCGTATAATCATGAAGGAATCCCAAAGGCAAAGCAAAAGTACAGAGATCCCTCCTTTATCCTGGGGGGGTACGTTCTAAAATGGTAAATGGTAAATGGTAAATGGCGTATACTTATATAGTGCTTTCTACCCTCTTACGAAGGCCCAAAGCGCTTTACAGTCACAGTCCCATTCACCCATGCACACACACATTCACACACACATTCACACACTGATGGCGGCTCCGCTGCCGAACACTGGCGACAACCTCCCACCAGAGGCAAGGTGGGGTTCAGTGTCTTGCCCAAGGACACTTCGACACATGGGTGTGCAAGGCAGGAATCGAACCTGCAATCTTACGATCATGAGTCGACCGCCCTACCGCTGCACCACGGCCGCCCAAAAGAACCCGCCATAGGTCAAATCCACAAAGTAGACTACAAAGTAGTACAGATGTTAGCCTGGAAAACTCCTCCTCTTTTTTCAGACAGACATTAACATTTTAAACTTTTCTCTCTTGTTTATACTCTAAAACTTAAAACCTTTATAGAAAAAGAAGTTCAGCATTTGACCCAATCAGGACGCGAATCCCAACGCGCCATAAAAAATCTGTGACAGTGAAACCGTGAAAAGTCAACCGCGATAGAGCGAGGAAAGAGAAAGTTTGGTCCTTTAGCATTTGTCAGTAACGCGCGCTCTGGACCCGTTCTTTGTACTAAACTTTAGAGACCAAAAATGTTTTTACTAGGGGGTACTATAGGGGGGTACTAAGAGGGTCCTCATGGATTCTCAGGTCTGACATGCTCACGTTAAAATAGGCTTTATTATGATTCTGAGACACAAACAGCCAGCAGTGAGCGACTGCAGCAAAGACCAAAATTCTCTGCCAAACTGAATAAACAGGACCACCAGTTTGCTGGCAGTGGCGTATTCAGAACATAACCGTTCTCTAGCTACGGTGAACTTGGTCACAAACTGGCATTTTTTACAGTGTAGGTTAGACGTCTGTCAGATCAGTCATGTGGTTTGCTCAGAGAGTCCCCCCCCCCAGTTCCTTCCCCTTTATGGGACACCAACAAACTAAATGACAGGGTATCAGGATCTAGACAGATGACACTGTGCTATCCCAGACAGACTGCAGTTCAGGGTTAAAGACTTCTGCTGTGGTTCTTCATTTTCTACACGGATGCTGCTTCAAATACCATCTGCCTCATGTTTGATTACAGACCAGCATCAGAGGGCTCGCTATCATCAGCCTCTTCTCTACCATCCATAGGTAACAAATGCTAGCCTTAGATCAGACCGTAACTGTGTCAATGCTGCCAATCATGTTAGTGATTCCTGGTTTTATGCCAACAAACACAAAGAGTGAGAGCAGATCTGATTCCCTCTGTAGCTCCAACAAACAGAACACGTATGCAGCTTAGCGGCTTCAGGTCTGCTGTCACCTTTTAGCAGGATTATCAAATATCAAAGGCAAAACCTGTTGACTTTAATATAATATGTGATTCTTTGAAGGAATTCCAAACATGGTCATCATAAAATATTCAAAATGGCTTCTTCTTCTACACAAACAGGATCATCGCAGCTCATTAGAGTTTCCTCTACAACGATTCCAACGACATGAAGGCACCGAGTGGGGATTTACTGACTGACTTTGGTCTGACTGGTTAAACGACTGCTCCAACAGTTTCCTTGTCAGGCTGAGTGGATGCAGCGATCAATACTAAGCCCATCAGGATGGCATTAGGAAGACACAGCACGCTGAAGAACAAGGACGCCGAGCATCGCTGGAGGAGAAGATCTGGAAAGGCTGTAAACAAATCTACTTCAGGAAAAAGTTTCATGTGAAACACTTAAAAGTAAAAATGATTCAACACCTTTGATGATTGATTCAACACGTCTCCCTGATTCCTTAAAACCAGGAATACAATACAGTAAAAGAAAACTGAAAAAGACCAGAGTTCAGCAATGAAGGAGGACCTGAAAGCATAATTTCAAATCTGAAATAAACATGACTTTTATCACGATGGAGAGTTTACTGAATCTTTGTCTTCATTCTACCTGCTTGGATGCAGGTAGAATGAAGACAAGTGAACCTTCTGTTTGTAAAGCGCTCTCTGCAGGAACGCCCACGCCATTTCATCTCCATGATTCCTCTGTGGGGGGGTCACCCGGGGCTGCTTTGCTCCACGCAGACGTCAAAGTGCTGCAGGGAGCTGAAAGTTGGACTCTCATGCCGATGGTTTGTGTGGCATGCCGCTCGTAAACGGAAACATCACAGACAGACGAGGCAAGAAGAGGAAAGAGCTGTGGAACCATCGAAGAGACGGACCCCACACCCATCAGGTCATCATGTGCATTTCTGGGTCCAACGGTCCTTGACAGAACCGAAGGTTACAGGTACGGAGACAGCTGGAAGTTTCATCCACAGCGCTCCAGTCAGAAACCTTCTTTAGAATTTGAGTTGAAAACACAAAGTGTTCTGTGACTGAATGAATCCAAGCTGAAAGTCGGGTTTAACCTTTGAAAAGACCTTCCAGGTCTGTGACGGTCAAACCAGCGTCAGACCGTTTAAACCAGAACCGCAGCACATGAGCATCCCACCTACCGACCCACACAGAGGCACGCCACGCCGTCTGCATCCGTGTTGCCTTAAGGCAGGCCGAGCATCTGAGCGCCCGGAGCCACGAGGTCGGGCTGAGTTAAGCCAGCACGCACGTGCACACGCACACGCACAACGCTGAATTATTCAGACGGAACCAAACTCAGAGCTGGCAGAGTGTGAAGGAGGAGGCTTCTCCCCAGAGCCCCCCCAACACGAAACAACCTCCTGACATCCCAGCAAACCTTCCTGCTGCAGAACAGGAGCAGAGGAAAACACCGCCTAGCTTTCGTGGGTCTTCTAACGCCTTCATTCCGTCTCCTGCTGGGTCTGTCCATCGCCCTGCCGTGGGGGGGTTTAGGGAAATCAAGGGGGTTTTCTTCCTCTTCACATTCTGCCTGGGACGTCTGAGAGCTGCTTTCTGGACAAACACGTGTAATCTTCATGTTGCATGCTCAAAAACAGCACACGTCATCAGCTGCAAACAACAAGCAGCAGGAGGTTCTGAGGGAGAACCGGTGAACAGGTGGAGGCTGTGGCTGACGGAGCAAACAGACTAAACATTTGATGATTCTATATTTATTTAGATTTACTCCTGCAGACGTGTAGAGAAGATGCCCCCCCCCACGGACTCATGCAGAGCAGTGCTAACTTCATTCTGAAGGGACTCCATGCAGCCTGAACTTATAGATTTACAGGAAAAAGCTTTAAAATCTGCTTTTTGCTTCAAGCTGTCAGCACTAAGCAGTTAAATCCAGAAGGTCACAGCCGTCCACCGATGAAGACACGGACTTCCTAAAGAGGAAGGGAGCTAACATGCCTTTGCGTCCGGCGCTCGCTGGCGTCCTGCTGCTTCCTCTGAACGGAGGCCACAGAAATGCACGGCAGCTTTTATGAAGTGATCGTGGCGGCGCTTGTTTTTGGGGAGATCAGTGGAGACGACGCAGCTGGACACTTTGGTGGCAGACAGACTTAAATGAGGAAGAAGCAACTGTAGCTTCACTCGCCTCTTTGATTCTCCGGCTTTAACTGCAGACCACACGGCCCGGAAGACCGACTCCTGCTGCTGGAACTTTCTGCGTTCTGAACCAAAGAACCAAAAGTTTCAGGAGCAAACTCGCTGCTCAGAAATGTCTTCTTCCTCTCAAGTTATTTGTTTGAAATGTTTCTTTACATTTCAAACACTACAGAAAAAAAATCGATGTGGCTTAATAGCAGATGAAAATCACTTAGGCAGGAAACAGGAAATTGCTCTTCCTCTAGTGTCCTTCAGGCTCTTCCTCGCTTATTTAGGACAATGAGATTTCCCAATTAGAGCTTGTGGAGCTGATTGCTAATCCAGAGCAGCTTGTTCGTCTATTTTAGCTCGTCCCCCGCCTTCACTCCGAGCTCTGATTGTCCTCGCTTTTCCCGCTCAGGGCGGATCATCTCATTCGCCCCATTTTCTCCTTCTACACATCCAAAACATTTTAGTACATAACACCAACGCCGGCTAAATAAACCAATGTGGACATTATTCTATAGTCAGAGTAAGAACAACCTGGCGTTTTGAAACAATCTGAGTAGTTCAAATAAGAATTCAATCTGTTGGAAAAGTGAAAACAAAACATCCAGATTGGAGTAGAAGTAATCAGACACAGGGGGGGGGGGGGGGGATTTTCAAAAACAGCACCCGAGGAATCAGAGAAAAACATTGTTTCTGTGACCTACAGTCCCCTCTGATCATCTTCATGATGATGTCATTTTAACCAAAATGCAAAGCCTGTGGTTTTCTGGGACAGAGTTTCTGCAGAGCAGCAGGAGTTCAGCAGAAATCCACCTCAGCTGTGGGCGGGACCGCTGGAGGGGAAGTTCCCATCATCCTTTTCTTTACACTCTCTCCCGGTAGCTTACAGCCCTCACAACCCAGAGCTAACATTGGCGTAACAAAAAGATAAAAATAAAAACATCAGATCTGTCCAGTTCTGATCCAGATTCCGGCTCAGACCAGGAACACAAAGACCTTCATGGATCTGTTGGTCTGACAATGGATGATCAGACAGGGGCGGAGCATGGAACCTTTGGCCCCGCCCATCGCAGACGCTGCATCACAGACCCAAGCCTTTTCAAACTGTTTTTGTTTTTCTGCTAAAAAAACAAAAAATCCTCAGAAACGCAGTTTTAATCCTAAATTTTATATATTTGTCTTCCATCACGACAAAAACGCCACAAGAACAAAACACCAGAAGCAGCATTTTCAGTGGAGTGCGTCTGAAAGGCGTATGGTAACAACAATAATAATAATAATTGCATCATCATTATTATTATTATTTATGGTAAAGGAAGTTTAAGCTCAAACCCGTGTTGTGTTAAACCTGAACATGTGAACTCTATTGAGCCAAACTGGACAACAGATTTAGTCATCTTCAGATAATGACATCCAATGTTTGGTCCACAGTTTTATACAAACATGTTATAGTCAAACCAAAACCTGCAGCTCACTTCTACCACACAGACTATAGGTGGATGTGGAGTTTCTTTAGTTTGGAAGAAGACAGACATGAAAGAAAGAATAACACATTTGTTGAACACTAAAAAACATTAGTGGGCACCTTTCATGACAATGTTTCATGTTTTCGTGTGTTGAGGAGTAACCTCTAAAGGAGAGTTGTGAGCCTGGCCGCAAACACAGATTGAGGCGTTATGGAGCACAGGTCATGTGGTGCAAAGTCCCAGAGGTGATGTTCTCCACCCGGATCTGAGCAGCAGTGGTTCAAATGACGGCTCCATGGAACAATACCAGAGGTCCCTGTGAAAAGGACAGACCGCCGGCCCGCCTCGGCCTCGGTCAGGTGACTAACGGGGTCGAACCCTGGTGTTGAGATGGTAAAGTCGTCAGGTCTCTGCCACGTCTCACTCATAAAGAAATAAAAAGCTGGAATGTGGAATGTGGAGGCTTGGTGTTCAGGGTTTAAAAGACCCAACGGTGGTTTTGGTTTTGTCCTGATGGAGGATAAATGCCAAAACATGTAGGGATGAAACTGCCTTTGAGGATTTTTGTAAATTCAAATGCTGATGCTTCAGAAGCAGAAAAAAAGGCGGTTTGAAAAAAGCTCGGGTTCTGGATGCAGCCACCGCGATGGGCGGGGCCAAAGTCTCCCTGCTCCGCCCCATTCGGGTGCATCCACTAATGGACGAGTAGAACCATGAAGGTCTTTGTTTTCCTCGTCTGAGCTGGAATCTGGATCTAAACTTTGAACATAGATCCAGTATGATCAGAGTGGGACCTCAAGGCGCCAAACATCTGACAGCTTAGACGGTTTTTCACCTTAGAAGAACTACCTACTGATGAGCATTCCCTACATTTTAACACAGACAAATCCTGCTGATATTTATCCTGTTTCACTAATGGAACATTAGCTCCTCCTGTCTGTTTGGATGTTTTTCCAGAACGTCTCTCTGAACCACAAACTGCATTCTAGTCAGACTTTTCTACAGAGTCTCAGAATGTTGATGTCAAGCAGACAACGTGCAGAGACTGAAAAAGTAACGCATCATCATTTGAAGACCTCCAGAACTACTGAAACTAATGCAGCAAATCAAGATGATTAGGACTTGTCTGGTCGCCACGATGGGATGGCGCTGGAGAAGAAAGCCGTAAAGCAACAGAACGATGAAAAGGGAAAAGAGGCGGCAGGAGAAATCAAAGCGTTCCCCTTCCCCCGGCGGCGAGCATCGCTTGATTAGATTCATTGTTGGTGCGAGGCGATGACAAGCGTGTGGGACGCGACAAGCTGTGAAGGATTATTACGCTGTAATGAAATCGCATCACAGGTGCTGCTCCAGCCTCCTCTGACTGCAGAAATCCACTCAGCGAGGAGAGCATCAGCAGCCGCCATCGCCACGGGAATCCCAGCAAACGGGCCGCAGTCTGAGGGTTTTCTGCTGAAACGCCGATGCGGAAAAGCCGCTTTGCTGACACAAACCTCAGCTGGATCTTAAACATATAAACAGAACATCCTACGTCCAAATGATCCTATGGGTCTGCAGAGTCTGTCTGTCTGTCAAAGACAAGAACATCTATCACATGATGATCTAGTGATGGTGGAGGCGGAGCTATAACACTTCCAGGGATAAAGGTCTGACATGAAGCATCAGGACTTGAACACATCCATTATTTAAAACTAGATATCCCTGTGAGCTGAACTTATTTTAGCTCTAGCAGCATTTCATGAGCTTTATCAAAACAAATCTCAGAAAGACACAAAAAGATCCAATTTGAAGAAAAACCGTCCACACCTGAACCAAAGGTTACGTGGTGATTTCTTTAGCCAAACCCTTTATGGTCATGAAGCCCAGAGACGACTGTTGTGGTAATGTTGGACAGAAAAAGGAATTGAATCATGAACCAACAGTAAAGACCAGCTTCATCCTAACAGATGAACTGCGTCTTGGTGAAGGGGACAGAGGTTTGCACTTCTGTCACCTTCAAGTCTCTTTGAATTTTGGTTCAATATTTTACATTTTTTGCTGAAACTATGGATAAGCTTGTTGATGTAATGCTGTCAAAGAACAGGTACCTGTTGTAATCCAGTGGTTTCAGGGACACTAAACGTGGAACCGTTGCAGCTCTGGGCAACCTCTGAAGGGAAACAACCACCAGCAGCCAGAACGTCACCGGACGTCTGAACAGCCTTCTGTGACGCCTCGTTCCATCATTACCATCCATAAAAGGCAGATCCACCGCGTGCACCATCAGCACAGGCTTTTCCGGGGTGTGCACGGCAGGCCGTAGACTGTTAGCAGCATCTTTGCTGCTGTGCAGAAGTGATTGTTTCAGCTGGAGAGGGGAAAGTTCCTGTTACCAAACCTTGATTTGTCGTTTGGGATCCAGATGAGCAGCTGGTGAATTCCGGTCCCATTTGAAAGAGTCTTGAACTAGATGTAGATCTGAGAGCACTATACCTGTCCCACCTGCAGCCTTCTTGGTTTTCCTGGGTTGACCTTTTCCTGCATCTGGTAAAGGTCAAACATGAGAGACAGCTGAGGCCGACTCAGCTGTCTCTGAGTCCACGGTTCCGTCTTCCAGCCTGACTCTTCATTAAAGCTGCTACTTGAGCTGTTGGGTCGGCCTCTGTCTTGATTAAACATCCACTAACGGCGCTTCAGGCAGCTCCAGCAACTTTAAAACCTCACGTTGGCAAAGCGCAGTAATCCAGAAGTCGCCAGGTGAAGACCAGGATTCAGTGCAAACACTTTAATGAAACATGCTTAACCCTTGTGCTATCCTATGACCCCCCCCTTCCATTGACATGTTCTCCTACCATGACAAAGGTGGATAAAGGTGGAGAGGATTTCATGTAATCCACGGACACCAGTGAAGATCACAAATCATTGAAGAACAAAGGTTCAGAGCTCTGTCTAGTGGGTCTAGATGACCCCACTGTCTAGTGGGTCTAGATGACCCCACTGTCTAGTGGGTCTAGATGACCCCACTGTCTAGTGGGTCTAGATGACCCCACTGTCTAGTGGGTCTAGATGACCCCACTGTCTAGTGGGTCTAGATGACCCCACTCCCAGTGTTAAAGTGTCTAGGATAGAACAAGGGTTACAGGAGGACTCTGGTTCAGAGGATTCTGAACTCCAAGGCTGCAGCTTGAAGTGGAACGACTGGAGATGGAGAAGAAACCTTTGGACTTTCAACATGAAACTGCTCCATTATTGACCCATTCTCTCATCTTTCTACCATCATAACTCTTCCACCGTTTACCCAATCAATGTAAACCAGTGAAGGCACAGAAAACGGTGTGAAAAAGTCATTTCTAGTTTGATTCGACTTTTGCATGTAGTTCAGACCACGCGTTTGTTTTTATTGCAGTTTTTTGTCTGAGCTGGTCAGAGCCAATAAAACAATGAGAGCCAGCCAGCATTTCTTTGTGAAAAGGGGGGATTCTAAAGCTATTATATTCCACAACATCTTCGTTAGAGTCCCTGGTTTGATTTATGGCGGTACTTAAAACGCTTCACTAACTTCCAGTTTTGCCATCCCTCTTTTCTTTAGAATGAAGTTTCAGTCTAATGTTCTGGACAATGTTCCAAATTTGTCTTGTCCTGCATTTGTGCAGAAAAGCCCAGAATAATCTGAGCTGTATTTGTGATCATGATGATCCCAGACGCCTACAGGACGCCAAAGCATGACGGCTGAACCTCAGGAGACTCGTGTTTTTCTGGGTCCACCATCAGGCTGTCTCATACAAGAAACCAGGTGATGAACTGATCCTTCAGAACCTCCCCAACCGTCAGCCTGTTCTCTCCTTGTCCCTCCGTTGTTGTCCAGAACCCAGAAATGTGGCTCCATGACTCTGAACCCACACAGTGGAGTCTATTCTAACTCCGTTGCTCGTTCATCATCTATAGGAGGAGCTGTTCCCTCATGTTTGATGAACACTTGGTTCAAAATGGGGGGGTCAGTGTTGGATTCTTCCACACGGTTCTTTCTTTAACCCTGGAGGATTCTCCTTCATCCATTTGATGAAATGTTTGGGATAGATCACCCAAATGACTGAAGCTCTTCTGTATTTGCTCGGATCTTTGTGTTTTAACTCAACTATTGCTGTTTTGAACGGACTGTTGTGAGGATCTACAGCAGCTTTTCTGACAGGATGAAACCCAAACCTGCTCTGAACCCCTCTGGACAGCTCAGACACACGAGACACACGGCGACACATGAGCTAGAACAGCAGCGGATGCTGAACCTTCCTTAACGTGACTTCCATGAACTTCTAAAGTGTATCTGAAACAAGCCTCTACCTTCCACTCCCACACCTGATCCAAGCCGAGAGGCACCAGCGCTGCAGTTCCTCAAATGACCACTGGAGGTTGGCTATCAGAAAAGGAGCAGCTGGATGGGGAAAGAACCTGTATTCAGACAAAGATGTGTGCAAGAATATGAACACGACATGTAGATTTAGGTTTCACACGTCTGTTCTACGACATTTCTTTGTTTTAAACATGACTCTTGTTTGTCCTGTCTTGTGTGTGGGTGTGTGTGTGTGTGTGTGCATGTGTTATGGGCTCCACTTGTTGCTTATTTTAAACATCATTTCAGTGACATGTTGTCATTTTTTAATGACATGTTGTCATTCTAATGGCTCCATTCTACAGTGATGACTTCCTGTCTTGCATTCCTTTGAGCAGCAGGGGGCGCTGTAGTTTAACTAAAGTCTCTGATGTGTTGAGGCTTTCGTCTGAAGAACCAGAGGAGCCAGAAATATCAAAGATCAAAGCAGACAAACACATGAAGCCGCTGCGTCTCCAGTGGAACCGGAGCGGCGAGCGCTGGGACGACTTCAGCTCCAACAGCAGGAGGCGCTGGTCCAATCCCCCCGTCTTAATGCCAAACTGAGGGGAATTTTAACACTGCAGCTCTCTCCCTTCAAGAGGAGGAGGTGAGTCTATCACTGACCCCCCACAGCTGGTTTGAGCTCCCCCTCTTCATCTGAACAATGTAGGAGATGAAGAGCTAAATGCAGAAATGCTTCATCCTGGACAGAAAAGCTCTGATTGGAGCCAACAGACCCCTGAATTCACCTCATGTGAGCTAATGAGTCAGAGCACCGAAAGGCTGCTCCCGGACCTCCGGCCGCTCCAGGACCTCCGGCCGCTCCCGGACCTCCGGCCGCTCCCAGATCCCTCCGGCCGCTCCAGGACCTCCGGCCGCTCCCAGACCCTTCCGGCCGCTTCCGGACCTCCAGCCGCTCCCGGACCTCCGGCCGCTCCAGGACCTCCGGCTGCTCCAGGACCTCCGGCCGCTCCAGGACCTCCGGCCGTTACCGGACCTCCGGCCGCTCCCGGACCTCCGGCCGCTCCAGGACCTCTGGCCGTTACCAGACCTCCAACCGCTCCAGGACCTCCGGCCGCTCCCGGACCTCCGGCCACTCCCAGATCCCTCCGGCCGCTCCAGGACCTCCGGCCGCTCCCAGACCCTTCCGGCCGCTTCCGGACCTCCAGCCGCTCCCGGACCTCCGGCCGCTCCAGGACCTCCGGCCGCTCCAGGACCTCCGGCCGTTACCGGACCTCCGGCCGCTCCCGGACCTCCGGCCGCTCCAGGACCTCTGGCCGTTACCAGACCTCCAACCGCTCCAGGACCTCCGGCCGCTCCCGGACCTCCGGCCGCTCCCAGATCCCTCCGGCCGCTCCAGGACCTCCGGCCGCTCCCAGACCCTTCCGGCCGCTTCCGGACCTCCAGCCGCTCCCGGACCTCCGGCCGCTCCAGGACCTCCGGCCGTTACCGGACCTCCGGCCGCTCCCGGACCTCCGGCCGCTCCACAACAGATTGAGCTCTGGAACTGCTCTAATGTCTGCCAATAACCCGTAGAGACAGGAGGATCCAGAGGTGAGCAGAGACCAGCAGCTACAGTGAAGACTCTCACAGCAGCAGAACCTCTGTGAGTTCACAGCAGCACACAGAGGTTCTGCTCGGTGCTGCCAAAAGGCGCCGGCTTTTCTCTCCCACTTTCTGCCTCAACGGTTTTCATCCAAACAGAGACGGGGATCTGGGAGCTCATTTCACACATGAGATTAACAGTGATGAAGATGATGAAGATGCCCTGGAAGGTGACTTCCATCCAGCGTCATGGCTGCATCCTTTCTGTTGGTCCTTAGTGACATCATCTCATTAAAGAGGTTGAAGATGAAAGGACTTAATGACAAAGATCTTTATCTAGAGAAAACACTGTGGTAGTCATGACAACGAGGAGATCCCATCATCAGATCCTCCTCCTATTGCTGCAGCATAAATCCTTCATTGTGGATGGATCACATTCTGGAAGTGAGTGGCTGGAATGCTTCAGGAACCAGAAGGTTTCAGGATCATGTCAGTTTGGAGGCCTTTCTGCAGAAATTCAGATACTTTCACCCAACAGTGAGTTTTTATTCAAGGCTGCGCTTTGCTCCATCATTTCTTAGCTGAACTTCGGTTGAACTGTCTTCAGTTTTAATGAGACTTTATCTTTTCATGTTCTCTCCTCCCCAAAGGAACGTGCAGAGGCTCGTTTGGAAAAGGTTTCACTGTTCTGAGCACAAATGTGGTACAAATGTACCAAAATCTGACAGAGCTTTAAAAGCAAAGCTGGATGCAAACAGGCTCAGTGAGCCCTTTAAACTATTGGTTAGTTTTCATTCATCCATTATTTCCATTCTTTACACTATTATGATTTGGATACAACAGAAGAAAATGACTAAAGTAATGGAAAGCATATTTGTTTATATCAATTTGGCCAAAACTATTCCTCCCAAAAACAGCGTTTCTGCCTCCCGTTTCTATGGAAACAGGAGGCTTCAGTGGAGGAGCAAAGGAGGACCAGCATCTGCTCCCGCTCACACACCTGAAGGGTCCGGGAAGCTGCTCGGACCCGACTGTCCTCCTGTGGTCCAGGATGGGCGGAACTGACTGGTACCATCATCGTTCAAGGTTCTGCTACAAAGAAAAGCAGAAAGTCCATTTTCCAGACAAACTGTACAACATCCAGAGTTTGAATGAAAGCGTCTGTTTGCAGTCCTTTTGCAGATCCAGCCCTGAACTTTTCTGACCCGCCCTGGTTTTCCAAAAGGACAAACGTCTGCTAGAGTCCTTTCTGATCCATCTTTACAAACTGTTTTAAACTCATCTCCACTTCTGGACCTTCTGAATCGGGTCTTTGCTGTAGAATCAGGATCTGGACGTTTCCTGAATCCTCTTCCTGTTTGGACTTTCTGGTCTGTCTTTGAGCACATTTACAGTCGGAGCTCATCTCTGTTGGGGAATCACGTCTGCTGTAACACAAACTCCTCTCTGCTGCAGTCAGACGATAAGACCCCCTGCCGCTGAACGCTGCCGTTACTCCCATGGTTAACGTGTCTTCAGGTGACCGTTGCTCCCAGTAGGGGGCGGGGGGGTGACTGCAGAGAAAAGCCCTGAGGGTTTGATGGAGCACAGCGTTCCTGTTCCCGGCTGTCGATCAGGAAAACGTCTGCCTTCTCTCTCCTGAGTTCACCTCCACCCGTTTCTCCTGCGTTTGGTGACGCCTTTCATCACTGCTGGAGTAGCTCCGGTCTGATCACCAGCTGGATCTGGCTGTGATCCATGCAGATCCAGATCGTCTTGGTGTCTGCAGATGACGTCAGTGAGGCTGCATCTGGTCTTTCTGTGCGCTGAAACCAGCATCCTCTAACCGGACCCCCTGACATCACGTTGTTCTCGCCTCAGTCTTCCTGTGATTGTCACTGGATTCACGTACTTTTCTGGAACTTCTGAAAGCTTAAGTTCTGTTTGAAATCAGGAAACGTGGTGTTGGTCTTCCTGTGTTTTATCGCGTTCCAAATAGTTGAAAGCTGTAAACACCACAGACAGGAGGAGTCTCACCTGGGATGAGGAGACTCCGATCTCGTGGTTGGTTCTGGTCTTGGCGTTCTCCTTCTGCAGCGACGGCCATGTGATGTGCAGACGGATGGCCTCAGAACTGCCCCCTTCTCCCATCATCCCTCATAAATGAATCAGCTCAGCAGGAGCATCAGCATTTTCTGTCTCTGCTTTAGTCCCACCCCCTCCGGAGCGGAACCAGCCAGTCCTAAGGAATGCAAACGTCCAAACGCTGCAGCTTCCTTTGACTTAACGTTCCAGTCCAACAATAAGACCGAGGGTCAAACATGGAGGACGAGTCCGCATCTCCAGGAAACCTTCAACCAACAAACGTCCTCTGCAAAAGAGAAGTGAGACGGTCTTGACGTGTCGGGAAACGGAATCAGACGAACAGCTGTTCAGTGTAGCATTAGGCTAATGAGACCTAGCATGTTGATGGCAGTACTGCAGGTCAGCAGGTCACCTCTGGAGGTCGTCTCCATGCTGGAATGTGGAACCGCCCCATCTGGATCCAGTCTGCCTTGTTCTCAGAACACAGAACCGGATGGAGCTGATCACCAGGGCCGGGTCATCAGAGACGGACCGTTTACTCAGCAGGTTTCTGGTGTTCCATGAAGCACCGTGGCGATTCTGGACTCCTCCCCCCGTCACGGTGCAGACTAACCTTAACCAGAGTCTGGATTATCATCGGCACAGCTGGGTTTTGGTCATCACTGATGTGGACGTCGTGTTTTTCCACCACAGAGGTTCCACGGGTTCCTGCTCTTTGGACAAGGATGGACGAGGAGACACCAGGAGGAAGGAGGTGCAACCCAGACGGACCTGCATTCAGAGCTGGGGTTCATTCAAGGAACTGCAGACAGAAGTTGATTTTTATCTCTGATTCTACAGAGAATTCCTCTGTCTTTGCTGCATTTCCACTTTTATTAAACAAATTTGTTCTGGTAAATATTTGAGCCTTTTCTCCGTGATCTTTAAAGCATCCGTGTGTGTCCGATCAGCCGGACTGACGTCACCTTTATCATAAACGTGAACTGCAACAACAGGGTGGAAGAATGCCTTTTTATTCTGGCATCCCTGAAAACTCCATGAACGGCAGTTTCAGACTGACGATGAAGAGGAGGAGATCCGGTCAGAAACAGAAGAACACGGCGGCTGAAGAACGGCTTGGCCGGGGGTCATGAGGGGTCGAACGGCTGAGACGTATTTTCATCTAAAATTCCCAAAGTTGGGAGTCTAAAAGACTCAGTCTCTGCTGTTGTAAACCCTACGGACCTGAAACCGCTCTTCTCACCGCCATCTTCCTCGTTTTTCACAGAACCCAGAACAGAAGAACAAAAACGGAAACAATCTGGAGGAATTCCAGACATGGAGAGAAAGCAAAGACCTGGATGATGTCAGACGGAGAAGGCAGAGCGTTCTCCACAGACCAGGATGATGTCTGTACATGCAGAGTCCGTCAGCCTCCTTCACTTTGCCTTCTAGTAGAAAAATCTCTCACTGATTTACATAAAAAAGGTTCTCCAAAAAAGCTGCATTTCTCTCCCGTTACGCCGCTGTCTTTACATTATTTACACCAATAGAAAAGCTCGTTTGTCTCATGTTTACATCAATTCAAAACCAAATACATCAAGAGTTGGTGGTGAATCTCTGCCAACAGCAACAGGAGGCTGACAATGTGGTTAGAAACCATCCCAGTTGAAAATAAAGATTTTTGGGTTGTTTTCTGTTTTACAGGTTGGTGTTCCGGGATTTTCTGCATCAGCTGGAACTTTCCCTCCATTTTCCTCCTCTGTGTTTGTCCTGACCTCAGATAACCTGAATCCGTCTGTGAGCTGCTAGACGCTACCGGAATGGAGACGGGGGGGTTTGGTTTGGACGCTTTGACTCCTGAACCTGCTAGTTCATGAACTTCATAGAAAAACCAAACCGGTTCTGATGATCAGTTCTGATCAGGCCGGGTCACTGAACCAGAATTTTAGCCAAAGTTTCTGCTGCTTCTTTACAAACGGGTTTGTGTGTCAGAACTTTGACGAGGAGGAGAACCTCACAGGGTGAGGAGGTGCTGCAAGCTCCAAGTGTTTGGAGGAGAACCAAAAGAGGGAAGAAGGAGGACCAAAGGGAGGAGGAGGAGGACCAAAGGGAGGAGGACCAAAGGGAGGAGGAGGAGGACCAAAGGGAGGATGAGGAGGACCAAAGGGAGGAGGAGGACCAAAGGGAGGAGGACCAAAGAGAGGAGGAGGAGAACCAAAGGGAGGAGGAGGAGAAGAACCAAAGGGAGGAGGAGGAGCAAAGGGAGGAGGACCAAAGAGAGGAGGAGGAGAACCAAAGGAAGGATGAGGAGAACCAAAGGGAGGAGGAGGACCAAAGGGAGGAGGACCAAAGAGAGGAGGAGGAGAACCAAAGGGAGGAGGAGGAGGACCAAAGGGAGGAGGAGAACCAAAGGGAGGAGGAGGAGGAGCAAAGGGAGGATGAGGAGAACCAAAGGGAGGATGAGGAGGAGGGAGGAGGAGGAGGACCAAAGGGAGGAGGACCAAAGGGAGGAGGAGGAGGACCAAAGGGAGGAGAACCAAAGGGAGGAGGAGGAGGACCAAAGGGAGGAGGAGAACCAAAGGGAGGAGGAGGAGGACCAAAGGGAGGATGAGGAGAACCAAAGGGAGGATGAGGAGGAGGGAGGAGGAGGAGGACCAAAGGGAGGAGGACCAAAGGGAGGAGGAGGAGGACCAAAGGGAGGAGAACCAAAGGGAGGAGGAGGAGGACCAAAGGGAGGAGGAGGAGGAGGAGGACCAAAGGGAGGAGGACCAAAGGGAGGAGGAGGAGAACCAAAGGGAGGAGAACCAAAGGGAGGAGGAGGAGGACCAAAGGGAGGAGGACCAAAGAGGCACACATGACTCTGAAGCAGGAAGTGTTCTGTGGTTTGAAGGACTCAGAGCTGTGAGAAAACAGAGGAACCTGAACTGCTGGACGTTTTCCTGAAGGAACTTTGGCTAAAACTGGAGTCAGATTATCGTCTATTGGCAATTTTTTAACGACCAGAACTTTGGAAGTGTCCTGCAGCTCCTGGTGACGTGGAAACTGACACGATTGGCGTGCGAGGCGGACGCCGGAAAGGCCTCTAGCATTTGCAGAACATGAGAGCAAAGCTGCACGCCGGGCGGGAAAAAGGAGCAGAAAACATTTCTGGAACCTCCTCCTGAAGCGGTTTGGTGCTGAGAACACAAACGTGGTGAAGCCAGACGGCGTCTGTCTGCAGGTCTCAGAGCTGACGGCCACAGAAACAAAGGTGTGCAGGTTTCTAACCTGGAAACATTTGAGCCGCTTGATGTGTAAAAAATGTCAACATGCATAGATTGTAGACAAATGGTTGAAAAGCCGACCACAGGAGCACGGGATGAGACATCTTCACCTTCAAACATCACTGCATACCACAAACATTAGGTGATGGCTAACAAAAAGCGCCGGCGGTTGTCCCCTCCCTCTGTGGGCGTGGACAGAGGCCGCTGAAGGTCTTTGCATTCGCAGGAGGCGGAGTCTGATGAAGACCAACTCAAAACAGATGTCGGTGACGGCTGGACGCCAGAAGGAGTCCATGTGATGTGCTTCTTCTTCTTACCACGAGTGCATCGACGTAAGGCACAGGTCCCCCCCCAACAGAGCGGCCCGTCTGATTCCAGGTTTCAGTCTTTCTGTGTTTCAGAACCAGAAACAAACAAGGTGAACACCCCCCCTCCTTTTACTGATGGAGGGTTTCGGGTTTTGAAGCAGAAAACGACGTTTCAGCTTCAAAACCTAAAGACTTTTTCTGCAGACGGATCTTTGATGTTCTGGAGTTTAGAGGAGCTCGAACGTCGGACTTCTAGACCTGGAGGAGTTCGGTCGGAACCAAACACGCAGATGGACGTCACCAGGACCAACAGCTGGGGCCAAAAACCCGGAGGACAGGAAACCCCACCTGCTCAGAAGACCCTCCCAGCTGTGAGGTACCGTTAGCGTTGTGTTTGTTTACCTTCCTGCACAGCTGACATCCGTTTTCAGTGTGATTCTGATGTTAACTGTGTTTTCTAGAGGGACAGCTGCATCACCTGTCCGGGTAGAACAGGAAACATGAACCTGCAAACACCTCATGACTCCACCCAACCTCAAACTAAAATCATGCTGCATTCACTGAACCTGGGAAATAGCAACTCCAGACTTTATTTTGCTAGTGTGGTTTCATTGTTAGCTTCCATGACTAAACATTAACATTTTACTGAGCTGAGATTTCAGGATTTGCAGTTTTTCTAAAATTGTGATCTGGATCAAGAAGTCTGACTCTATGCTGATGACATCTTCCTACATTTCCTTTAAATCCTTAATGTCAACCGAGCAAATGCATATAGAACATTCTTTAAACTATGTGATTGACATTAGTCTCCATGATGGTTGAAGGTTCTCTGACAAAGCATTGCTTCATTAGTCTGTAAAGCTTCATGACTAAAACCAAACCAGCAAATGGTGGTCAGGTGGAGCCACAGGTGAGAAAATACAGGATGGTTTGATTAAAGGACCTGAATGTCTAATAACAGGCAGCAGTTTGTGACATTTTGTCTCTCTTAGAGGTCAGAAAATGACATGTTTTTAAGAATAACTACTGTCAGAAAAGTTAGAATTTCTTTAAAAAGTTTAATCTTGAGGTCTATAAAAGGCTGAAGGCTTTGTTTTACTACAGCTGTTAATTCCTTTAGGGCCTGAATGCATCACGTGTTTTCTGGCGTGTTTGACTCCAAGAACCCCTCCAAAATGTTCTGATCCGACTGACACCGGCTACGGTTCATGGACTGCAGTTGGTTTGAAATGAGCTTCCAAATAGAAGGAGGTGTTGAGGATGGAGACAGGAGAACCAGGAGGAGCCGTTGCCATGGTGATCACCTTGCTGGTTCTGGTTCTGAAGAGGGGAACGGATCAGTGTGTGTGGATAAATCTCTGGAGCTGGCCGTTTGTGTGTTGGTTCCCGTCTCCACGTCAAACAGCTGCTGCAGTCCTGCGTTTGCGTTGAAGCGTGGGCGCCAGCCTGCAGCGGGAATCCAGAACGTCTGAGAGCGAGCGTCTGGAAGGGTCAGGGTTCAGCTCTGGCAGTCTCCGTGGGAACCCGTCCTGAAGGCGGGCGTTCAGATTCGGAGCGGTCCTAGAGGCAGACGTTGTTGTTGATCTGGCAGGTGGATCCGGTACCGGCCTGGGACAGAAAAAGCCTCCCGTTGGGGCAAACGCAAACCTCATAGACAGTCTGCCTGGTCCCTGAGGACAAGGATCCGGTGGAGGCCTTTCCCTCCGGCAGCCTCAGCAGGCGGATCCACTGAGCGTCCAGAGCGATCTGGGGAACAGAGAACAGCAACGTCACAAACGGGGGAACAAACCTTTAGGAACGCTCGCGCTGGTAAACAAGAATGAACCCGGGGTTCCTCTGCCGCTGTCCTTCCTGCCCCCACCTGGAGAAACTCACCTGCTTCAGGTAACCAGAGACACCAACCACGCATTAAAGGCTAGGGTTGGAAGAACTGAGGGAGGGAGTCCAGAGACGGTTCCCATGGTTACTGAGATGTTTTTAAAGTTCAGCTGCTTAGATGAACTTTAGTCAAAGATGGAACGTTTCTGACAAGAACGTCAGCTAAAATCAGACAAAACTGTTCAATCATGGAGGAACGAAAGGAAAAACTGAACTGTGAAGTGAAACAAGATCAGCAGAAACCTAGATCTGTGGAGGCACTATTATGGTGTGGGCTGGCTTTGAGCCTTTTTCTTTGAAGACGAGTTCTGTGTGTTCCTGTAGCTGAATGTTCTGTGTGTTCCTGTAGCTGAATGTTCTGTGTGTTCCTGTAGCTGAATGTTCTGTGTGTTCCTGTAGCTGAATGTTCTGTGTGTTCCTGTAGCTGCTCAGGTGCGTTCTACAGAGAAACAGGTTTGTTTCTGAAAAACTACTGATGGTTGGAGGATGACCTGGAGTCAGTCTGAGGTTCTCTGCGTGGAGATGTGGACTCAGACGATTTATGTGAAGTTCTAGAAGAACCACAGCCGTCTGTCTCCAGGTTCTGACGTGTGAGAACCTTTCTGTGATTGAACTGCTTTGCTGTCATCAATGTAACCTGACACTCTGGTGATGTACCTGTCGGTTCTCATCAGCTGCATCTGTGCGACTGATGATTGGGGGGGGGGGGTCACCCCTCCATCAACGGGGCAACCCTGAAGGTTCCCTCCTGCACAGGGAACCGCAGAAACAGACTAAAATTGGATTCAGTTTGCCGCCATTAAGCAGAATTAGAAACAACAGAAGAAAGAGCAGAAAAACTGCCGACTCCAGAGAAAAAAACTGCAGAGCATCCCATAATTCATTTTTGGTCTCCTCCCTAATGCCACAGAAACCCCCCCTCACCATGGGGGCTGATGCAGGAGCAGAACTCCTGCTGTCTCTGGGAGGAGCAGCTCTTCAGCCAGAGGAGGGTAAAGGAGCAATTACAGGCGCCTCTGGGGGTCTTAGCAGGAACTGACCTACAGCCTCTGACCCCCCCCCAGACAGCTGCCCCCTCCCCAGGGGGAGAGGGGCGGGCCACAGACCAGCAAAACCTGCTCCAAAAGAGAAGGGGGCAGAGCTTCCTGCAGGTCACCCTAAAGATGCTGGAGGAAGTGAGGAATGGGCTTCACCTGTCAGACACCTGGGGCCTCATTTATAAAACCTTGCGTAGGATTTGCGTCAGAAGTGGCGTACGGATGAAACATAGGACGTGCGTACGCACAGAAATATTCGGATTTATAAAACCGTGCGCACGCACATCCTACGCATCCTTCCCTTAATAAATCACAACCAATTCTAAATGCAGCGCAGCTTTTGCGGCTTCATGACACGCCCATAGTTGCCCATAAATAGTCCGTGAAACGCCCACAAATGAATATTCATTGATAGCGAAACCATGGCAAACGCAGAGAAAATAAAAAAAAAACGTAACTTCACTCAATGTGAAGTAGAAGTTATCGTTGGCGAGGTGGAAAAGAGGAGAAAAATGTTGTTTGGAGGGCACAGTGTGGGCATTACTAATGCCGAAAAAGCATGTGAGTGGCAAACAGTGACAGACGGACATCAAAGTCGGGGCAAAAAACGTCTGGCGCTGCATCGCTAGAGTGTGTCTGCCACGGGTGGGGGACAGGGGACACCGGAGCCGACCCCTCTTGATGAGAGAGTGGTGGCAATTATTGGGGAGTCCCTTTTAAGTGGAGTGGTGACTGAGGCGGGGGGGGGGGGGGGGGGGGGGGGGGGGGGGGGGGGGGGGGACACCGACGCACCTGATGCACCGGGTGACACACCCCCAAAAGCTCCAACAGGACGGCTCGAAGAAGTCGGAACCGGCTCATAAGCCACTGGTCCTGATGCGTTCACTCTGAATTCTTCCATTTGCCACATCTTCTAAGATCCAACATCAGCCATTGTGCGTCATTACGCATTGTGATGGGGCATTTTATTTCCATCCATTTCATTGCATCTGACAAGCTACAGATGTCTGTAATAATCCACGTGGAAATAGGAAATTGTTCATCAAATGTAATTTCTTGTTGCTTTCTGAATGGTTGAGACATACGCCATACATTGTTTTATCAAAAATAAAACAAACTAAAGGCATATGCATGAATACCATAATTCCATAGCTTATGAAGAAATGTTTTACTATGAAAACAACTTTCCCCAGTGGACAATTAATATGTCTGTCTGATTCGCACGCATCTGGCGGCGCGTGCACACGCAGCGGCTCTATCGGCTTTATTGTTTTTAAAAGAATGTATTTTTAAGTCGTTTATTTATTATTTTATATTTTGCTTGCACTGTGGGGTGAGAGGAAAGCAATTTCATCTGTGCTGTACCTCTTACGGATGCAGCAGATTGGACAATAAAGCTGACTTTGACTTTGACTTTGACTATATCTGCTCCGCCAGACGGACACTTTGACGAGAATATCAGTTTTGTACATTATTTCGTTCTGTTAACTATATTATTTATGAGGATGAATTGCACAACATGCCAATATTGCAGAACATCTTTCACTTTTCTTTTTGCAAGTAAGTGTTCATTTGAATTTCTGTTGTAATTTTCGTTTGACTTTTTTTTTGTTTGTTTCACTGCTGATCGATCAAACAGGTGTTCATGTAGCTTTTATTGTGAGACTTGCTTTGTGAAGTCTTCATGTTATTTATGAGAGGCAGTATTGTCATTGTCATTTTCACTTTCACGTGTTTCTTCCATCTACCGACGGTGTCGCCGTTTCTCATTTCACCCGTTTTTGTGCGTACGCCTGGGTCAGAGCTTGCGTGAAGGACCGCACATTTTCCCGTCAAGTTTGCTTTTTATAAATCTCAACTATTGCGTAGAGAGTGGCGTACGCCTTCTTTTGTGCGTACGCAACGTTTATAAATGAGGCCCCTGACCTCTACCGCTGACGTCTGATTGGTCCACTGCAGAGAAAACAAGGCGGAGCTTCAACTGACTTCTACAGAATCTGAAGGAAAGTCCAGATTGGAGTCGTGAACGAGGCAGCAGCTGACCCAAATGCAGAGTGAACTCCTAGTTCTGATGGCAGTGATCCACACTGAGCATGTGCAGACCGAGGCTGCCCGCTAGTTCCTGTCCACACAGAAGACGCGTCCTCAGGACAGCTGATGAGGACCACAGCTGGTTCTGATCCGGTTGGCGTGTCTGTGGCGTCTAACATCAGGACGGCTCTGTCTCTGCTGCGGCGGCGTCCGGATCAAGACGGCGAGCTTGGCTGTAAGCCGGAGTTTGACTAATAGACATCTGCAGCACTAATGGAGGGTGAGTAATTACTGGCTCCGCCCCCACATTTCATTCCTGACCACACGGCCATGAATCCACGAGGAGACGGCGAGCAGGCGAGGCTGCGGCGATGATTTAATGACACCAAGGTCGTTTGGAGGTCACTTTCACCCCCCCAGCCCATCAGCCGTCGTTATTAATGGAGGAAGTAGTTTTACTTTGAAATCCTCTGCTGGTTCTATCTGCACCCCCGACCGCCATGGTTGGACTGATGGGGGGGGGGCAGGAGGAGTAAAGAGGAGGAAAAGACGGGGAGTGAGTGAAGTTCAAGAAAGAAGAAAAGGAGGTTCTGCTGAGCAACACCACGCCGACCCGTCTGCAGAATGTGGGCGGGACCAAGCTGTTGGGGGGTGCAGGGAGGAGTTTTCTCATCACCAGAAAGCTTTTCTGTCCGGACCCCTTCATTTACACAACAGCTGAGGCTTAACCTCTGACAGAACCCAACAGAACCCGGCAGAACCCAACAGAACCTGTAGCATGAGAATGACCACATTCCTCCAAACGTCTTCCAGCTTCACCTCCTCACTTCTCCTCAGAATTGGACCCTTCAGTATCTTTGAAAACTCACCAGAACCAGAACTTGACAAACCTTTTCATGAACTCGTTTAGAGTTCAAAATAAAAGATGAACATTTTTCAGCAAAATTTCTAAAACCTCCTCACAGACCTCACCAAGATGGCCGCCTGAATGTTAGCCTCTGTCAGATGCCCCGCCCCCTACGGGGGTCCGGTTCTGCTGCAGGATTCTTCTTAGCCTTCCATCACCTTTGGCTTGGATTAAAACCTCCCATGTCATCTGTACATCAGCTGTTTATACAGTAAAGGGGCGGCTGTGGTGCAGCGGTAGGGCGGTCGACCCCTGATCTGAAGATTGCTGGTTGGATATCCGCCTTGCCCGACCAGGTGTCGAAGTGTCCTTGGGCAAGACTCTGAACCCCATCTTGCCTCTGGTGGAAGGTTGGCGCCAGTGTTCGACCACAGAGCCATTTACCATACAGACAAGATGGTTTTATGGGAATAATCCGGATTAAATCAGATTATACCGATCAGTTCATGAAGCTCTGACTGATAGAAAACTGCAGACTGGAGCTTTTTCAAATTCCTCACAATTGCAGAAAGTCTCATGACGGACATGGAAGCTGTTGCCATGGCAACCACCAAGAATCCGTAGAAGAGACAACATTTTCCTTCGCAGCACAAACATGATCCACGTTGTTCTAAATCTTTCCTCCAGATCTTGACCTCTGACCTTCATTCTCGTCCAATAGGAGGAGAACTCAGACTCCATCTGGTCCCAAGAAAACCAACTTCCAGATTGGAGGAAGGAAAATGGATCAATAATGTTCTGAAATCTGGGACCTCATCAGCTGAATGAAGGTCCACTTCAGATCATTTAAACCCCTCACCCCGCTGTTTACCTGTACTGGTGGTTGCCATGGCAACAGAGGGCAGGAAGCCCCTAAAGCCCCAAAGTACAGTGGTGTTTTTGGCTGATATATATGGAGACCTTTTCATTTTCAAGATGGCGGCGCCAGGTTCTGCAGGTGTAGTCGCAGCTCTGCTTGTTTATGTATTGCTTAATAGTTTAAAGTATGATGACAGCTATCAAACTTTAAATGTCAATGAATTAAACAGCAGTAGTAAGCCATCATATATGCGACCAAAAACGGAATTCCAACTAAACAAGCACTTTGGATTTGGGAAACTTGCCCTGCCTACCCCCTTCGCCCATCCACATCCACATCCACATCCACAAAACGCACTCTGAAATTAAATTAAAGCTGCAACAGAGCCTTGCTTTGGTCATCGCCGTCTACCTTCTGCTGTCTGGTGATATCCTCCAATGCCCCGGACCGGCTGCCAGCTCTAACGAGACACCTTTCTTTACTCCACCATCAAACAACAGGAGCACCTCTGGAAACTTTCAGGTATATTCACTACGCTCACCGACATCAAGACACAAAACGGAAAATATATTTCAGGAACCTCAAAAACATTGACCGTGCAGCCATACAAGAGGACATACAAAAACTCTCTCTGCCATCACCACTCACCTCAGTTAATGAATCTGTTGATCACTACAATTCTACCCTTCAGAACATTCTGCAATCCCATGCACCCCTGAAATCAAGAACCGTCTCTTTCACTAGATCAGCCCCGTGGTACACAGAGGAACTGCGAATTCTTAAAAGACTTGGACGAGCCATGGAACGAAGACTCGTAAAAAATAACCTGACAGTACACAAACAGGCCTATCGAGACCATCAAAAACTCTACTGTAGAGCCCTTACAACAGCCAGGTCTAAGTTCTATTCCCACAAGATCAATAGCAACACTGGAAATTCAAAACAGCAGTTTTCCACCATACACTCTCTGCTAAAGCCCCCCACACTCACTCATAGTGATGCTAGTGTCAGCAGCTGTGATAGATTCATGGATTTTTTCACCAACAAAATATCTTCCATAAGATCTAACTTCCTGTCCACTACTACCATTCCCACCTCATCTGCAGACCCGACTGTACCAACAGCTCCAAGGACCCCTTCTGAATTCACACCCACCACACAGAAAGAGGTTGAGGCCATCTTAAGGACTTACTTGACCCCCTCCCAACAGCCCTGATCAAAGACAACATTTCAAGTATCAGTCCAATTATCACAACTATAATTAACCAATCATTATAAGCTGGTCATGTTCCCTTTGCTCTCAAAACTGCCATCATAAGGCCACACTTAAAAAAGCCTGCACTGGACCCTGATAACTTGGCAAACTACAGACCCATTTCCAACCTACCGTTCCTGTCCAAGGTTCTTGAAAAAGTTGTCGCTGCTCAGCTCCACCATCATCTCTCAACGCACAGCTTATATGAA
The DNA here is from genome assembly GCA_023969325.1 of Oryzias curvinotus. Lineage (NCBI taxonomy): Eukaryota > Metazoa > Chordata > Actinopteri > Beloniformes > Adrianichthyidae > Oryzias > Oryzias curvinotus. Next base: position 431,663 of record CM043719.1, read on the forward strand.
AAATTTCAGTCTGGTTTCCGGTCAGCTCACAGTACAGAGACAGCCCTGGTCCGAGTCATGAATGACCTATTCATGGCTGCGGACCAGGGCTCCCCATCTCTACTCTTCCTTCTGGACCTATCAGCTGCATTTGACACTGTGGATCACGGCATTCTCCTTAACCGTCTTCATACTACTGTTGGACTCTCTGGGAACATACTCAACTGGTTTAAATCATATCTCACAAACAGGACAGAACATGTGGCTCTGGGGACTGCTAAATCACACACAGTCACCTGCGGAGTTCCTCAAGGCTCTGTTCTTGGACCTTCACTCTTTACCATCTACATATCTCCACTTGGACAAATCATTCGTATGCACAACATTTCATCCCACTGTTATGCCGACGACACACAGTTTTATGTAAAAATGGATTCCACTCCCACCCTAACTTCTTCTGCCCTCCAGGCATGTCTCGAGTAGATAGAGGCATGGATGGCTGAAATCTCTCTCCAATTCAACAGCAACAAGACTGAAGCCATATTAATCGGTTCCCCTCACCAGATCAAAACATCCTCCACCAAAAGCATTCTGGTCTCTGGTCACAACGTTCCGCTTTCTTCACCTGTGATAAATCTTGGTGTCAAAATCGATTCTACTCTAACATTTGATCATCATATACGTCACCTCTCCAAAGTCTCATTTTTCCATCTGAAAAACATTGCAAAGCTCCGCCCCTCACTCACCCAGTCGGATGCAGAAAAACTAATCCATGCTTTTATCTCCTCCAGACTAGACTATTGCAATGCTCTCCTTGTTGGGATTCCTGGCAGGAGCCTGGAAAAGCTCCAGCACATCCAAAACTGAGCTGCTAGGGTCCTGACAAGGAGACGCAAATATGACCACATCACTGCTGTCCTCCAGTCACTTCACTGGTTACCCATCCGTTCCAGAATTCAATATGAATTCTGTCTCCTCACCTACCAATGTGTCCATGGAACTGCCCCTGCCTACCTCAGTGAGCTCCTTTTCCCACAAGCCACTTCACGACTCCTCCGTTCCAACTTCACACACTGCCTTCATCAGCCAAGGACCAGGCTAACCACTATGGGAGACAGAGCCTTTCAGGCTGCTGCCCCTCCACTCTGGAACAACCTTCCACAATCCCTCAGAGCCCCACAAAGCCTTGGCACATTTAAAAAAGGCTTAAAAACTTTCCTTTTTAATAATGCTTTTTAGTACTTTCATTGTTGTTTTGTGTCTTACTTTGTTCTCTGTAAACCATTGTTATTCCTGCCTCCATTGTAGCGCTTTGAGATTTTATCTAAAATGGAAAGCGCATTCTAAATAAAATGTATTATTATTATTATTATTACTATGATATTTGTCAACCAAAGACATTTCCTTTCTAGGTTCTATTCAGTTAGGAGAACGAGCTTCGGGTTCTGGTGTCGCGTCTTCTGGACGTGCGGCTCACCTCTCCGTCTTTGGACTCCAGCCGCAGCTCGTTCCTGCAGATGGCCCGGATGTCTCCGGCCTCCGCCTGGATCTCCACCCCTTTGGGAGCCTCCATCAGCAGGGAGCGGGTGGGAGACTCCAGCCTGGGAAAACACAGCTGTGTCAGTGGAAACCACACACGAACTCGGATGGATCCCGGCCCGTTTCAGGAGAACCTTTGCCAGCAGCCTGCAGGGATATGAGATCCATCAGAGCATTCTGGAAGCTTCTCCCTGAGACTGCAGGATCACAAACAACCACAGCTCTGAGCTCATCAACATCTACACACCAGAACTGGAACCAACTGGCCACCTGGCAAAACACCTGATGCTCCTATGCTGTTGTCATGGTAACAGCACACAGTTCAGGGCTGGCGAGCTTCACTTCTGTGTGCAACAACATCTGACATTTTATCACGAAAGCGTTGGACTGAAGCCTTCAAACTCTGTCCGGATGATTGCTGCATTTAGGACCAACGGCAGAATTTATGGGAATGACCTTAACCCCAAACAAAAACTACCCCAAACAAAAACTACACAAAACAAAAACTACCCCACACAAAAACTACACAAAACAAAAACTACCCCACACAAAAACTACACAAAACAAAAACTACCCCACACAAAAACTACACAAAACAAAAACTACCCCAAACAAAAACTACCCCACACAAAAACTACCCCAAACAAAAACTACCCCACACAAAAACTACCCCACACAAAAACTACCCCACACAAAAACTACCCCACGCAAAAACTACACAAAACAAAAACTACCCCAAACAAAAACTACCCAAACAAAACTACCCCAAACAAAAACTACCCCACAGAAAAACTACCCCACACAAAAACTACACAAAACAAAAACTACCCCACACAAAAACTACACAAAACAAAAACTACCCCAAACAAAAACTACCCCACACAAAAACTACCCCACACAAAAACTACCCCACACAAAAACTACCCCAAACAAAAACTACCCCACACAAAAACTACCCCACACAAAAAACTACCCCACACAAAAACTACCCCACACAAAAACTACACAAAACAAAAACTACCCCACACAAAAACTACCCCAAACAAAAACTACCCCAAACAAAAACTACCCCAAACAAAAACTACCCCACACAAAAACTACCCCACACAAAAACTACCCCACACAAAAACTACCCCAAACAAAAACTACCCCAAACAAAAACTACCCCACAGAAAAACTACCCCACACAAAAACTACACAAAACAAAAACTACCCCAAACAAAAACTACCCCACACAAGAACTACCCCACAGAAAAACTACCCCACACAAAAACTACACAAAACACGGTATGTAAAGACCCCACGACATTCACTTAAGACAAATTACAAAGAAAAGAACGACCAGAGAATAAAATATTTGTTTTGTCATTTCACTAAATCCCAATAAAACCCAAAATATTTTTAGTTTAGCTTTAGGTGTAAATAATTTCACTTTTAAACAAAATATAATTCCATTTTCAGAATCAGACGAGGAGGAACAAAGGAGGATCAGAGGAAGAGGAGGAACAAAGGAGGATCAGAGGAAGAGGAGGAACAAAGGAGGATCAGAGGAAGAGGAGGAACAAAGGAGGATCAGAGGAAGAGGAGGAACAAAGGAGGATCAGAGGAAGAGGAGGAACAAAGGAGGATCAGAGGAAGAGGAGGAACAAGGAGGATCAGAGGAGTACATGAATGGACAAAGATCTTTCTAACGGGTTTCCAAAGTAAAACTCCTCCCCTTTGACCTCCTGACCTCAGTCCTTTGAGGGGGACAGGCATTGGTTCCGGTGTGACTGGATCCGTCTGTAGCAGTACCCTCATTATTGACACTAAGCCTGTTTGTGACCCTCTGGTGTCTCATCAGAACCGGGCCTTCATCTTCCAGTCCGGCCTCTTCACAGTTTTTTATGTCGTGGTTTCTAGGGGGTTCCTAATTTAATGATTTATGTGGAATCTCATCTGGGGGTGGGGTGGGGGGGCTGTGGATGTTGGCAGCGGCTCAGAGCTGTTTTTATCATCTAAGTACAGAAATAACGGAGCTGCGTCTCCCCATCGCTCCTTCTTAAAGCCCCCCCCTCGCCATGCTCCTTGGGGGTCCGGTGATGAAATCGCTGCGTCTCTCCAATGTTTATCTTTACAAGCTCACAAATTGAAGCGGCGTCTTGTTCTCATGTTGGGATCCACAGAAGGCGGCGGCGGCGCTCTGCGTCTTCCTCTGGTTGTTAATCACATTCCTCACCTTTCTGCTGGCGTTTCTGCGCCGTCATTCCCGTTTCTTTTAACGACCGCCACGATCTCATTTCCTCTCAGAGATCAATACCCCCCCCCCCCATATCCTCAGAATTCAGCAGGTCGTCGTCACGGCGCTTCATCTGAAGTCCACTGATGGTGGAGGTGAACTTTGACCTTAAGGTCAACAGCGTTGAGGGTTAAGGGCCGCGCGGAGTTGAGACGTGTTAAGAGAGATCTCAGAATCCAGAGGAGGAGGAGGAGGAGGAGGAGGAGGAGGAGGAGGAGGAAGGGGGGGTGAAGATGAATGGGGCTGTAAAAGTTAGAGATAGCAGGGAGGGGGGCAGAAGATTGAGTAAAGCTTTCCTGAACATCCAGCAGAGGACGATGAAGCTGCAGATATCAGACCGGCCTTCTAAAGGGGCGGCGGGGAACCAGCAGAGAAGCCCCGCCCCCCTGAGTCAGCAGCTGGTGGCGAGCAGAAATACCAGGACGCGTCTGCAGTGCTCATCACCTTTTCTTCATCTGTTCTGCTCCTCCTCCTTCGTCGTGACATAAAACAGGTTTTCGGTCACGTCTGTTTTAGAGCTGGGGGGGGGCTGATGAAGCTTTCAGGCTCCGCCCAGAAATAATACGCCGTGATTATCATCACAAAACAAAGCATTTCTTTATTTATAGAAAAAACCCCAAACCTCAAGTCTTGCTTGATTACTTTTTTCATGAAAAGGTACTGGGAGGGGGTGTTACATGCACTGTATGGACAGACCCCCCCAGCCTAATAATGGACCCTTCCAGCTGAACCAACTGTCTCCGTGTGAAGGTAGAGGCCGGTTCTGCTGGTTCCTCCAGACGGTTTTAGGGCCGCAGAGTTCTGCAGACAGACAAACGGACTGCAGGGGGGGGGGGGGGGGGGGGGGGGGGGGGAGGGGGGGTCAAGATGAACCTACTGATCATCTTCCACAGCACGCCACGTGGCTACAAACCCAGACCGCCGCCCGGAGCAGCCACAGAAAAGAGCTGTTTCCAACACGCCATTGATTCCTGCTCTCTCTGTCAGGGGCAAGCCTCTCTGCCTCCTGGGGGGGTCGAGGCGTCAAGATGCTGAGTATGTACCCCCCCCCGGTACATGGACCTTTAGCAGAAAACTGCAGAAGTCAATTCTGATCTTCGTCAGGGAGGATTTCATTGAATTCAATAATTCATTGGCGCAGGGCCTCAGGCGGTTGAGGTCGGCCAATGATCGAAGGGCCGGCAGTTCAATCCCCGCTCCCCCCAGTCAACTGTTGTTGTGGTTTTTGGGTTAAACGCTCCACCCTCCCTGCCTCCAGCATGGCTGCGCTGGTGTGTGAGTGTGTATGAATGTCCGGTGATGGTCAGAGGCGCCGTACTGGCAGCCACGCCCCCATCAGTCTGCCCCAGGGCAGCTGTGGTCCATCAGTAGCTCCCGTCACCAAGACTGACTGACTGATGGACACACTGGAAGAACTTTGAGCGTCTGCAAAAGCAGATCTAATAATCATTATTATTATTAAACTCGTCTCTCGTCTCCAAACTAACATGAAGAAAATAAAAGAGAGAAGTGAAACTGAAGGATTTGGACTGTTGGTTCTGAAGAACACATCCTGGAAACCGTTTTCCTGACAACACTTATGTCATGTGTGACTCCGCCCTCTGACCTCCCCCCCCCGTGGTTTCCCGTTTGAGAAAGGTTGCACTCACCGCAGCTCTTTGAATGGCTCCGCCCTCACGTGTGGCGTCTCCAGCGATTTACTGAACACGGCGCCTTCGGCCCCTGAAAGGACAGAAACCGAAGTGAGAAGGGTCAGAACCAGCCGACCCAAACGGCCCTGGTTAAGGACCAGAGAACCCAGAGTGACACCGTGAAAGCCACATCCAGACCATCGGAGAACATGCATCATTAGTGACAGACCATAACCCCAGAGACGCAGAGGGAGGAGCTTCCAACCGAGGGGGTCCAGACTGGACCGAAGCTGCAAACGGTTTTCCTCCAGAAACTCAGGAGTTTCTTAGTTCCAGAGTTCTGGAATCGCTCAGCGGCGGGGTTGGAGACGTTCTGCTGGTTGATCTTGATCTGATCTCATCTGGAACCGATCACCTGCCAATAAAACATTGATCCCCGACCCCCCCTCTGAATAGAGCTGCTCTCTGATGTGGTGCGGGGGAGGGGGGCAGATGCGCCGTCATCCGTCCCTCGCCCTTCCGTCCATGCGCGGCGCCGCCCACGCCGCAGCTGCATCAGGTCCTGGCAGCACCAGCTGCAGATCAGCGGCCATGACTAAGCCAGTTTCACAGCAGGTTTGATGCTGACAGGCGTCCTGACACCTGTGGGCAAGCGGCGCGCTCAGACGCCACAGCTGGTGGGGCAGCACGCCGCTCAGAGTGAAGGAGCGGACGCCTCCGCTATCGGACCGCCACACACGGAGGTTACAGACACTAAATGATCTCACAGAACTAAAGCTTCCTGCAGAACATGCAGACACGGCAGCAGAAAGTCCGAGAGGTTTTTCAGTTCGGGGTCAAAGGGTCAGAGGTCAGACCCCCACAGACATGGTTTCCCCTCCTGGACTGAAGCAGCTGCAGCAGCTTTGGAGAGAAACAGGTTTCAAAGCTGATTTTCTCTGAACAGTTGTCCTCTCAGCCTCCGTCTGAACACGCCGTCAGAAAACTCCCAGCATCCTCAGCAAATCCTGCTAGCGTGTTCTCCTTCACGCTTGTTTGTCCGGACACAGCGGCTGAACTGCAGGAACAGGAAGTCCTTTCCGTCTGCAGGAATCTGGGCTTCAGGCGCCAAACTCCCAGGTTTTCCAGGAGCCGGCGGTGAAAGCAAACGTTTACATGGTTGTGGGTCGATCAGAACCAGAGCGGCAGGATTTGGAGCGAAGTGGAGGGATGTCAGCTTTGAGATGAAACAGGAGCCTGAAATCCCTGCGCTGTGTGGGATTAGAACAGAGAGCTCCTCGCCGCCTTCCTGACACCATTCTGTCGCTGCTGGGCTTTTATCCGGACTGGGAGTCAGATCTTCTGTCTGTCCTCATGACCAAAGGCCGTCTGCGCAGGTGCAGCGCAGGCGCAGACGCAGGTGCAGTCTCAATGTGAACTGAACACTACGTTTAATGCTTTTATTCCCATCAACAGAAAAACAAATGGAAGCTCCAAATGCTGCTTATTAGCAGAGGAGACGTGATGCCAAAGAGGATAATCCGACTGTTTTAGGCATTGACTGCACATGAGCGATGGACTGAGTGACCCCGCCCCCCTGGCGATCCAAACAGGAAGTGCCTCCAAGAAGCTAAAATCCCCCAGACGTCTCTAGAGAACTAAACAGCTGTTCCTCAGTCATTCTATTGGTCAGGAGAACCGTTCTGGATCTGATGCCTTTATCTTCTTAATAATCCTCTTTTTTCTGTAGTTCAAGTTATTCAAGTTATCGACTGACCAATCAGAGGCCTCAATAAAAGCATGTGGTCTGACTTTATGTTTGATTGACAGATTCTCCCGAGCCTGCTTTTAGTGGTGTGATGACGTCTGGCTCCAACATGGCGGCGTTCATACAGCGTAAATGGCGGCTGACTTGACTTCATTTGGTTGGCCTGAGTGCGGCATCACACAAGGACGTACATCGCAGGAGCAAACAACCAGACCAGGACCAAACCTGGATCAGACCAGGACAAAACCTGGATCAGACCAGGACCAAACCTGGATCAGATCAGGACCAAACCTGGATCAGACCAGGACCAAACCTGGATCAGATCAGGACAAAACCTGGATCAGATCAGGACCAAACCTGGATCAGATCAGGACCAAGCCTGGATCAGATCAGGACCAAACCTGGATCAGATCAGGACCAAGCCTGGATCAGATCAGGACCAAATCTGGATCAGATCAGGACCAAACCTGGATCAGATCAGGACCAAACCTGGATCAGATCAGGACCAAACCTGGATCAGATCAGGACCAAACCTGGATCAGATCAGGACCAAACCTGGATCAGATCAGGACCAAACCTGGATCAGACAGGATTTACCAGACCTGCTCCACCTTCCACCAGTTTGGTGAAATCATTACTTCATCTGTGAGGTTCTGCTTTAATGTGGAGATGGGAAGTCTGAAGAGGCATCTGGACCTTTGGACCGACTTGGCTCATGGGACCACCTGATTCGTCTACCTCTAAGCGGTGATAGCTGCTCCCTGTGCTCCGGCTGCTCCCTGTGCTCCAGCCCCGTTCAGTGGATCGGCCCGCAGCCTCGGATCGATACCACCCACCAGCGTTTACACAGCACCCCCCCACTTAGCTCTTTACCACTCTGCTCTCCAGCCCCCCCCCCCTCCCCCCACCTGCTTGCCTCGTAAACATGAACAAACCAAAACCTGTGGGATCGATAAAAGCCATCTCAGGGTTTTTATTCCCACTTCCTCATGGAAAATATTACATCTCTGAGGATTTTCATTGTGAATTTCTAAAAACGGATTTTCCCTCCTCCCTTTTTCCTCCTTTTTTCTGTCCTTCTCACATCGTTTCCTCCCTCGCCTGTCTACATGTACTCTCCATTCTCCATCTTGTCTTGGTCTGCTGCAGGGCCTCCTCTAGCCCCCCCAGCAGGATGTCCTGATGTCCAAACTGAACCTGGTCGTGTTGGTATTTTATCTGCTGGTTCAAAACCCCGTAGGTCAGGGTGGGAGCAGGGTCAGGGTCTCTCTTAAAGGAATCAAATGACCTTCATCAGTCAGAAATGTATTTTCTAAAGACGGTTCCTGGTCGATGTCTGTGGACCCGAGTTAACAAGAAGACCAGCCCTAAGCCCAAGGAGTCTCTTTCTTTAGACTGGTGTTTCTGTGGTTACTATGGCGACATCATAAGACAGGCAGAACTGTGAGGATTCTGATTTCAGCTAAATAACTCAGGAGTTTGTTTAAGCAAACCTGCAGTGTTGGAGGGGGGGTCCTCCATCAGAGCATCTCCAGGTTGGTCCTGGACTCACACTAAAGTCAGCTCATCCAGGAAGTCACTAAAGAAAACGTCTGTTTGAACGACTGCTACCATAACCTGCCAGACGTTCCACAACTTTAGGCTGCTAAAGTCCTAAACCCAAACATCCTTCCTGTCCATCCATCTGATCCTAATCTCTCCATTCCATCACCCTGATAACGTCCCTCTCCTTCTGTCGTCGTCGCCTCTCTGATTGTTCCTTCTTTCCATCTTTCTTCCTCCCTTCATATCTTCTCTGCACCGTTGCTTCCTGGAGCGCAGCTACATCCCTCACTTTCCAGCCCCCCCATTCTCTTCCATCCGTCTTTCTCTCTGCAGTTTGTTTCTTCTTTAATTCTCTGTCTCTTCTCTCCATCATCTCTTTCTGTTCCGTCTGCTGCTTTGTGTTGACTGCCGCTAAAATCAATCAGGAGCTCATGGAGCATGCAGCGGCCTCGCCACCATTCTCCTCCCCGTGAGGCAGAGAAGAACCGGGGAATAAGAAACACTGAGGGGGGGGTGGATGAATAACAGAAAGGGCCAGAATGAGGAGAGCAGAGGAAATAAAGGCTACACATTTATAAAATACAATTTCAGAGCATCTGTCAGCCGGGAGTTATTTTGTTTATTCAAACAATATCCACCGGCAGCTAGGAATTATGGGTAAATGAGGTAATATAAAGGCTTGGAGCTGCATTAGAGGGCTGATGGGGAACCTGATGTGCTTTAAGACAAATCTGACCTGATGGAAAAACTCGCCAGAAGCTCATGATGGTCTTTCTCCCAGAATGCACTCTGTTTTCCAGAGTTTCCTGATGGCTGGCCTTCTCGCTGTAGCAGTTCCGTCCAGAGAACTTCAGCTTTTCCTGCTAAAGCATGAAAATGGTTCATATTGAAATGCTGCTGTGGGGTTTTGTTTGTTTGTTTGAGTGTGTAGGGGGGGGTATCCTCAACCAAGCTGCCATCTTTGGCAGCAGCAGAATCCAAACTGATGCGTTTCTTCATCATTTCACTTGTTTCATCATAGAAAGTGTCAGACGAGCTTCTGGTGAAGAAAACAGATAAAAACCTGTTTTTAGGTCAACCACAGAGGAAAGGTGAACTTTTGGAGTCTTTCAACAACAACACGTGTGAAAACTCCTTCAATCCCAGTTTCCCTTTATTCACTGGGCTGTTTCTTCCTCCAATACATCATAGTTTATGCCAGCAGATTGCATTAAATGCAAAGGCCACAGAAAACTGCAAGAGCAGCAAGACGAGGAGCTGGCCTGAATCCAGCCTGCTCTGTTTACGGATGATAAAAGCCTCACTCAGCCCGCTCAGCCGTAATGAAGGATCCATTCTGCACAGACAAACCCAGAAACAACACCACAACCTTCCACCGCACAATAACAAGGAAGGAAACTTCCTACATCACTAGGAGCGCGGCTGCATCTGCATGAATCAGCAGCAGCTGGATTTAGAGCAGAGGAGGACGCGGGGAAAGTGTTTCTGCGCCGCGGCTTTGAATCCAACATTCAAAGGGTTTGAAGGGAAAACACGTCTTCAGATCAGACACCTCAGCTTTCTCTGCAGACCGTTCTGAAACACCGGACGACTGCGAGTCTTTGGTCATGTGACCTTCACACTCATCTGGAGCATCCAAGATGGCGGCAAAGACAAAGACAGGACGAGAAATATCTGAACTCTATGATCCATTTCCTTCTGCAGAATTTCTCCAGGATGCTGAACTGGGATGTGAAAACCACAGCTAACTGCTAATGCTAGCTAACCAACGGGAGCGCTCAGGAGCAGGAAGCCACACCTGTTGTTATCCCAACTGTTACATGTTAGACGCTGTGCCAGTGCACCTGAGGCCTGTTCTGAGGCTGGAGCTCCTCCTGTTGCAGCTCCTCCTCCTGTTGCAGTCTTCCTCCTATTGCAGCTGCTCCTCCTGTTGCAGCTCCTCCTCCTGTTGCAGCACCTCCTCCTGTTGCAGCTCCTCCTCCTGTTGCAGCTGCTCCTCCTGTTGCAGCTCCTCCTCCTGTTGCAGCTGCTCCTCCTGTTGCAGCTCCTCCTCCTGTTGCAGCTCCTCCTCCTGTTGCAGCTGCTCCTCCTGTTGCAGCTCCTCCTCCTGTTGCAGCTGCTCCTCCTGTTGCAGCTCCTCCTCCTGTTGCAGCTGCTCCTCCTGTTGCAGCTCCTCCTCCTGTTGCAGCACCTCCTCCTGTTGCAGCTCCTCCTCCTGTTGCAGCTGCTCCTCCTGTTGCAGCTCCTCCTCCTGTTGCAGCTGCTCCTCCTGTTGCAGCTCCTCCTCCTGTTGCAGCTGCTCCTCCTGTTGCAGCTGCTCCTCCTGTTGCAGCTCCTCCTCCTGTTGCAGCTGCTCCTCCTGTTGCAGCTCCTCCTCCTGTTGCAGCTGCTCCTCCTGTTTGCAGCAGCCTCTCCTCCTGTTGCAGCTCCTCCTCCTGTTGCAGCTCCTCCTCCTGTTGCAGCTGCTCCTCCTGTTGCAGCTCCTCCTCCTGTTGCAGCTCCTCCTCCTGTTGCAGCTCCTCCTCCTGTTGCAGCTGCTCCTCCTGTTGCAGCTGCTCCTCCTGTTGCAGCTCCTCCTCCTGTTGCAGCTGCTCCTCCTGGATTGTTCTCCTCACCCAGACATGTCAGACAGTCAAAGCTGGAGGTTTTCCCTCCATGGGGAGCTGCTCAGCGTGACGCGACATCACGACCACGAGCGCAGCGGCAGAAACGTTGAGCCTTTTAAACAGCAAGGTCAGGGATGAAGAAGAGCATCATCATCATCATCATTTGTAACTGAGACGCATGAAGGAGGTTTTGATCCTGAAATCCTGTTTCTGACAGAACAAAGACATGTCTCTTAACGTTTGATCCATCACGACAGCGAAGACGTTCACATCAATCAGCTCTCTGACAAACGAGGAATCTGAAACCATGTTTGGTTCCGTCACAAAAAGCTCTGAATTGTTCCTCAGAACATTCCAGATCCCAGAGCATGTTGTGGCTTCATTCAGGAAGTGAACCGCCATTCATCCAAAGCTTCAGGTGTCCTTTATAAAGTTCTGGACCGGTCTAGTCCTGAGGGTTCAGTCATTTTGACTTATTTACAATCTTCCTCAAAGTCATGAATCTGTCTGTAAAACAGTCCCCTACCATTATACTCACACACCGTGCTTCAATTTGTGATCATGATTAAATAAAAAGCACAAAGATTTTAAAATGAGGCGTGAAACTGGATGATGTCCTGTTCTGTCAAACACAGAACCAGAGACGTCTTCCTCACGTCTCACGTGGATGCTCCTCGTCATCCATCCTGCCTCCACGTCCTGTCGCTGACCCGCCCACGATCCTGAACCGTCAGCATCCTGAACAGCAGCCGTCTTAATGGATTCTTCATTTTCTTCTGAGCGCGCTCAGTTGACAAGAATGCGACGGTTGCTCCACCGACAGCACGTCCTCCACCTCCCCAGATAACACCATAAAAGCGGGCCGCCTGTGCCGGGGGCAGGAGTAAATCCTGGAGGCAGTAACTGCAGAGTGTCTTTTTATGGTCTTATTACGTTTAACAGTGTCCACTCTGATGGTGATAAAAGCAGGTGGATGCTGTCGCCACGGAAAACACGCAGAGACTGGGACATATTTATCAGAATGTGAAGATGGAGATCTTCCTGCTACACACGGAAAAAAGGGCGTGGAAGCAAGTTGGAATTGTCTTCAGCAAAGTTGTCATTTAAACTTTCTGGACTGAAGATCGTCTCGTTCTGGAATCTCAGCAGGATTGAACTTCATCCTGGTCTTCACTGAAGCTATCCAAGAGTCGGCAGATCTGAAGTCCCAGGGCATAGCGGGTCAGGCCCGGCACCGAGGAAGAGCGGGTCAGGCCCGGCACCGGGGGTAGATGTGGGCTACAGGCCCGGCATCACAGGCCAGAGCGGGCCAGGCCCGGTACCGAGGAAGAGCGGGTCAGGCCCGGCACCCGGGGGTAGAGGGGGTCATAGCCCGGCATCAAGGCCAGAGCGGGCCCAGGCCCGGCACCGGGAGAAGAGCGGGTCAGGCCCGGCACCGGGGTAGAGGGGGTCAGGCCGCGGCATCAATGGCCAGAGCGGCCAGAGTGGTCAGGCCCGGCAGCGAGGCAGGACCGGGTCAGGGCCTTTTAGGCCCGTTTCTCTCAGAGTTTGGGGTAAAACAGACTCAGAAGGTTGGGTGGTCTAGGAGGTAGGATGAACGCTGTAACTTCCACTAAGGAAACTAAAGCTAAATATTTTATTCCTATTTGTAAAAATGACAGAGCTGCACTGAAAACAATAAAAGGCTGTTGCAGGAATACAGAACTTGATCTAAAATCTGAAAAAATCTGAAAAAATCTGAATTCAGCAAAGTGTAAAAATTCTAAAAGTTCAGCTGAACTTTTCTGAACTTCACTGAACAGCTATAAAGCAAAATCGTTAAAATTAATCCCCTCCTTGTTTAGAACTGAATATTTCATGTCCTCTTCAGCCCTCTCTTATTTGAAAGTCTGCATTATACAAAGCATCTGTAAAGGAGTCGTGGTCGTTTCCCATCAGCTCAGCTGCTGAATCCGTGTCATGCAGAACATAGGAAGACGCTTTCATCCAGAACCATGAAAAGGTTTGTGTCAACAAACGATGAAAAATGTATGTTTCAAACTCTAGAAAGGACTTTCTCCCTCAATCAGCATCTTAGGAGTCGGAATTGTCGCCTGTGGTTTCAGTAATGAAATCAAAGTGGTTCTGTGAGTCAAAGAGAGTCTGACGGTTCCTCTGAAAGTCCATTCCATTTGAAAGAACTTCCTACAGAAAACTTCTGTAGGAAAGAACTGGAGACTTGAAAAAGACTTCTGGATGAGAGGTGAAGATGACGACCTTTGACCTGCTATGATGACTGGAGAGACGCTTCTACGTCTGCAGGATTCTCTGTTCTCCATCTGAGCCTCCACGTGACCAGAACCACCCACCCAAACACTCAGAACCACCCACCCAAACACTCAGAACCACCCACCCAAAGACACAGAACCACCCACCCAAACACGCAGAACCACCCACCCAAACACACAGAACCACCCACCCAAACACACAGAACCACCCACCCAAACAC